>JAGFNQ010001917.1:0-27586 GCA_024364735.1 Boesenbergia rotunda | reverse complement strand
GATCCTCCCGATCATACCTGGGTTGATTACCCCAACATCTAGGACTAAATATATAAAAGTGAAACACCACTTTGTTAGAAACCACGTAGCTAGGAGTGAAATTGTCCTTCAACATGTAGAATACAAATCTAACCTAGTAGACATTTTCACTAAACCCTTACCTGAGTCCGAGTTCAGTTAATTATGAAGACAGCTTGGTATGTGCTTAGTAGAGTAGGATTTCAAATATTTGATTTTGATTTGAACTCGAACATCGAAACGGTTTTCTTTAAAAATGGTTTTAAAATTTTATCGCAAATTTCAAAACTTTGTTTTCAAATTTATTTTTGTTACTTAGTTTAATTTTGACTTTAAAACTACTCCATTCAAAACTAGGGCCTGTCTTCGACATAGACTTAGCTTAGGTTTAACCCTAGGTTGCATGCTCCTATAGATTTAGAAGCTAGCATCTCACAAGCACATTAGGGTTAACTTGTTTGACAACCTAGATTGGGTTGAGATGCATAAGACTATTGCCCTAGACTTAAATGCTTAAATCAGTGCATCAACACAACTTGGGGGCATTATAAATACAATTCAAATTAATCAAGTCAAGTATTCTGGCTAACTAAGTTGATTTATGAAGTACATTTGACTTGACTAACCCAAGTGAAAACTGTTGTTTATTACAATCACTAAGTAGCTGAAAGGTTAGACAAGTGCCTAAAAGGAATTAATTTTTTTAATTATTTTTAAATTTTCTTATCATTATTATTCATGCTTGGACTCAAAATAAAGGTGTCCAGACCTAGACGTAACCTAGACTTAGTTTTTTTTTCTTAAAGTTACTCACTCTTTTTTTCTTAAAGCTACTCGCTCTGATACACTTAGTTTTTTTTTACTTTAGTCATTTCTTCTGCTCTGACCCTTGTATTCCGTACATAATTTTGATATATGGCAAAAGGGAAGAGAAAGAAAAGAGTTCAAAGTCATTAGAAAAATTCAAAGTTTTTCTATACATAGTCTTTTGAAAATTAGTTAGTGTTTTTCAAAGTTTTTCTTAAAAATTAAAAATGTTGTGAGTAGTTAGTGATTTTCAAAGTTTTTTTGAATAAAAAAATCAAAATGTTGTGAAAAGAAGAAATCAAAAAATAGAATTAATTTTGTCGGTCAAAACTAAGTTTTTAATTTTTGAAAATTAATTTCTTCCATGTTGGGACCGGGTGCATGTCGACAAGGATACGAGTTCGTAAAATTCAAAATTTTTCGTGCATCGGAAGAGTTTGCATAAAATAATTTCCTAAATTATTTCAACTTCGTATCTAGCATGCAACCTAACATTGTGTTGACATAATCATAAAATAAAACTTTGCAGAAAAGTAAACAAATTTACCAAGTACCTCTCGTATCTCGAAGTAAGGGACGAGATCCAACCGTAGTGTCCCTTGGAAGCTCCGCCTCTATTCGCGTCCACGCCGAGTTCTCTTCGGGATGACTTCACAAAGTCACGAGTTTTGTGCCGACGAGAACTACTAGATTCTCGGAAGGCACAACTAGAAGGACAAGAGAAATAATGGAAAAACTAACCAATGAAGTAACGGAATCGTATTCCGGAAGAGAGGAGTCGCTATCCGCTTCTTCTACTTCGTGTTCGGGTTCTCCTTCTTCTTGGTTGCTCACGCCAACTTCACCCTTGGAGGAAGGTTGGGTGCGCCGGCCCTAATCCATAAGAATGGGCGCCGGCCCTAAGGGAAGAAGAAGAAGAGGAGAGATTAAGAGAGAGAGAGGGAGAGCTCTAATAACAATTACTCAATTGGTTAGGAATAAGGGCTAGCCTTTGGTTCCTTTATATAGTAGCAACTCCTTTGCTAAGTCTCCCTCTAAACCGAATTAACGGATTTAACGGAATTAGTTATAAGAAATTTATCTTATAAATTTTCTTATTAATTATTAAAACCGAGTCTTTATTATAAACTAATTTATAATAAAACTAATTCTTCTTCTCTTTAAATTATGGAATAAATTTTTATAAGAAATTTATAAACTTTCTTATTATGGAAAAATCAATTCATAATTGATTTTATAAAATTAAAATAAACCAATTCATGGATTATTTTAATCTTCCATAAAAGAATAAATTTCTATAAATTTTATTTATATAAATTTCTTTATACAAATTTATTTATCCATAATTTATAAAATAAATCACACTAGATTTATTTTATTAATTAAACCAATTAAATTGGTTTTTCTCCTCTTATTTGGCCGGCCACCAAAGAGGGTTTAACACCCTCTTTGGCCGGCCAAAACCAACCCAATAAGTCGCGAATTAAACTCATTTAATTTGCCCAAAAAGCCTTCAAAAGACTTAGCCATTTTTTTGCTTCCATTGCGCCTCTGACTAACTCAGATTCTACTTATTTCTCTTGATCGAAAAATCCAATTTTCAACTCGTTTTAAATCCCTCGGATTACTCGTAGTGCGTGTGACTAAATAGGCTTTCGATTTATGTTGGCCATCTATAATTAACCCATTAATTATAGAACGATCATGAGTGGCACCTAGTAGTACATCATGATCCCCAATTAATCGAAAGATCAACGGTTTGACCTCAGAAGAAATTATTCTGAAACCCTTCAGCAGCTCTAATAAATCGTGCCCCATTCCCTTCACCCTTATACCCACTTGTTCAGGACACGGTCAATGGTGTCAGTCCCACTAGGCTGACTACGTCACACCTAGCCCAAGTAGTGTCTTTCTCGTCCTTTGGATTTCTAATTACTCTCATGTATTTAAGAGACTCGCACTCTCTTAACATGATATGCTCTGGCCAGAGGCTTTGAGTAACAATCCGACGATAGGCCTGGGTATACATCTCCTCGCAAGGAGTGGTGAATCCTTTGTAGGCTGTTCAAACATCTTCGGGCACTTCGGCTTATACCCGATCATCCTGGGTCCACACCTCCTTGGAGATGCTTGCTTGAGATGTCAAAGTATAAGTCTCCATGACCAAGATGACTTGAACACCGCAAGTCAAAGGAACATCGCACTTAAGCCGCAGTAAGATCTTCATTGACATATCTACATGTAGATTCCCATATGAAGTTCTTACAGCTAGTCACTCCAATGAACTAGTTCCCTTAACTAGCATCCATGTTTATCTCCGGACATCCCAATGTCACCAGCCAGTGAGAATCAGCTGAATAGAGAATAACCCATGCTAGTCTCAACAGAATTGATAATGGGTTTGATGTGTGTCAATATGGTTAAGTTAGGGTTTCGTTGTGATCTAATATATGTATGTGAGTGTGCAGGTTTGCAGGATACACATAGACTTGGTTGGACGTCTTCGGGTACGATGAAGGGTGGTATGGAGGCAAGCCGTGGGCTTGTGTGCACATCTGAGGGACCATGGACAAAATAGGAACGATGAGCCAAGGGAAGCAGACTTCGAGGCGTACATGAAGGATGACATGGAGGTAAGCCGAGGGCTTGTGTACGCATCTGAGGGACGGGACAAAGTCAAAGAGGGCTTGAAGGTAACAGGTCGAGGCTACTGGAGCATGAACGATGAGCTGAGGGAAGCGGACTTCGAGGCATGCTTGAAGGAAGGCATGGAGGCAAGCCGAGGGCTTGTGTGCGCATCTGAGGGACTAGAGCCAAAGTCGATGAGGGCTAAAAGGCAACAGATCAAGGCTGCTAGATGAAGATTCAACTAGGTCGTGAGGTTTCGAGTGCTGAGGGATTGTACTCGAGGGCTAAGTCGTGAGGGTTCGAGTGTTGAGAGAAATGTACTCGGGAAGGGTAACCTTAGACTTAGGGAGTGGACCAGTCGATTGGTGAGGGACCAGTCGACTGATAGGGTCCACAGAAAGATCAGTCGACTGGTCCAGGGCCAGTCGACTGATGGTGACCAGAATTCGAAATGACAGGCGGAGAAATTCGAATTCAAAGTGGATCAGTCGACTGGTCTTGGACCAGTCGATTGGTAACGGTTATATCAGCCTCGAGCTCTATTTATGAGACTCATTTATGGCTGTTTCTTCTTGGCGTAACTAGCTTGGTTAGAGCTTGTTAGTAGCCTGGTATTGCTCAGTAATTGTCCAAGGTTTATGGCGAGGTTTCTCCACCCACAAGGAGTAACAAGAGCTAGCCGAAGGTGCTTCAGGGAATCATCCACTGAAGGATAGGGATCCTCCACCTTTCGGACAGCCGTGGAGTAGGAGTTTCATCTCCAAACCATGTAAACGGTTTGTGTTAGCATTGTTTTTGTTTTATATTTAGTATTTTCACTTGCGCATGCTAACGTTGTAGGTAGAAAATCGAAAGTAAGCTATTCACCCCCTCTACCTTAACGGTAAGATCCTAACAAGTGGTATCAGAGTGAAGGTTTGCTCATCTATGGACTAATCACCGAGAGAGCAAAAAGCTAGAGGAGATGACGATTGAAGAAAAGTTAGGTGATGACATCAATGTTCCACCTCCTTACGATCGTGAGGATTTCAACTATTGGAGGATGCGGACAATGACTTGGTTTGGCATGGATTGGAACTACATGATTGCACTTGAAGAACCATTTGAAGTTCCAAAGGATAAGCACGGGAAAAAGCTCCGGCCAAGATATTGGAATAAGGAGCAACAAGCATAATCAAAGGCAAACGAAACGGTAATTTCAATTTTAGTTAATATTTTGCCTAATAATGTAATTTGTGGTGTAGGTGAATATCAAAGTGCACATGAGTTATGGAACAAGGTCATAGCATTCCATGAAAATCCTACACAAGCTAAATTAGTGGAAGAGCCCAAGGAAATGAGCTCAATGGTCCAAGAAGAGGAGAACGACCAATCGGATGAAGAAAGAAGTTCAACATCCGAAGATGAAGAGAAAGAAGAAAAAGAAAAAAGGCATCCATCTCCTCAAGTGAAGTGGCACAAGAGAGTGAAAGATCATCCACTTCATCAAGGGAAGAAGAAGAGGTCTCCACTTCAAGAATTAAGGGGGAGGAGAGACCCTCTTCAATACCGGAGCAAGAAGAAGCCTCAACCTCCACCAAAGCAAGGACAAAAGACCACATCATTTGCTTTGGATGCAACAAGAAGGACCACTACAAGGACAAGTATCCATTAGGTAAAAAGGAGGTAAACCCTAAACCCAAGTCAATTCCTTTGAAATCTAATATGGGTTGTAGGGAAAAGGAAGGGAAAAAGCACATTAGATGCTTCACATGTGGAGAGCTAGGGCACTATCACACCAAATGTCCAAGAAAAGAAGAGCTTAAGAAATTGGAGCATTTGAGAAGATGAGAGAAAGAGGAAAAGAAGAAAAGCTCACATCAAGGGGGAGCTACAAGGGTAAGGGAGGTAATCCCTAACTTTAAGAATGTTTCAAATTTCCCTATGTGTGCTAGAAATAATGAAAATTGCCTGCCTATGTGTAATTTTGGTTTCAAGTATCTGTTGGATCGAGAGAACTGATAGAGGGGGGGGGGTGAATATCGGAAAGCGTTCGGATTTGAAAAGAGAATGCGTAGCGGAAGATTAAAAACAAAAACACGCAAACACAGATATTTTTACTTGGTTCGGAGCCTAGGTCGACTCCTACTCCAAGGCCCACGGTCGCTGACCGTTTACTGCGAGCAATACTATAATCGCGTAAAAAACAGTTACAGAAATGGAATTACAATTCAAGTACAGTACTGAAATTGAGCTCTTCTTTTATCGACGTCCGATGTAGATTACTTTTTCGGAGCAGTAGGACGTCGTCGGCACTTGTATCTTGAGTCGGGAGGTTGCCGAAGCAGAGCGCGGAAGCCGAAGAGCGTAGAAGCATTGAAAGAATTCATTGTCCTGAAGCCTTGGTTCGAGGGTCCTTTTATAGTGCCTGGGGGTGCCCGGAACGTCGGGGGCGCCCCCCCACGTGTCGACCGATCCACCTTTAGCTCGGTCAGCGTCTGATCCCTTCAAACTCGGGATTAGATCTTGACCGGGGCGCCCGGGACGCTGGGGACGCCCGGGTTGACCGGGTCAAAGCTTATCCCTTGGCTTCACTGGCTTCTGGTTTGATGGCATGCACAGGGGGCGCACGGGACGCTGGGGGCGCCCGGGAGCAGCAGGGGCACCCGGGAGCATGGGGGCGCCCGGGAGATGAGCTGTCGAAGCCTGCCTTTGTTTTGTGTGTTTTGTGTTCACCTTGGGGGCACCCGGGACACTCCGGGCGCCCTGGTCAGCTGTTGCCTCATTCCTTTGAGGCTCTCTGAGCTGCAGACACTCGTTCCTTCGGTCCTGCATCCAGGGTTAGTCCAAAACACCATAAAACAATAAGATGTTAGTTTATACAACCTTAGCTGTCTTGGTTCTGACTTTGGGCCTCCAAAATGGAGCCCTAGGTCGAACCGACGCCTACTATTCCCTCGACAGGGAACGCATCCTCACCTACTCCTCTCGGGAGAATGTACCTGATGCCAACCGCTCCTCTGGTTGGACTTTTGCCTGGCGGTCCTTTGCCAGGTCTTGGATACCGAGCTGTCCTTCGCCTGGTGCCTAGAATTCCTTCGCTAGGGCTTCAGTACCCTGGCATTCCTTCGTCAGTGCCTAGCAGTCCTTCGCTAGGGCTTTGTGACCTGGCATTCCTTCGCCAGTGCCTAGCAGTCCTTCGCTAGGACTTTTTACCCTGGCATTCCTTCGCCAGTGCCTAGCAGTCCTTCGCTAGGGCTTTGTATCCTAACATTCCTTCGCTAGGTGCCTAGCAGTCCTTCGCTAGGGCTTTTTACCTGGCATTCCTTCGCCAGGTGCCTAGCAGCACTTCACTAGGACTTCTTTCTGCACACTCAAGTAACTTTATTAGATCACAAATAAACTTAACTTTGAATCCTTTGCCAATATCAAAACAAGGTTCGATATGGTGCTTCCTGCACCAACAATCTCCCCCTTTTTGATTTATGGCAACACAATTCAAAGTTAAGTAAAAAACTTTATAACAGTTAAGAACATAATGAAGTATAGCAATTTTACACAATTCAACGTTAAGTAAAAACTTTATAACAGTTAATAACATAAGGTAAGATTATGAAAAAAATCCTTTATTTCTCATACTCCCCCTAAACCCTGAATACTTGTGTTATAAAATACTTAACTTTGACCTTTCCTCCCCCTTTGACATATATCAAAAACAAATATGGGTGAAGAAGGTAAAATTTTAAAAAGTCTTGCAAACCTAAATTTTGTTAAAAACTTTTACTTACAAGGCTTTGGAAAAAGATTTTTACTTAGGCAAAATTTTGAAGCCAAATTTGCCCAAAAAAAGGTTCAACTTTGAGAATTGGGAAAAAGTTTGTTTTAAAAGAATTTGCATACTTAGAAGAATTTACTTGGAAATACTTTGTGTATTTTGAAAAAAAAAATTTTAAGAATTTTCTAGACAGGTTTTTCACCAAAAAAAAAACTTTACTTAGAAACATTTGTCAAAATTTTCAAAAAGATTTTGCTCAGACAAATTTTGTTTACTAGGAAAAATTTTACTTAGAAAAAAACATGCACTTAAAAAATTTGAAACACTTAGAAATACTTAGAAATTTTTGAAGCACTTTTTGTAAAAAAAATTTCCTTTCTCTCCCCCTTAATGTGAAATTCTTCTCCTTATGTTTTAGACCATTTCTAAGATAAACTTTCTTTGAAAAAAGAAGAAAAAGTTTAAGGAAGAATTTAATTTCTAATTTCACACTTTTTCTACTCTCCTCCTTGGATATATATCAATAAAGAAATATATTTTGAAATAAGTTTTAAGAAAAAGTTTGTGTATCAGAGCCTATAAGTTTTGAAAATATAAAAATACTTAGTATAATTCTTGAAAGCATAGCAAAAGCTTAAATTGCACCAACAAAACTCCACTTTGAAAAGCATTGTACAATTTGAAAAACTATTTTTGTATTTGTAGGCAAGTCTTTAGAAGATTCACACACTTAGAATACTGTTGCCTTGAAGAGTATTAGTACCTTTTTGAAAACATTATATAGTAGTACTTTTGAAAGATGTTATGCATATTTTGAAAAATATAAGTACTTTTAAAAAATATTATGCATTTTTGAAAAGTATAAGTACTTTTAAAAAATATTACGCATTTTTGAAAAATATAAGTACTTTTGAAAAATATTATGCATTTTGAAAAATATAAGTACTTTTAAGAAAGATTAAAAATTTCAACATAATACTTTGACTTGGTTTCTTTTCTAGTCTCACACAATCCTAGGAAACCTTGTTAACTACAAGGATATTTCCCTAAGTGTCCTAGAAAATTTTCCAAAGTCAAGTACGTATTATTTTCGAAAGTATTCTAAAAGGATTTTATTAGCCACAAAAATATTTTAAAATATTAATATTTTGTAAGACAAATTACTTATGTTTTCGACATAATTTTGAAAATATAGTGTATGGAAACATATTATTTAGAAATGTTTAATAACTCTTTTAATTTGACCTCCCCCTAAACTTGACACAGTCCTTGAAAGCTTGTTGACCACAAGTATTCTTCTTCTGATTTCTTAGGGTTCAGTTTAGATCAAAAGAATTATTTTATAATTTCAAAAATAATTGGCAAAGAAAGTACTTGTGAGAAATAATTTCTTTTGGTTTAGACTGCCCCTAAATTTGACACATCCTCGGAGTCCTTGTAGATCATGAAGTGGACCTTCCTCTGTGTCTTTGGGGTTTACTAAAATCAAAAGAATAGTTTTGAATAATAGCATGGTAATATTATTTTAGAAAATTCAATTTGAAATAAGATAATTTTAAAGCATAAGCCCCATTTTCGAAAAACATTTTGAAATGATAAAGATTTTATAAAGCACAATTTTTGAAAATTATGATGATAATTTTTCAAAGAGATAGTAATATACGAGGGTTTTTGAATCAACTTTTGAAAACCTTATTTTGAGATGATAATAAGTTTTAGAGCATAAAATTTTTGAAAAATCTGAATTTTTCGAAAAAGATTAAGAAGAACTCCCCCTGTATCCGACACAATCTGACTTTTATCCAAGTTCCTTAAGGGATTTCAGTGTTGACCAGGTTTGACTATGTTGACTAGGGTTGACTATGTTGACCAAGTAATAACTAAATCAAACAAGCCCTAGATTCTATTCAAAATGAGTCTATTGTGATATTTAACATGAAATTCAATATACAGTAAACTGAATTAATTTGAAAAATAGAGATAATTTTGAATACCTTTTGAAAACATTTTTTATTTGAAAGGATAATGATTTATGCTTTTAGGTCCTAGATGTCTCACCCAGTTCTACGTGGTCAAACATGTTAACCTTATGGGTTGTGTGAGACAAATATTTTAATTTTGAAGATAAATGATTGACAATAATTAAATTGAATTTTGAGAATAATTAATTGAGAATAATTAAGAAGAATTAATTGAGTTATTTTGAATTATTTTGAATTTGATTGAATTTAATTGATTTAATTAAGATTTAATTGAATTTATTTGATTTAATTAAGATTTAATTGATTTAATTAAGAATTAATTGAATTTAATTGATTTAATTAAGATTTAATTTTGATTTAATTGAATTAATTTTAGTTTGATTAATTTGAATTAGTTGGTTGGGTTGGACTCAACTTTTAGGTCCTAAGCATCTCACCCATTTCTAAGTGACAAAACAGGATATCCTTAACTGTTTTGTGAGATGCATATTTTAATAGAAAGATTTATTTTGAAAAGGCCATGATTAATTTTGAAAAGTTAAATTAATTTTTTAAACCCAATTTAAATTTATTTTGAAAAGAGATATTTGAATCTAAAATTAACTGAAAATTTGTGTTAGATTCGAATTTAACAAAGAGTAAATTGAATTTGAATTTCAAAAATTGGCTTCCAAGTCTTGGCGAGGCACAAGGCCTTCTTTGGCCGTAGCCTTATTGGATCATCAATCCTTTCCTAGACAAAGCCTTTTAGTGAAATTTCATCTTCAAAATTACTTTTTGGTAAATTCTGGTCTAACTAGTTTGGGTCTTGGATCGGTAGCTTCGGCTAGTTTCACCAGTCTAAAGAGACCAAGTAGTGTATACTTGACTTTATTAGAAAAGGCTTCCCTAACGTACTATCATCTCACCTCCACCCAATACTATGTTGTTTAAATTTCAGTTAAGTTGGTTCAGTCCTTAAACTAACTAATCCTAATTCAAAGCATAATAAAATAAACCAGCAAGAAAAGCAATTAACTAAGTCACGTCATAATTGTAATGATATTCTGGGTTTTTAGAATTAGCAAGATTGTGAATTAGACTTTCTAGCATGTTGACCTTATGCTTCAATATTTCATCTTCTTGTTCCAATTTACTAATGTTTGCTTTAACTAATTTATAAGGTTAAATCATATTATTCAAGGTAAATAATGGATTTTCAAATACTATAAATTTACCTTTTGATTCCCAGTTGGGAATCTCCCCCTTGATTCTAGCCATCTTTCTTTTGCTTGATTGTTTCTTTAGTATTTTGTAGTGGTCGCGAGTCAACCGGACCAATTTGGGTCGATCTCCTCCATTGTCTTCTGATTCCGAGTCTGAGTCGGACTCGTGTACCGGTTGAAGCTTCTTCTTTGGAGTTTTCCCTGCACTTGAAATTATACCTTCCTCGACCATTATAGTATCAGTTTGATTATATAATTGTAATTCTGGAACAAATTCAAAATTGGTTACCATTTTTGTCTCAATCACTTTGTCTTCTGACTCTGGTTTGGATTCGTGTTCAGACTCTGACTCGGCTGTTTGTGCTTGGGCCGAAAATGCAAAATCTTCTTGGATCTCAATATTGGAGCTCTCTTCGTGTAGATTGATTAGCTTTTCCCATATCTCCTTGGCACAGTTGAAGGATCTGACCCGCTTCAGTTCTTCTTTGGTCAGGCTGCATTGTAAGATTGCTGTAGCCCTTGCATCTGTCTTGATCTTCCTCAGAGTTGGTTCTTCCAGTTTGTCCCAAGTGATCGATGTTCCTTCTTCTGTGGGGAATGTGAACCCCGTTTGGATTATCAACCATAAATCCAGATTGGCCTTCAGGTGGGATTCCATTAGACTTCTCCAGGAGTTGAAATTTTCACCAGAGAAGAGCGGTGGACGGGCACTATTCCATTCTTGGTTGGCCATTTTAGTTTAAAACTCGTACACAAGAGAAACAACAGAAATGTACCAAGACTTGGTCTTGAATTAGTAGTGCGGGAGAGAGAAGAAAAACAATATTGCACGAATTTCGAGGCAGAATAATAATAAAATAATAATAAAAATTTGTGATAATTTTTCTTTTGAAAAAGTTGGCTATATCAATTCTGATTAGTAAAACAAGAATTAAAGAAAAATTTGCTCAAATTAAGATAGCACGAATTTCGAGAAAAATATTAAAATAATAATATAAAAAAGTTTATGACAAATTTTTAACACTTGATCGTTATATCAATTCTGACTTATGGTGAAAAAATGAAAATTCAAAATTGAAAAAGGCGGAGAAGATCGAGTGGTGTTGATTAACAAAAAAAACAAGAAATAAGAAAAATTTCGTAAATCCGAAAAATTCTCAAACTGGTGGTTGCACCAAATTTGAGCTTCCCCGCTCTGATACCACTTGTTGGATCGAGAGAACCGATAGAGGGGGGGGGGGTGAATATCTGAAAGCGTTCGAATTTAAAAAGAGAATGCGTAGCGGAAGATTAAAAACAAAAACACGCAAACACAGATATTTTTACTTGGTTCAGAGCTTAGGTCGACTCCTACTCCAAGGCCCACGGTCGCTGACCGTTTACTGCGGGCAATACTATAATCGCGTAAAAAACAGTTACAGAAATGGAATTACAATTCAAGTACAGTACTGAAATTGAGCTCTTCTTTTTACCGACGTCCGATGTAGATTACTTTTTCGGAGCAGTAGGACGTCATCGGCGCTTATATCTTGAGTTGGGAGGTTGCCGGAGCAGAGCGCGGAAGCCGAAGAGCGTAGAAGCGTTGAAAGAAATCGTTGTCCTGAATCCTTGGTTCGAGGGTCCTTTTATAGCGCCTGGGGGCGCCCGGAACGTCGGGGGCGCCCCCCCACGTGTCGGCCGATCCACCTTTAGCTCGGTCAGCGTCTGATCCCTTCAAACTCGGGATTAGATCTTGACCGGGGCGCCCGGGACGCTGGGGACGCCCGGGTTGACCGGGTCAGAGCTTATCCCTTGGCTTCGCTGGCTTCTGGTTCGATGGCATGCACAGGGGGCGCCCGGGACGCTGGGGGCGCCCGGGAGTAGCGGGGGCGCCCGGGAGCATGGGGGCGCCCGGGAGATGAGCTGTCGAAGCCTGCCTTTTTTTTGTGTATTTTGTGTTCACCTTGGGGGCGCCCGGGACACTCCGGGCGCCCTGGTCAGCTGTTGCCTCATTCCTTTGAGGCTCTCTGAGCTGCAGACACTCGTTCCTTCGGTCCTGCATCCAGGGTTAGTCCAAAACACCATAAAACAATAAGATGTTAGTTTATGCAGCCTTAGCTGTCTTGGTTTTGACTTTGGGCCTCCAAAATGGAGCCCTAGGTCGAACCGACGCCTACTGTTCCCTCGACGGGGAATGCGTCCTCACCTACTCCTCTCGGGAGAATGTACCTGATGCCAATCGCTCCTCTGGTTGGACTTTTTCCTGGCGGTCCTTTGCCAGGTCTTGGATACCGAGCTGTCCTTCGCCCGGTGCCTAGCATTCCTTCGCTAGGGCTTCAATACCCTGGCATTCCTTCGCCAGTGCCTAGCTGTCCTTCGCTAGGGCTTTGTGACCTGGCATTCCTTCGCCAGTGCCTAGCAGTCCTTCGCTAGGACTTTTTACCCTGGCATTCCTTCGCCAGTGCCTAGCAGTCCTTCGCTAGGGCTTTGTATCCTAACATTCCTTCGCCAGGTGTCTAGCAGTCCTTCGCTAGGGCTTTGTATCCTAACATTCCTTCGCTAGGTGCCTAGCAGTCCTTCGCTAGGGCTTTTTACCTGGCATTCCTTCGCCAGGTGCCTAGCAGCCCTTCACTAGGACTTTTTTTTGCATACTTAAGTAACTTTATTAGATCACAAATAAACTTAACTTTGAATCCTTTGCCAATATCAAAACAAGGTTCGATATGGTGCTTCCTGCACCAACAGTATCATGATAAAAATAGAGTTACTATTGCATGCCAAAAGTCTAAGGAATCCATGTATCATGATCAATCTAGAACTTTTAGGCCTAAGGACCAAGGCATTAACCCTAAGAAAGGAAGACACATGCCTAGACAAATGGGTAGATCTAGGAATGCCCAAAATCGACATGATGATGCTAAGGTTAAGAGCCTAGAAAGGGAAAATTAAGCTTTGAGGGCAAAGCTTGATAAAGTAGAGAAGAACGTAGATAGACTCATTATGGGATCTAAAGGGTTAGGCATTGGGCTGGATGGTCAAAGCCTTAATAGTGATAGATTGGGTCTAGGATATCAATCTAGGAGATCAAATGGTAGTGAAAAATCATATGCAAGGATGTCATATGATTATAGCAAAGGGAAGGCCAAAAATGGCAAGAAAAAGCGAATTAAAGGAAAGAAGAAGGATTTAGTCAAGGAAAAGGTATATAAAATCAAGAAGGTTAGAGTTGTAGGTCAAGAAGCACCAGAGGTACATCGGTGTGGTCTTGCCATTGTGGATGACCCACCTAGGGAGGTGATTAAAGCTAAGAGCTCAAGGGAGAGCTCTAGAGGTCAAGATGGGATCCATGGTCAATGGATCTCAGGAGGATTTCTCCAAGAGGACTAGATGGACTATGGAATATGCCAAAGGATTTGGAGGACTAGTGTGAGTTTTAATCCTAGGGGGTTGGCACATAAAAAGAGAGTTTTATGGATGAAAAGATGAAAATGAGACTATATTACTTGGAAATTGATTTTCAATGTCTAGATGTCATCTAAATAAATGCTAGGGGTGCATTGGGGTTGAGGATGAGAAGATACATCAAGAAAAGATCAAAACTAAGACTTTAGGCCAAGGATGAATTGAACAAATTAGATAGTTTTGGATTTCGTGTCAAACTTGGGATTGAGAATAGATTTACTTGTAAACATTTTTTTCCCAAATAGGCATAGATGCCACAAATCTCTCTACGAAATTTTAGATTTTTTGGAGATTTGTGGAATTAGTTATGCGTTTCTGAAATAAGGACAGAAAGACTGAAATTAGAATATCAGTCGACTGGTCCAGATCAATTCAGAAACTAAGCTTTCTAAGGCATCAATCGACTGATCTTTTTGTATGGTTTATCAGTCGACTGATCCAGGAGCAGTCGACTGATCTGCGATTTATTTAAAAGAAATAGCCGTGCGGGGGTGGCCGTACCTAGGGTTTCAGTGCCACCCCCTGTGAGTTCTTCTCTCCCTCAACCTCCCCTTCTGCTCCAAGCTTTCTCAAGGACCTAGAATCATATTTCTAGTCTTCCTCCAACTCAGATCTAAGTCTAGGGCAAGAAGGGCATCTTCCTTGAGTCAATCACGATCATTTTTCACCATGCAACGAGCAGGGAAAAGGTAACAAGTTGTTTGCCTCACTTCTTGCAATTAATTCATGATTCATGGCTAACTCTCTGCTTTTTGCATGTTTCCTTATTTTTTACTCTTCATTTGGGTTATTTTTGATGCATGCATGGGTAAATTACATTTTAGAGTTGTTCAAAAGAGAAGGATGGGTGAGGGACCATCCCAACAGCGGTCTGCAGATCCTGAGGCACCTTGATTCCGTTCCGAGAAATGCCGGCAGAGATTTGCAAATACCGAGTTTGTATTAATGAACTGTAGGTATCTTAACCGGTCTTATTTCCAAGAGAAGAATCCCCACATTGCTAAGATGATCACCTATTTTGGTTTAGAGCAGCTAGTCTATTGTCAGCACTATGTTAACCTGAACCTGTGTAAAGAGTTTTATGCTAATCTTACATGCATTAGTCCCGATGATGGGACTTATGAGTCCATGGTAGTAGGAGTTACCATTCCCTTTACACCTGCAGTCTTAGGATCATTTTTAGAGTGTAGAGCTTCCAACAATACGTTTACATGTTTTCCAAAAGTTATCGTGCCCTTCACCTTCCCTAATGTTACAATTGATCAAATCCACCAGCATTATTTTGAAAGACATCGACCTCCTCTAGAGCATATTTTTGAGGCTAAGCGCATGAGTCTGGTTAGCAACGTATTGTACAAAATTGTCTTAGATTACATTTTACCTATTGCCACCAAGGGAAGGTCGAAGATTCGGCTGTCTCACTTGGTAATGATATATGCATTAGAGAGGAGGTTAGATATTGACATCACCTTGCATGTGTTTGCATCCATTGTCCATTTTTCACACAGTGTCAATACAAAGATCTACATGTCTTTCAGTCATGTTTTGACCAAAGTTTTTGAGTCTAGAGTTATTTGCACTACTAGAGGTCAGGTACATCGTCTGTCCAAGGACTACGACCAGATCAGTTCACGACAGCTGTTCTTGGCGGGGATTGAGTGCCGGTAGGGGGTGATGGCCTGGAGGCAGTATCCTGATTTCTCCGGTTCTGATGAGGAGGCTGCGCCTGCTGCTGCTGCTGGGGTTACACAAGAGCAATTCTCCCTACTACAGTCAGAGGTTCATGAGATTATGGAGGAGGTTCGTGGGCTCACACAGTCTTTTCAGGGGTTCCAGCAGAGACAGGATGACATGTACGAGATGATACAATGCTGGAACCTAATGTATCAGGCCCCTCCTCCTCCTCCTCCAGGCGATGACATGTAGTGCAGATTGAGTTGGTGGTGCTAGTGTTGAGAGTGTGTAGCTTGGGTTTTTACATTTTATCTCTCAAACACTTAATTTGGAATTGTAATATTTGAAAACTTCGGGGCTATGGCCCTTGTGACATTGTTTATCCTTTAGTATGACTTTATATGATACTTCTATTTATGCTTTCATATTGCTTATATGAGTTTTCAATTCATGACTTGATATTGCTCATATGGAATGTTTTTATCTTGCTATTATGGGCATAAGGAAATTTTTATATACATGTATATGTCTAGAGTTAAGGGATGTAAAGGGGGAGGTTTCATCATGTGTTTTATCTTGGAAAATTATATGAAAAGAAGGGGAGAGATTTGAAAACAATTCTATATTTTAAATGGTATAGGATAGGCTTGTCAAACACATAGATTCAAAGTTAGGATAGAAAGTTGATACAAAATGATACATTTTCAAAGAATTGGAGTTTTTGTTAAAAGTCAAGCATATTTGGAATTTTTCACGAATCTATATTTTTCTAGGGTAGAATATATCTTAAGAAATATGCTTACAAAATTTCAGAATTTTTTGAATTTTGTGGAATTTTCTAGGGGTTTCTGAAATTCGGCAGGAAAATTTAGTTTAGACTATATCAGTCGACTGCCCTTGGGGCAGTCGACAGATCTTTCTGTGGGTTTGCGAATTGCAGGGACCAGTCGACTGATGCAGGGACAGTTGACTGATCTTGCTGTTTTCTGATTTCTGGGGATTTTTCAAAAATGGAAAGGTGTTCTCATTGACACTAGGGTTAGGATTGCTTGGGGCAATCTTTTTGATGGTGTCAGAGGGGGAGAACTTGTGGTTTTAAGTTAGGTTTAACTTAATTTGGTGTTAAGGAAAATTGAAAATTATGTGGAGAGCATAGATTAAGGGGGAGGATATGTTTATGTCTCTTAATGTACTGTCTTTAATTTTCAATTGTTATTATTGTTTTTGCACCTAACTTAAACATATTGACACACATCAAAAAGGGGGAGATTGTTGGGGCAATCGGCCCAAATATGATCGGGAGGATCATGGATTTTGATGTGTGTCAATATGGTTAAGTTAGGGTTTCGTTGTGATCTAATATGTGTATGTGAGTGTGTAGGTTTGCAGGATACACATAGACTTGGTTGGACGTCTTCGGGTACGGTGAAGGGTGGCATGGAGGCAAGCCGTGAGCTTGTGTGCGCATCCGAGGGACCAGGGACAAAGCAGGAATGATGAGCCGAGGGAAGCGGACTTTGAGGCATACGTGAAGGATGGCATGGAGGCAAGCCGAGGGCTTGTGTTACCATCTGAGGGACGAGGGCCAAAGTCGAAGAGGGCTTGAAGGCAACAGGTCGAGGCTGCTGGAGCAGGAACGATGAGCTGACGGAAGCGGACTTCGAGGCATGCGTGAAGGATGACATGGAGGCAAGCCGAGGGCTTGTGTGCGCATCTGAGGGACGGGAGCCAAAGTCGAAGAGGGCTTGAAGGCAACAGATCGAGGCTGCTAGATGATGAGTCAACCAGGTCATGAGGTTTCGACTGCTGAGGGATTGTACTCGAAGGCTAAGTCGTGAGGGTTCGAGTGCTCAGAGAAATATACTCGGGAAGGGTAATCCTAGACTTAGAGAGTGGACCAGTCGACTGGTGAGGAACCAGTCGACTGATAGGGTCCATAGAAAGATCAGTCGACTGGTCCAGTACCAGTCGACTGATGGTGACCAGAATTCGAAACGACAGGCGAAGAAATTCGAATTTAGAGTGGATCAGTCGACTACTCTTGGACCAGTCGACTAGTAACGATCATATCAGCCTCGAGCTCTATTTAAGGGAGCTCATTTATGACTATTTCTTCTTGGCAAAACTAGCTTGGTTAGAGCTTGTTAGTAGCTTGGTATTGCTCAGTGATTGTCCAAGGTTTGTGGCGAGGTTTCTCCACCCATAAGGAGTGACAAGAGCTAGCCGGAGGTGCTCCGGGGAATCATCCACCGAAGGATCGGGATCGTCCACCTTACGGACAACCATGGAGTAGGAGTTTCATCTCCGAACCACGTAAACGGTTTGTGTTAGCATTGTTTTTGTTTTATATTTAGTATTTCCGCTTGCGCATGCTAACGTTGTAGGTAAAAAATCGAAAGTAAGCTATTCACCCCCTCTAGCTTAATGGTAAGATCCTAACACTAGAGTGGTGGATTGGGTTTCTAATAAGGTTTATTGAACTGATATTATCAATAAAGACCTTAGTTTGGGTATAGTCTAGGTTAAAATCCTTAAGGGTATGCATCATCCATGAGAGTTGAGCTACACATTCCGCTAATGCAACATACTCTGCTTCAGTTGTAGATAAGGCAACACAATGTTGCTTCCTACTGTACCAACTAACTAAGCTCTGACTTAGTAATTGACAGCTTCCACTTGTACCTTTTCTATCAAGTTTACAACTTGGATAGTCTGAGTTAGAAAAACCTAATAATTCAAGACTGGAAGTTCTAGGGTACCAAATACCTACATTTAGGGTGCCTTTAATATATCTAAGGATTCTTTTAATTGTAGTTAAGTGAGATTTCTTAGCACAAGTTTGGTACCTGGCACAAATACTTACTGCAAAAAGGATATCAGGTCTACTAGCAGTTAGGTAAAGTAAACTCTCTATAGCACTTCTATAATACTTTAAGTCTACTGGCTTACCTTGAGGGTCATTATCTATTTTAGCATTTATGGCCATAGGAGTACCTAAATTTTTTGAATTCTCCATTTTAAATTTCTTAACCAATTCTTTTGCATATTTAGATTGGTGAACATAATTTCCATCCCTAGTTTGTTTAATTTGGAATCCTAAAAAGAAAGTCAGCTCACCACTAAACTCATTTCAAATTCACTTTCCATAATTTTAATAAATTCTTTTAAGAAATTAGTATTAGTTGATCCAAAGATTATATCATCTACATAGATTTGGGCTATAAAGATATCTTTTTCTAAGGTCTTAACAAATAAGGTTGAGTTAATTTGGCCTTGGTTAAAACCCTTAGAAATCAGGTAAATTGATAGTCTTTCATACCATGCCCTAGGTGCTTGTTTTAAACCATAAAGAGTTTTTCTATGTTTGAATACATGGTTAGTGTAGTCTAAGTCTTCAAATCCTGGGGTTTGTTCTTCATAAACTTCCTCTTTTATAAATCCATTCAGGAAGGCAGACTTAACATCCATTTGATATAATTTAAATCCTCTATGGGCCGCAAAGGCTAGCAACATTCTAATTGACTCCATTCTAGCTACAGGAGCATAAGTTTTATCATAGTCTAACCCCTTAACTTGACTAAAATTTGTAGCTACTAAGCGGGCTTTGTTTCTCATTATTTCACCTTGGTCATTCATCTTATTCCTAAACACCCACTTAGTGTCTATAATGGACTTTCCTTCAGGTTTATGTACTAAGTGTCATACTTGGTTTCTATCAAATTGGGCTAGTTCTTCCTGCATAGCAAGGATCTAGTCTGGGTCAGGTAAGGCCTCTTCTATGGTCTTAGGTTCAATCTTTGAAATCAGTGCAACCTGACTTAGGTTTCTATAGGAGGACCTTGTTTTTCCCTCTAAGGTTGGACCACCCATAATTTGGTCAATTGGGTGATTTAGTCTTGGTTTCTTAGGTCTCCTAGAACTTGGTTCAACCTCAGGTTCGGTTGCTAAAGTTTAGGTTGATTCCGGGACCGGTTCAGTAGGTAATGTTAAGTCTAGTTCAGGAATTGATTCAGTAGGTAGGTCTATGATTGGTTCAGAAATTGATTTAATTGGTGAGTCAGTGATTTAGTCAGGTCTAGACTCATCATCTTTGGGATCAACTAAGTTAGGTTGATTTGAGTTAGATGAATTAGTTGAGTTAAATTGGTTTTCTTCATCAAATATCAAATTAGTAGATTCTTCAATCTTAAGGGTTTGTTTGTTATAAACTCTGTAGGCCCTACTTATGGTTGAGTACCCTAAGAATATGCCAAGGGTAGACTTAGATTGAAATTTACCTAAGTAGTTTTTTGTGTTTGAGATGTGAACTTTACAGCCAAAGACTCTTAGATAATGTAGATTGGGTGGTTTATAATAATATATTTCATAAGGGGTTTTGTTATATCGTTTATTGATTAGGACCCTATTTTGAATATAGCAGGCAGTGCTAACTGCTTCTGCCCAAAAATGTTTGGCTAAGTTATATTCATTAAGCATGGTCTTAGTTGCTTCTTGGAGGGTTCTGTTTCATCTTTCAACTAGACCATTTTGTTGGGGGGTCCTAGGGCAAGAGAATTCATGAAAATATCCATTTATGGTGCAGAATTTAATAAATTTTAAGTTTTTGAATTCACCCTCGTGATCACTGTTGGTGCAAGATGCATCAGTGATGTCTTCCTCTAGTGTTTCGATGTTTAACAATATACTTAAGTTAGTAACAATATATGTTAAACAAGCTAAGGGTTAGTCAAAGTGATCAAGGGTTAAACCAAACAGGACCTTCTATTTGGTAGGGTAAACCCAAGTTTGATCAGGTTGACAAGGGTTAGCCAAACAGGATCTGATATTTAGTAGAGTGAACCAAAACCCAGGATTGTCAGTTTGACCAAGGGATTAATCCAAATCGGACTTGAGGTTTGGAATTACATTTATCTAAATATTTAAGGAAGTCTATGTGGGGACCGGTGTCGTCGATAGAGGGCGGGGGGGGGGGGGGGTGAATATCGACCGTAAAAACTTTTTGAAAACTTGCGTAAACTTTTGTTCATTCGTTCTGGACACAGAGTTAGTAGCAGCGGAAAAATAGAATTGAAAACAAAACAACAGATTGCACACGGGATTTTTTACTTAGTTCCCAACCCCCCAGGGTTAGTACGTCCAAGCCTAAGCACGGGAAACACCCGTCCACTAATGGTCTCCTTTCCGGACTTTCCGGAGGCGGAGAAACCCGTCTTATAGTGCAAGATTTAAAATCAAAGATATTAAAGAAATTAAGTATGGAAAGTAAATCAAACCAAACAAAAAGAGTCGAAGACTCGGCCGATTTGGGACTCCAAAGTGCTGTGCACTTCCTCCCGGAGCTTCCTTGGCCATAGAGCTTCGTCGTTAGCACTTTGTCGTCACTTGGAAGGCTCAGAATGATCTTCGAATCGTTGTACAGAGTTGAGGGCTCGAAGCCCCCTTTTATAGTATTGTCTGGGGCGCCTGTAATGAAGGAGGCGCCTCACAAGGCTTGGTTAAAGCTTATCTTCAAGCCGGACTCACAACAGTAGATAAACCTTTGATCCAGGGTGCCTGTGTTGAAGGAGGCGCCTGATTCATTCAAGCGCCTGACCCATTGAGGCGCCTGTTTCATTAGGGCACCCTGGTTAATGGGGGCGCCTAGCAGCCAGGTTTCCAGCCTTGTTGTGTGTTTTGTTTGCCTACTTTGCCTTCAATTTTAGGTACCTGCAAGATACATAAATACAAGGCAAACACATATACAATCTTAACCTTAAGGACTTGGTTCTGACTTCAGATTTTTGTGAAACCCTAGGTCGAACCGACGCCTAAGTTCCCATCCCGAGGAATGCGCCTTTCACCTACTCCTCTCAGGAGACGGTTGCCACCCGACCCATCCGGTTGGACTTTTGCCCAGCTTTACTCACCAGGACTTTTGCCCAATCTTACGACCAGGACTTCGTGCCCAGTCCATGACCAGGACTTATTGCCCAATTCCACGAACCAGGACTTAGTGCTCAACCCTCGGTCAGGTCTTAGGTGCCTAACCCTCGGCCATGACTTAGTGCCCAATTCCACGAACCAGGACTTAGTGTCTAACCCTCGGTCAGGTCTTAGGTGCCCAGCCCTCGGTCAGGAGTTAGTGCCCAATTCCATGAACCAGGACTTAGTGCTCAACCCTCAGTCAGGTCTTAGGTGCCCAGCCCTCAGCCAGGACTTAGTGCCCAATTCTTCGAACCAGGACTTCGTGCCTAGGTTAACTTGGACTTTTTATCACTTTGGTCCAGTTTTCTTGACTACCTTTCCCTTGTTCAATGTATTACTAACTTAAGCATATTGTCAAACATTGAAACACTTAGAGGAGGACCTCATTGATGCATCTTGCACAAAAAGTCTAGTCAGGATTATGATGACTAGCAAAGAAGTGACTCTGATTGAAGAAATCCTGGTGAGTGAAGACGGATCCTAGCAAGGGAAGCTAGGGTTGAGCACTAAGTCATGGTGAGTGAAGCTGGGCACTAAATCCTGGTGAGTGAAGCTGGGTCCTAGCAAGTGAAGCTAGGTTGGATTAAGTCCTGGTGAGTGAAGCTCGACACGAAGTCTTAGTCAGGGGGACTAAGCACGAAGTCCTGGTCGGGGATCGGACTTCGTGCGGAGTAGGTGAGGATGCGTTCCCCGGGAAAGGGAACATTAGGCGTCTGTTCGACCTAGGGTTTTGGGTGAAATCCAAAGTCAGAACCAAATCTTTAAGGAAAAGATTATTTACATATTTGTCTTGTGTTTGTTGTCTTGCAGGTACCTGGAGTTGGAGGCAAGATAGGAAAGCCAACGTAGGAGAAAAAGCTGTCTGGGAAAGTCATCCAGGGCACCTGTGTTGATATAGGTGCCCCAGGCTTCAGGGCGCCCTCAAGGGTCAGGCACCCTACATCCTTGGCGCATGGGAAGGTCCAGGGTGCCTGGGATGGTAGTTCTATCCCTGCGCGAAGACCGCAATTGGGGATCAGGTTTTGACCGCCTATGAGGCGCCTTAGAGGCCTCTGTTGGTGCAGGAAGCACCAGATCGAACCTTGTTTTGATATTGGCAAAGGATTCAAAGTTAAGGGTTATTTGTTGTCTAACAATGCTGCTTGAGAGTGCAGGAAACAAAGTCCTAGCGAAGGGCTGCTAGGCACCTGACGATGGGCTGTCAGGAAACCAAGTCCTGGCGAAGGGTTGCTGGGCGAAAACCAAGTCCTAGCGAAGGGATGCTAGGGCACTGACCGATGGGCTGTCAGGAAACCAAGTCCTGGCGAAGGTTGCTGGGGAAACAAGCTAGGAAGGGATGGCACTGACGAGGGCGTCGAACCAAGTCCTGGCGAAGGGCTGCTGGGCAAAAACCAAGTCCTGGCGAAGGGCTGCTGGGCGAAACTTAAGACCTGGGGAAGGGCTGCTGGGCAGAAGTCCAACTAGAGGATCCGGTTGGCACCAGGTAAACTCTCCCGAGAGGAGTAGGTGAGGACGCGTTCCCCTCCGAGGGAACATTAGGCGTCGGTTCGACCTAGGGCTCCATTTTGGAGACCAAAGTCAGAACCAAGACAGCTGAAGCTGTAGAAATTAAATTAAATATTTGCTCTATTGTGTTTTGGGACTAACCCTGGATGCAGGACCGAAGGAACGTGTGTCTGCAGCTCAGAATGCCTCAAAGGAAAGAGGCAACTGCTGACCAGGGCGCCCAGAGTGTCCCGGGCGCCCCCAAGGTGAACACAAAACACAAAAGAAGCAAATGAACCTCGACAGTACATTCTGAGGGCGCCCCCGCTGTCCCGGGCGCCCCCATGGCAAACCATCAGAAGAAGCTGCTGGCTGCCGCGTCTGTGCTAAGCACTCAGGGCGCCCCCGCTGTCTCGGGCGCCCCCACAGCCAGGGCGCCCCCAGCCGCCCTTACCAAAGAAGACTCAGCGCTGTGGATGAGAGCTGGCCGAGTCAACCAGGGCGCCCCCAGCGTCCAGGGCGCCCCCGTCAAGACCTTATCCCGAGGTTTAAGGGATAAAATGTTGACTGCGCCTATTGCGGATCTGCAGCCACGTGGGGGGGGGGGGGTGCCCCCGTCGACCAGGGCGCCCCCAGGCACTATAAAAAGGGCCCTCGACCCTCTTCTTCAAGACACTACTTTCATTCAACGCATCCAAACGCTCTGACAACCGCGCTCTGCTCCGGAAACTTCCCGACTCAAGAACGAAGCGCCGTCAACCTCCCACTGCACCGAAACTCGATCTACACCGGGAGTTGGTAAAACAAAGTGTATATTTCCATTTACAGTAATTTTGTAATCTCACTCTGTAACCGTTTTGCGCACTATAGAATTGCCCAAAGTAAACGGTCAACGACCGTGGGCCTTGGAGTAGGAGTCGACCCAGGCTCCGAACCAAGTAAAAACCTTGGTGTTTGCGTTGTTTGTTTTTATTCCGCCGCGCACTTACTCTTTCTGTTAAATCCGAACATTTTCCGATATTCACCCCCCCCCCCCTCTATCGGTCTTTCTCGATCCAACAGCCTCTAGGGCGCCTGGGACATTGCTATATAAAGGGGTTCGATCCCTCAACTCAGACAATGAATTCCATCATTTGCTATGTTATTCTGAGCAAAGAAAAAGCGCTAGAGACGAAGCTCTGCCACAAAGGAGGCTCCAGGAGGAAGTGCGCTGCACTTCGGACTTTCAGATTGGCCGGAACTTCGCTACTGTTTGGGTTGCTTTTATTTACGAGTTGTACTTTATTTATTATCTTTTTCTTGTAAATCAAACTGTAAGACGGGTATTCTCCGCCTCCGGATATTTCGGAAAGGAGACCAATAGTGGACTCACACTGAGTACATAGGCCTTGGACGTACTGACCCTTGGGGGTCGGGAACCAAGTAAATAAATCCTGCGTGTATGAGTGTTGTTTGTTTTCGTTCTTTATTATTTCCGCTGCGTACTAACTCTTTGACTAGAATGAACGAACAACATATTTCCGAAGAAATTACGAGTCGATATTCACCCCCCTCTAACGATGGCACCGATCCAACAATCACTTCGAATTCTTTTAATTTTGGTATCTTTTTGATTTTCAAGGATTTTAGCTAAAGTTTTAAAAGATTCAAGACATTGATCTTTGGTTTTTAGAAATTGGACCCAAGTGAATTTAGAATAGTTGTCAATTATAACTAAGCAGTACTGATTTCCGCTTAGTGACTTGACTCTGTAAGAATCAAATAGGTCCAGGTGTAGGAGTTCAAATACAGATTGGGTTAGGTCAGGCTGAGTAGGTTTATGGGTAGACTTGGTTTGTTTACCCTATTGGCATGCACCACAAACTGAATTTTCAAGGTTCTTAATTTTGGGTATACCCTTAACTAATCCTTTTTGATTGAGTCTGGAGATTAGCTTTAGGTTGGCATGTCCTAATATCCTATGCCAGAGTTTAGTTTCTTCTACTTGAGTCAGATATCACTTAAGTGAGGTAGGTGTTGGGGCAATCGACCCAAGTATGATCGGGAAGATCATGATTTTGATGTGTGTGTGTGCCAATATGGTTAAGTTAGAATGTTATGTTATTTTGATATGTGTGATTGAGTCTTGCAGGACTTGGAGAGTCACACATGGAGTACGCATCCGAGGTGTTGGTGCTTGGATGGCTATAGAAGGGGGTGAATGTAGCCAGACACTAAACTACTTGCGCTTTGAAATCTTTCTGCACTTAAGAGATAAGCAACGAAAACATACACAGTAGAAAGAACAAAACAGAGAAAGAAAGCAAACCAAACCAACGCTAACACAGCGATGTACAAGGTTCGGGGATAACTTGCCCCTACTCCTTGGCGTGCCCGTGAGGTGGGCGATCCCTTGATCGTCGGCAGATCAAGCCCCGGTGAACTCCAGATAGTAATAGCCTCCTTCTCGGTGGAGAAACCTCTCCACAATCAAGTCTCCAGATGATACAAGTTAAGCTCACGAGACAATAGAAGGAAACACTCACAAGTATGTAGCAGGAATACTTAAGCACGAAGCTATACAGAGTGCACAAACACAGCCCAGCAAAAACACTTCTCGATTTTTCTGTTTGTTCGTTCTACCGCTCCTCTGCATCTCCGCATCGTCTTAAGCTCCAGCTCCCATCACCAGGCTCCATCAGCATCCACTGAGCCATAGCCTGACCCCCTGACTCCTTGAGCACTCAGTCCACTGAAGACCTCTTCAGTTGAGCCTCCGTCAGTCGCCAGCCGCGCCAGGGAGCTGTTGAAACCTGAAAACAGAATACATACAAACCTACCACGGTGAAAGTCGCCATTGACTCCTCTCCTTGGTTTGTATCATCCCTGTCTAACCTGCACACTAATCAGAAGCTTAGCAAAGCGTATCACAAAGAAATCAGCAGTGTATCAGAGAAAACGCAGAGAAAACAGACGTGATCAGAGCGTCTGACAGCGATTTCAAATTAAAGTTCAGGCACTGATCGATCACCAGACCGATCAGTGATGACCCCGATCGGTCACCAGACTAATCAGTGAATGCCCTGAATGATCAGGCTCAAGCCTGATATGTCCACAGCGAGAATAGAGGATCGTGGACTGACCCTGATCGGTCACCAGACCGATCCAGCAGCTTGCTTGCCACACCCCGCAGGAAATACCCTCCTGATCGGTCACCTAACCGATCAGGGTGTGCCCTGATCGGTCTGGTGACCGATCAGGTCACTTCCTGACCGATCAGGAGCTATCCTGATCGGTCAGGGTGAGAAATGTTGCGACAATTTGATCGATCAAGTGTCTGATACAAGTTTCTCACAGAAACCTACTGACCTCTCCCTGATCGTTCACCAGAACGATCAGAAACCCAGTATAAGCATTCTATTCTCTCCCTGATCGTTCACCAGAATGATCAGGAGTCGAACAGAAGCATTTGGCTCTCCCTTTGATCGTTCACCAGAACGATCAGACTTCTCTGGATCGGTCACCAGACCGATCCACAACAGGAGTTCGTGCCAACTCCCTGATCGGTCACCAGATCGATCCAGCAACTCCCAATTCAACTCTAAGTCCAGAGAACAGGCTCCCTAGCCTTCTCTGACTCGTGCTCAGTCCCCCGGACCAAGACTCCGCGCCCAACTTCACTTACCGGGACTTCATTCAACCTAGCTTCACTCACTAGGACCTGACTTTACTCACCAGGGTTTCGGTCACCTAGCTTCACTCGCTAGGACCCGGTTTCACTCACCGGGATTTCAGTCACCTGGCTTCACTCACCAGGACCCGACTTCACTCACCGGGATTTCCGTCACCTGGCTTCACTCACCAGGACCCGGCTTCACCCACCGGGATTTCATTCACCTGGCTTCACTCACCAGGACTCGGCTTCACTCACCGGGATTTCGGTCACCTGGCTTCACTCACCGGGATTTCGGTCACCTGGCTTCACTCACCAGGACTCGGCTTCACTCACCGGGATTTCATTCACCTGGCTTCACTCACCAGGACCCGACTTCACTCACCAACATTTCAATCCCTTCGTGCCCAGTCCCCGACCAAGACTTAACTCAAACAAAGTTAAATCGGTGTCAACACCAAAACAACAATCGGGCCAGACTGCATCAACAATCTCCCCCTTTTTGTTGTTTGACAACCCAATTTAAGTTTAGGTATTAGTGATCAATTGAAATCAATTCAATCATCGTAAGGGAGTCAACGTCCTCCCCCTACAATAACAAAGCCCTAAACTTAATCAAAGCCCTAAACTTAATCAACCATTCTCTCCCCCTTTGTCAAACATCGAAAAGGGTATGGTTATTAAGTTTAAACACACCTCCCCCTTAATCATGGGTCTCTCCCCAAACCCAAAATAATCAAAGGATAATTTTTGAATTGCATATGAGAGGCATATACCATAAATGTATCATGGCAACAATGTATATGCATCATACGGCAATAAGAGCGCAGCCTCATCAGACTGATGATTGATACAGAAAAATTTTTGATTTATCTATGGACGATTAGTTTTCAAAATTTTTTTTGTAATTCTGATTCGTTCAAGATCATACTGCATTAACAATTGAAATTTCCAGGAACATGTTTGTTCAATCCAA
>JAGFNQ010001916.1:100435-175087 GCA_024364735.1 Boesenbergia rotunda | reverse complement strand
CAATATCATTCCACTGTTTTCTTGTAAAAGAAAATTCTTTTTCCAGAAATACAGCATGCCTTGAAACAAACACCTTTTGTTCCAAGGGATGATAGAATTTGTAACCCTTCGTTTCCTTAGGGTATCCAATAAATAGACATTTATCAGACTTAGCATCCAATTTGTCTGATACAATCCGCTTCACATAAGCAGGACAACCCCATATCTTAAGCTGAGTTAAGTGGGGTTTCTTACTATTCCATGTCTCATATGGAGTAGTAGAGACTACCTTGGTCGGGACTCTGTTTAGCAAGTAAACAGCTGTCTTAAGTGCATAGCCCCAAAAGGATTTTGGAAGAATTGCATGATTCATCATTGACCTAACCATGTCCATCAAGGTTCGGTTGCGCCTCTCAGATACACCATTATGCTGTGGTGTATATGGCGGAGTCCATTGGGACAATATCCCATTGTCCCTAAGATAATCTTGAAACTCTTGACTTAAGTATTTACCACCCCGATCGGATCGAAGTATTTTAATACTTTTGCCAAGCTGTTTCTCTACTTCATTTCTGAACTCTTTGAATTTCTCAAAGGCTTCAGATTTGTGTTTCATCAAGAACACGTACCCGAATCGTGAGTGATCATCGATAAAGGTGATGAAGTAGCTATAGCCTCCTTGTGCAAGAGTTGACATTAGTCCACATACAACAGTATGTATTAGACCAAGCAATTCTCCCACTGGATTACCTTTTCCGGAAAAGGGTAATTTAGTCATCTTGCCTTTTAAACATGATTCGCATGTATCAAATGAACCGGGTTCAAATGATTCCAAAATTCCACATCGGTGTAATTCGGTCATGCATTTCTTACTTATATGGCCAAGACGACAATGCCAAGTGTAGGAGTCTATTCGATTATCTATTCGAGCACGTTTATTGCTAACTTCGATATTGAAAACGTCACTGGATAAATCTAACGTGTAGATGCCATTGCACAAAGTTCCATTCCCATAAAGAACATCATTTAAAGTTATGTAACAACAATTGTTACTAAAAGTTAAATGATAACCCTTTTCATTCAAACATGAAATAAATACAATGTTCTTTATTAACGAAGGAACAAAATAACAATTATCCAATTCTAAGAGACGTCCAGTGGGGAGCTTTAGCAAATATGTTCCGATGGCAACAGCAGCAATCTTTGCTCCATTTCCAACTCGCAGATTTGCTTCTCCTTTGACGAGTCTTCTTCTATTCCTTAGCCCCTGTATGTCATTATATATATATGAGCTACACCCAGTATCAAGTACCCAGGTATTTGAGGAAATAGAGTGACATTCAATAACGAAGATACCTGAAGAGGATGGGGCATCGGATGCCTTATTCTTCATGGACTCAAGATAAATCTTGCAGTTTCTTCGCCAGTGACCCTCCTTGCCACAATGATGGCAAGTTCCTTTTGGTTTCTTTTCAGTCTTTTTGGTCTTTTTCTTCTTTTCTTTATTCTGTTCTTTGGCCTTCCTCTTAGAACCTTTCTTCGAGGAACCAACTAACAGTACCGCCTTTTGATCCGGCTTTACAGAAGGCTCCACAGTCTTCAGCAGGTTGAGCAACTCGGGAATGGTGGTCTCTAGTTTGTTCATCCGATAGTTCATCACAAATTGTGAATAACTTTTGGGCAAACAACTCAGAATTAAGTCAATACTTAGTTCATGATCCATTGCAAAACCGAGTATGTTCAGTCGCTCAATGTACCCCAACATCTTTAGCACAAACTGCGAGGCAGAAGTGCCTTCCTGCATCTTAGTGGTGAAGAGGAGTCTGGAGACTTCGAACCTTTCGGATCTCGCCTGCTCTTCAAACAACTCATGAAGATAGAAGATGATGGTATAAGCATTCATATGCTCATGCTGCTTTTGCAGCTCAGGTATCATAGAGGCTAGCATGATGCAACTCGCAAGTTCAGAATCGGTCACATGTTTCTGATAGGCCACTAGCTAGTCTGGAGTTGCACCTTCAGGAGGTTGGTTAGGAAGTTGATCTTCAAGGACATAAGCAAGCTTCTCTGACTTGAGAACTATCCTCAGGTTTCGAAGCCAGTTCATGAAGTTTGGCCCAGTCAGTTTATTGGTGTCCAAAATGGAACGCAAATTCAGAGAAGACATGATCGAGTGATTAACCTAGAAACACAAATTGAGCTTATGTGAGAAGAATGATAAAGAATGTATCAATATACATTAATTAAAATCCTATTTATTTATCAAATTGAATAATCCTTTTTATCAATTCGGGAGATTGTAGGAGCATCTCCAAATAGGTTGATATCCAACCATAGATAAGAACAACCATGGCTGTGGCCATCAAGTTTTTCTTAGCTATGAAGGTAGGTAATTATACCGATTACACATCACATATATGTAACTATCACTTTATGCTATCAACTGATTGAATGTTTGCATAAATCATTGGGTTGTTAACTCATTAACAAGTATGCAACTTTATACATAGCACCCAACTGAACCTCTCTTTGCATCGACCTTGGCTGTGGCACAACAAATCGATGCTCCAAGCTTAAGGCTGACCCATTAATCAAGAAATAGTTTTAATATGGTTGGAGCTCATTCAACCGTTTAGTCAGGCTTGGATGTGTCCAACAACCAAAACTAAGGATTGACCTTTGACTCCAACTATATTATTCATAAATTAATTCCATGGTTTGAACATGTTGAGGTTCAAGCCGGGCATGGATGTGTCCATCAACCCAAACGAGAAACAAAACTCCGATTCTAACCATATTAATGGAAGGTGTTAGCCTTAATATTTTGTAAGGGGTTTTGGGTCTCATCCTTTCTTTTCTAAGCACATTCATGACATAGAATTATGTCATGACTAACGATTTCCTTAATAAAGTATGTATGTGACTTAATTTATCAAGTCTCATTATTTGAATTAGGAACCGGATTTCCTAATTCTAATTTCATACTTTATTTAAGGAATTGTTTTGGGAAACAATTTCCTAAATTGTCATAATCAATTTCGGAAATAATATGTTTTAAGACTTTGATTTCTCTAAATCAAATTTTATTAAATTAAGAGACAAATCCCTTAATTCAACCACATATTATTTTCATGAAAATCTCATTTAAGAAACTCTATAGGAAACCATTTTCCTAATTAATTTTGGAGACAACAATATGTAAGAGCATCACCTCTTAAACATATTTTATTTATGGATTTAATTAATTATAACAAATTATTTTCTAAGGGTGGCTCCCCAAGGCTCAGATACCCAAAGAAAAGTAATTCGTTGTAAATCCAATTTGGACGGCTCCCCGAGGCTCAATCCAAATCAAACATGACAATTTCATTTAAAATTGGTAAATTAAATTACAACAACTAACTTTAAATTGGACGGCTCCCCGAGGCTCAATCCAAAATAAAGAATTTTGTTGTCAATTTAAAAACCAATTCAAATTTAATTGTCAATTAACTGTCCATAAATTTGTCTAGACTTTCTTGAAAGAAAGTGCCCAAAATTGCGAGATTTCATAAATACGTTTTCAGAATAATTGTAAGTTTCTGGTACAAAGAAAACTTATATATTTTCAAAATTGGAAAATTTCTAAAATTAGAAAAATTTCCAAAATTGGAAAGTTTCCAAAGATGGAAAGTTTTCATAATTATTATAAAATTTCAGAAACTAGAAAATTTCAAAAGTTTGTGAAATTTCATGAGGATTTTCAAACTTAGAAATTCCTAAATCTAAAATTTATTATAATTTGAAAGTTTCCATAATTGAAAATTTTTTTCAAAATTGAGGTCATGACAAAGTTTTTCGCAAAACAATTATATGATTATGTCGAACACTAACCGGCTCTGATACCACTGTTGGGACCGGGTGCATGTTGACAAGGATACGAGTTCGTAAAATTCTAAATTTTTACGTGCAGCAGAAAAATTAGCATAAAATAATTTCTCAAATTATTCTAACCATGTATCTAGCATGCAACCTTATGGTGTGTGGACATGATCATAAAATAAAACTTTGCGGAAAAGTAAACTAATTTACTAAGTACCTCTCGTAACTCGAAGTAAGGGACGAGATCCAACCGTAGCGTCCCTTGGAAGCTCCGCCTCTATTCGCGTCCACGCCGAGTTCTCTTCGGGATGACTTCGCAAAGCCATGAGTTTTGTGCCGACGAGAACTACTAGATTCTCCGAAGACACAACTAGAAGAACAAGAGAAAAGATAGGAAACTAACCACCAAGATTCAGAATCCAAATTCCGGGAAGGAAGGAGAGGTGATCCTGTAACCCCCAATAAATTTCTGGTATTATTAGGGATTTTTAGGAATTTTTCTAGCATTTTTCGAAATTTTATTGCATTTTTCGGATTAAAAATAAAAAGGAAAAAATTAAGGGGTCGGGTGGGGATTGATCCCGCGACCACAAGGAGAAGATAAGCCTTAAGGGCAGCCAAGTAACCAGCTGGGCTAGGGTATCAAGCACAGAAAAGAATGAAACGAAAGAATGTTATAGTTGATTTAGGCCGTTTCATGAAGAGGTATTTAAACTTCCACTTAAGTTGTGTTAAGACCCCTTTTAGGGTTTGGGGAGGCCGCGCAAGCAAAGGGAGGAGGCTGCGAAAATAGGGAGAAAGGGGGAGTTTTCTTCCTCCTTCTTCTTCCTCTTGAAGTAGAAGACCTAGGGCTTCTTCCCTAGGGCCAAGGGTGAAGTTTTCTTGCAAAGGAAGAGGAAAAGAGCCTTACACTAGAAATTTCAAGATACTTAGTGAGTTTTCTTCAAAAAAGAGTAAGTAAATCACTCACCTGCAATAGGAGTAGCTTCGCATGTAGTTTTCTCGTTGTAGAACCTTGATTTTGTGATTTATATGCATGCTTGGAGAATATTGTTTATTGTGTGATTAAGTTTCTCAAGAATACATGTCTTTAATCATAGAACTTGAATTGTAGTAGATTTTTATATATGTGATCTAAGTATGGGAGACCAAGTTCTTGAAAAGTCCCAAAATTGAGTTTTGGGTTAAGGGCACGCAAGGTGCTCGATGGAAGTTCCAAGTAAGAAAAGGTAAAGGTTTATAGTGGAAAGTTTATGAAAAAAGAAAGTTAGCTTGATAAATACAAGCATTATAAGTAAGAAAGTATTTTACTTTTGTAAAAGGACATGTACCGGGCAAAAGAGAGGCTCACAGAAAGTTAGAAAGAAGCTCTAATAGGGTGCGCTGGCTAGCTACCCCGAAACCTATTAGGGATGCGCTCATTGGTACATTGATACCATGGTACAGTGTCAAGGCCTGAGAAAGTTGATTATTATTTTGAAGTATATGAGTATATGAAAGTGTTTCAATTTCCTAAAGTGCATGTTTTGTTATGTATGATAACATGGTTATGTTATAAGCATGTTAAAGGGAAAGAGCAAAGAAGTTGTGTTTTAAAGTATGGAAATGTATCATTAGTAAGTTTCAAAAGAAATTATGAGCATGTTAGATTTGCCAATGTTTTAGTGCTAGTAAATATTTTCAAGTATGATTGAGCATGATAAGTATATGAAAGTTTCCATGTGTAAGTATTTCAAAGTCCATGTGTTTTGAAGCAAGCATTATTTGAAAAGAGCATGTTTATCCCTTATCGTTGGATTTGTGAGTTAGGATTTACTTACTAAGCATTTTGCTTATTAGTTGCATTTCCTTCTATTGCAGACAAAGGTAAAGAAAAAGCATAAGTTAAGGAGGCGAAGGGACTTGCATTGATGTTCAGTGGCGGCGGAACCGTGGAAGAGATCATTGGGCTAAGTCTTGTAGAACATGTGTTTTGGTGTTTCGAAGTGGTAGAATGAATGACTTTGTTTAAACCTTGCATAGATACAAAATTTGGTACAAACTCTAGTCTAAAGTTCACATAGATTTTGATAGCTTATTTACTTCCGCAAAAGTCCTAATTTCAAGTTTATGAAGTTGTTTTGATTGGCTAAAATGTTTAGAAAACTAGTATAGAGTATAGAAATGGTGTTATGTCTTTGTATGGCTTGAAAGTATATGTTTTGTGGATGGATGGAGATGAGTTTCAGGTTTGAAATGCAGATTTGCAGGCGTGCCAGTCGACTGGTACAGCACCAGTCACCTGCCCTATCGAACAGTAGCTTCTGTTCGATGCACCAGGCGACTGCCAAAAGGCCAGTCGCCTGGTACCAGTCGACTGCTATATAGCAGTCGCCTGGTACCATTGAAAAGAAGTGGTATAGAGCAGCTGGTTAGTACTCTAGTGTTACAACGAAGAGGTCTAGGGGTCAAATCCTGGCAAAGTAAATAAAATGAAAGTTGTTTTGTTTTTTTTGAAAAAAAAAAGAGAAGGAAGAAAAAAAATAAAGCAAGTTAAGGGAAGTCAAGTAGTAGTAACTTAAAGCTTAGAAGTACCAAAAGGTGGGTAGTCACATATCCGCTTCTTCTTCTTGGTTGGCTTCTCCTTCTTCTTGATGGCTCACGGCAACCAACCCTAAGGAAAGAAGTGCGCCGGCCCTAGGTGGATGAAGGGGCGCCGGCCCTAATTGGCTCAAGGGGCGCCGGCCCTAGGGTGGAGAAGGGGAAGAGAGGAAGAGAATAAGAGAGAGAGGGAGAGAGAATTAATCTCTTGATTACTCTATTGATCAAGGAACTTAAGCCTAGCCTTAGTTCCTTTATATAGTAATCTCTCCCTTGCCAAGTCTCCTCTTAACGGAATTTTCATAACAAATTTATCCTATAAATTCTCTTATGAATTATTCCGTTTAATCCAAGTTTTATTATAACTAACTTTATAATAAAACAAATACTTCTTCTCCTTTTATTATGGAATAAATTTCATAAGAAATTTATAAACTTTCTTATTATGGAAAAATCAATTCATAATTGATTTTATAAAATTAAAATAAACCATTTCATGGATCATTTTAATTTCCATAAAAGAATAAATTTCTATAAATTTATTTATATAAATTTCTTTACACAAATTTATTTATCCATAATTTATAAAACAAATCGTGCTAGATTTATTTTATTAATTAAACCAAATAAATTGGTTTATTCCCCTTGATGTGGCCGGCCAAACCAAAGGGGTTTGGCACCCTCTTTGGCCGGCCAAACCGAGCCGAACCGTTGCGAATTAAACTCATTTAATTCGCCCAATAAGCCTTCAAAAGACTTAGCCATTTTTAGCTTCCATTGCGCCTCTGATTAACTCAGATTCGACTTATTTCTCTTGATCGGAAAATCCAATTTTCAACTCGTTTTAAATCCCTCGGATTACTCGTAGTGCGTGTGACTAAATAGGCTTTCGATTTATGTTGGCCGTCTATAATCGACTAATTATAGAACGATCATGAGTGGCACCTAGTAGTACATCATGACCCCCAATTAATCGAAAGATCAACGGTTTGACCTCAGAAGTAATTCCGAAACCCTTCAGCAGCTCTAATGAATCGTGCCTCATTCCCTTCACCATCTTATACCCACTTGGTTCAGGACACGGTCTATTTGTGTCAGTCTCCACTAGGCTGACTACGTCACACCTAGCCCAAGTAATGTCTTTCTCGTTCTTTGGATTTCTAATTACTCTCATGTATTTTAGAGACTCGCACTCCAAACATGATATGCTCTGGCCAGAGGCTTTGAGTAACAATCCGACGATAGGCCTGGGTATACATCTCCTCGCAAGGAGTGGTGAATCCTTTGTAGGCTGTTCAAACATCTTCGGGCATTTCGGCTTATACCCAATCATCCTGGGTCCACACCTCCTTGGAGATGCTTGCTTAAGATGTTAAAGTATAAGTCTCCATGACCAAGATGACTTGAACACTGCAAGTCAAAGGAACATCGCACTTAAGCCGCAGTAAGAACTTCATTGACATATCTATATAGATAACCATATGAAGTCTTACAGCTAGTCACTCCAATGAACTAGTTCCCTTAACTAGCATCCATGTTTATCTCCGGACATCCCAATGTCACCAGCCAGTGAGAATCAGCTGATTAGAGAATAACCCATGCTAGTCTCAACAGAATTGATAGTGTCCGTTTTTATCAATTCATCGACTAGGGATACTTTCAATACTTCACATTTGCACATTTAGAGATAATCACTAGTTGTGATCCCATCACAAATTCTCTTATGCTGTGAATTGTATTGCGGACATTCAGTAGATGAGTTTAAGATCCCAATCAAATACACAAACATGTATACTCAAATAGTGAATTATCATTTATTAAATAAATATTTACAATCATAAGGCGATTGCCTTAGGACACTTCTCTCATATCACTAACATCAGGCGCCCAACATGAATCAGGAGCCTAGCCCAAAGAAGAAAAAACAAGTTTCATGAAGAAGAAAGAATAGGCTTCCATTCAGGCGCCCGGGATGATACGGGCGCCCAAGTTGAAAGATATAATTGCTGTTTCGATTTCGAAATAGAGATAAACCTTCAGTCAGGCGCCTGGGAGGTCCGGGGCGCCCTGGTCAAAGGTTTTATCAGCTGCGATGAGTTTGGCACGGGAAAAAAGTTTGACCAAGTCCATAGGGGCGCCCCTATCGTCATAAGCGCCTGAATGAAGCCTATAAAAGGGGCTTCGACCCCTCTGCTTCAGACACAACTTCCAAGAGTGTTTCTGATCATTCAAACCGACGACAACGCGCTAAAGACGATGCTCTACGACCGGGAGGCTCCAGGAGGAAGTGCGCGGCACTTCGGAGATCCAGATCAGCCGAGCTTCAAACCTTGTTTTGTTCGGTTTGTGTTTATTATTCTACATTTAATTTTCTATATTTGTGCTTGTAATTATCAACTGTAAGACGGGTTTTCTCCGCCTCCGGAAATTTCGGCAATAGTGGACTCACGCCGAGTACATAGGCCTTGGACGTACTGACCCTGGGGGGTCGGGAACCAAGTAAATAAATCCCACGTGTCTGTTGTGTTCTTTTATTTTTCTATTTTACTTTTCCGCTGCACTAACGCTCTGAGTCTTGAACGATCGAAAGTTTTATATGAAGTTTTTCACGGTCGATATTCACCCCCCCCCTCTATCGACGACACCGGTCCTACAAGTGGTATCAGAGTCAGGCCGCTCTTCACCGTACTAACCGCCAATGGAGCAAAAATGCCAGGAGTTGAGGGGGAGCCCAGGGGTGAATCAGGTATATTTTATTTTAAAATGTCAATTTTTAAATTTCATGTTATATGCTTCAAGTGCAGGGAGAGGGGGCACTATAAAAGTCAGTGCCCTACTCATAAAACTCGATCTACACCATCGGAGGAACCACCGCCCGGAGTCTGGAGGGATAAAAACCACATCAAATGCTTCAAATTCGAGAAATACGAACACTACAAAAATAAGTGTCCATCAAAGGTACGTAAAATTTATGTTCCGAAAATTTTTTCTCCTGCACATTCTTATGTAAATTATTTAGATAATTTTACTGAAAAATTAAATTGTGCAAATAGGCAAATTAATGTCTTGAATGATCAACTAGATAATGTAGACAGTAATAAACTATCAAAACTTCAATCTTTAATTATCAATATCAATAAAGTAATCTGCAAAATTAATTCTGAAATTAATTTTAATTCTGAAAATAGATCTGATAATTTTACTGTTATTAATTCTGAAATCAGATATGATAAAATTACTAAAATTAAGTCTGAAAATTCTAATAATTTTAATCCTGAATTAAAATCTAAAAATCCTTTAGATAATTATAAATTCAAATTTGAAAATCCCTTGTATGAATTAGAACTCAAATTCGAAAATCTTAAGGATAAATCTGAATTCAAATTTGAAAACCCCTTTGATAAATCTGAATTCAAATTTGAAAATCCTTTAGATAACTATGAATTCAAATTTGAAAATCCTTTAGATAACTATGAATTCAAATTTGAAAATCTTAAGGATAATGAGGATAATTCTAAGGATAATAAAGATAATTCTGAGGATACTGGAGATGATATCTCTTTAGATAATAATTTAATTAATTTCTTGGATAATCCTGATAAATTAACTAGTGACCTATTTTACTCCACCTACTTTGAGGATATTGAAAGATCTAATCTTGAGGATGAGATGGAATTTTCTAAGATTAAGGTCATAGTCAATAAAAATCACAAAGATTCAAATAAACCAGAATTATTGGAAAAACTTGAAAAGATAAATAAGGAAGAAATAGTAGATGAGTCAGAAATTTTCGAAATAATAAAAATTATGAACTTAAACCCACAACTATTAATTAATCATTTCAACCATAATTATTCAAATCTTATTTAAATCAAATTCAAATTAATTCAGATTAATCAATTAAATCTTAAATAATTCAAATCAATTCAAATTAATCAATTAAATCTTAAATAATTCAAATTAATTCAAATTAATTCAAATTAATCAATTAAATCTTAAATAATTCAAATTAATTCAATTTAATCAATTAAATCTTATATAATTCAAATTAATTCAATTAAATATTAATTAAATCAATTTCAAATTAATTCAATTAAATCGTAATTAAATCAAATTCAAATTAATTTAATTAAATCTTAATTAAATCAAATTCAAATTAATTAATCATCAAATAACTTTAATTAATCTTTAATTAATTCAAATTAATTCTTAATTAATCCAATTAAATTAATTCATATTCAAATTAATTAAATCCCAATTAATTCTTAATTAATTCAATTAATTCTTAATTAATTCAATTAATTCTTAAATAACTTAAACTCAAACTAAATAAAATCTTACCCAAACCGCATTAATTAAGTTAATAAAATTAAATATGTCAAGGTGTGTTGACATATTCGCGGGTTCACACGACATGTATCAAATCGGGAATTTGATACATTTTTAGAAACTTAATTAAAATGTCTTTTGACTTGTTTGAATCATGCATTTATGCCATGGATATCTATCTGCTATTTTCTTTAATATATGTCATGTCATTCACGTTTAATTTTATGCATAAATTAGAACAGTTATAGGAAAAAGAATAATTGAAACTTGAACAACCTAGTATTAGGAGGTAGTGAGATGATAGTACGTTAGGGAAACCATTTTGGTGGAACTAGCCGAAGCTACTGATCCAAGACCCAAACTAGTTAGACCAAAATCTTTCAAGGAGTAACTTGAAGATGAATTTTCAATAAAACACTTTGTCAAGGAAATGGTTGATGATCCAATAAGGCTACGACCAAAGAAGGTCTAGTGCCTCGCTAAGACCTGGAAGCCAATTACTGAAAATTAAATTCACTTTACTATTGGCATATTTGAATCTAACACAAGTTTCAATTAAATCTTAGATTTAATAATAAATTAAGGAAAATAATTCAAGCATCTTACGATACACCCATAAGGCAACCATGCTTGCTGTATTGAGACATCTAGAATGGGTGAGATGTTAAGGGCTAATAAATTGAAAAATATTTTTCAAAATTGTTAGGATATTTTTTTGAAAACATATTTTCAAAATAGTACTTCAACATAATAATGTTTTTATGGAATTCATGCTTGTCTAATTGGTATACATATTATACATTTTTCAAAAGTATATCTTTTAAAAAATTGTTTGACTCACACAATTAGACACAAGCATCTTAGGTCAACACTAAAGTTCCTTAAGACACTTAGATAGAGTCAAACGGTGTTAGATGCAGGGGGAGTGTTTTATTCTTTTTAATCTTTAAAAATATTTTTCGAAAACTACGCCTTAATTTCTATCAAATATGTTTTCGAAAAAGTTTATACGTTAAAAATTATCTTCTTTCCAAATTGTGGTTTCAAAATTTATCTATCTGAAAATTATTTGATTTTGATCAACCCTAAAGATACAGTGGAAGGTCCACTTCATGATCTATAAGGACTCCTAGGATGTGTTAAATTTAGGGGGAGTCTAAATCAAATGAAGAATTTTTGACAAGTTTTTTTGGCAATTATTTGTTGTGAATTATTAAATAATTCTTGTGGTCTGAACCAAACCCTGAGGACTTAGAGGAAGAGTACTTGTGGTCAGCAAGCTTCCTAGGACTGGGTCAAGTTAAGGGGGAGGTCAAATTACAAAGAATTATTTAATATATTTTCATGCGCTTCATTATTAAGTCATGTTTGAAAATATAATTTTTCTTTAAAGTACTGTTTTTAATCATATTAAATCTCTATCACTTTCAAAATAGTTTTTTTTGGAAATAATATTTACTTGAGCTTGAGAATTTCCAGGACACTTAGGAAAATGCCCTTGTAGCTAACAAGGTTTCCTAGGATTGTGTCAGATTGGACAATAAACCAAGCCAAGTAAAATATTGCGTCTTCAAAAGTTCATACATTTTTCAAAATGTACTTGCATATATTTTCAAAGTACTATCATTTTTTTTTCTTATCAAAATTCTAGTTGGAAATAGTACTTACTTGAATTTGGAGAATTTTTCAGGACACTTAGGAAAATATCCTTGTAGTCAACAAAGTTTCTTAGGATTGTGTCAAACTGGAAAAGAAACCAAGTCAAATAAAATATTATGTTTTAAAAATAATATTTTTTAAAAGTAATTATACTTCTCAAAAACCTCATAATATTTTTCAAAATACTTATATTTTTCAAAGATCATAATATTTCTCAAAAGTACTTGCATTATTTTCAAAAACTCAATTTATCTCACAAGTACTTGGATTCTTGAAAAATCTTTTCCAAAATTTTTCTAAGGAAATTTTTTTTTTCAGATCAAACACTTTCTTACAAATACAAAATATTTTTCAGAATTGCACAATACTCTTCAAAATAGATTTATTCTGAAAATTTAAATACTTAGTATTACTATACTTTCAAAAATTTATACTAAGTATTTTCAAAAGAACAAAATGTTTTCATTGTTGGTGCAAGTATTTTTTGATTTCTTTTTGATGTATGACAAAGGGGGAGAGATGCGCTTAAGTTAGAAATAAATTTTTTATTCTCTTATTAGAAACAAAGCTTAAGTTAGAAATAAATTTTCTATTCTCTCATTAGAAATAAATTTTTTATTCTCTTACCAAAGGATCAATAAAAAAAGAGATCAAAATGTTTTTTAAAAACGGGGAGAGTGAAAGTTAGAAATTTTATTTTTTTTCTCTATTTTACCCAGAGGATCAAAATTGGACTCTCAAAACTTAGATCATTTTTTCATTTGATCCCAAGAGTTAAAATTTAGCCCTTTCAACCAATCTAACTTAAGTTATTGTCCAACATCAAAAAGGGGGAGATTGTTGGTGCAAGTTTCATCAGTGATGTCCTCCTCTAAGTGTTTTAATGTTTGACAATATACTTAAGTCGGTGATACATTAAACAAGAAAAGGGGAGTTAAGAGAGGAGTAACAAAATGGACCAAAGTCCTAGTAAATCTAGGCAATAAGTCCTGGTTCGAAGAATTGGGTACTAAGTCCTGATCATGGATTGGGCACTAAGTCCTGGCAAAGGGCTGGGCACTGAAGACCTGCTCGGAAGGTGGGCACTAAGTCCTGGTCGAGGATTGGGCAAGAAGACCTGGCCGAGGGTTGGGCACCGAAGACCTGGTTCGAGGAATTGGGCACGAAGACCTGGCCGAGGGTTGGGCACCGAAGTCCTGGACTTAGGGTTTGGGCACGAAGTCTTGGTCCGAGGGACTGAGCAACATAGCTGAGCAATGACTAAGGACAGAAGTAGAGACGGGTCAGGGTTCAGACGTCTTGAGATCCGAGAGTATCGGAAGCTAAGCAAAAGTCCACCCGAAGGACTGGGTGGCAACCATCTCCTAAATGGAGTAGGTGAAAGGCGCGTTCTCGGGGGTGGAAACTTGCGTCGGTTCGACCTAGGGTTTCATGGAAATCCGAAGTCAGAACCAAGTCCTTTAGGCTAATATTGTGTATATATTTATTTTGTATTTGTGTATCTTGCAGGTACCAAGAATGGAAGACAAGGCAGGGAAATCACACAAAAGGCGGCTGGAAGCCTTGAAGCTAGGCACCCAACAGGAATCAGGCGCCTAGCCCAAAGAAGAAAAAACAAGTTTCGTGAAGAAGAAAGAATAGGTTTCCATTCAGGCGCCTGGGATGATATGGGCGCCCAAGTTGAAAGCTATAATTGCTGTTTCGAGTTCGAAACAGAGATAATCCTTCAGTCAGGCGCCTGGGAGGTCCGGGGCACCCTGGTCAATGGTTTTATCAGCTGCGACGAGTTTGGCGCGGGGATAAAGTTTGACCAAGTCCATAGGGGCGCCCCCATCGTCATATCCACTCTAAAACACCACAAATGAATTCCTTTGAGCCTCTTAAGTCTGCACATGCCCAACATTCTTGATTCTAGATATTGTATGTGTAGGGATCTTGTGTGAAAAATAATACAAACATGCAGCGGAAAAATCGATCCCTTCTAGAGATCCATGCAAAAGTCATACACAACGTTTGATAGAATGGATACCATTGTTGTGTGCGTGGTATAATACCGATAGTAACTTGTGTTCACTGAATCTCAACGCGATCAGAGTTGTTGCACCTCTAGCAGTATCCACATGAACACGTATCATTAGTTTTACGAACTCGATTTCAGAGAAGAATCACCTTCGTAGTGCTAGCCACTAGGATGGTTCAGCTAAAAGCAAGCCAAAACCCAACAATAGGATTTCGGCCAAGAGAGGGAGAGGAAGATTTCGGCCAAGGCAAGGAAAAAAAGAATAATAACTTAGCTTTCTCATAAATTTTCTCTTTTGTATTCACCCAATGAATACAAAGAGTTTTGCCTCTTGGTCTTCTTTTGATTAATGCTCATTAACCTTAATAGATACCAAGGTTCATATCCTTTTATATTCATCCAATGAATATCAAAGATTTTGCCTCTTGTTCTTCCTCTTTAATAATGTTCCATTAAACTCTTTTAATGGGCATTAACCCTTCTTAGTAGTTGAGTTTAATTCAAATGAGTCTAACTTGGATTAGACTTAATCCTATAGTTCAATTTGATTCGTTAAAGTTTAACTCAAATAATCTAATTTCGGTTTAGGTTCATCACATTTTAGTCAAACTTAAATAAACCCTTCACTCCCCACGCGCTAGCCACAACATTTGGGCTAGTACCCCCATGATTTATCTCCTCCGTGTTAGCCCTCGGACGAGTTAGAGAGGGCGATGAGGGTAAGAGAATCGTCTATTTCCACCTAAAATAAACACTTCTCTAAACCAACATATGATTTGTGTGTGACCCAATAGACTCTCATAATGTTGACAATATATCTGAAATCATTTTATATACATAAGCAATGAGTGGTATCTAGCAATGCATCATTGTTACCCAAGTGATTAGAATGTCGAGATCCGACATAACTTTTCTATATCTATTATCTTGTATGACTTGATCCTTCTATCCTCCTCAATATATAAATTGATCAATAAGGCATATACCATGTCATCCTCTTATCAATCTTTGTATTTCTTGATCTCCAAGTAGACTCACATAACTAAATGAATTTAATATCTCATATTGACTCATTTGAGAATGATCATGCATTTTAGTAGTCTTACTTGATCAAGGGGTACACAGATATCACTCCTATCATATCGATAAATCTCATCTACAACAATCACATCCCTCCGCATAATTTATTGCATACCCAGTAATCGACTTTATAGTCGACCTTATTACAAGTGACGTTTACCGATACCAGAGTACACAACTTCTTATGTAGGGAACTGTAGTGATTTCAGGTCTAATGACTATTCATATCAATAGTCATTATGAGAAAATTTATGACACTCATATAATGATCCATGAAATTTTCTCACGACGGGTTAATTCAGTATATATTCTCCAATATATACTCATGTGTTAACTTGATATCCTATATACATGACTCGTGAGATTAAGTCATCAATTGACCTACATTCTAGTCTCAATGCATTAATATTGCCCTTGCATATTAATGTTTTACTAAGAATAATTAAGAGTAGTATTCTATATATATGTGTTACATCATCCCACTATCATCCTATTGATATGGTGGAGACTAGAATCTACTACCCTAGAACATTATTATACTTATTCATTTGATACAAATCTGAAGTAAATATAATAATCATAAATTTTTTCCTTTTATTCATAAAATATCATGTAAAAGTTTTCTAGTCAATTATTTCATAATTGGCTCTATGACTAATACTAATAGTATGATCCTCAATGAGTTTGGGTCAAAACTTATTGATGACCCTAGACACATTAAAACTGACTAAAAACACCACCAGTGAGTTTCTTAAACCTCCTAAGTCTCACTATGTCCTTAAATCTAAATTCGAAAACCTAAATTGCAGATTGTGAGTTTCTAAAATTTTCATAACCTTTAGTAAATTTGACACAAACTCACTGAAAGACTAGGGATTATCATACCCACTCTAAAATACAATCAATAGATTCTTTTGAGACTCTTGAATCTGTACATGCTTGACATTCTTGATTCTAAATATTGTAAGGTCATTAGTTAATTTCCAAAGCCTAGATTTCAACTAGTGAATTTCTAAAATTTGCATTGTCTTTGGTAAATTTGGCTCAAACTTACTAAGGGACTTGGGATCATCATATCTATTCTAAGACACCACCAATGAATTCCTCTAAACCTCCTAAGTCTACACATATCCCCACATTCTTGATTTTGGAATATTATAGGTAGGGGTGAGCAAAAATTCGGAAAAACTGAATTAATCGAACCGAACCGACCGAATTCTGAAATTCGGTTCAGTTAATTTGGTTTTCGGTTTTTTTCTCAAAATTCGGTTCCATTTTTGGATAATTCGGTTCGGTTTTCAGTTTTGAATTTTATAATTTGGTTAAACCGAATAAGAATATTAATTTAATTATTCTTTATTTAAAAATATAATTAAATTAAATAAAATCTTGTTTTTTATTAAAATTGAACAAAATTTTAAAATTTCGGTTAAATCGGTTAAAAACCGAATTAATTGATATTTTATCGGTTCGGTTTTCTCGGTTTTTATCAAGAATTCGATCGGTTCGGTTATTTTGGAAATATCAATTTATTCGATTTTCGATCTATTCGGTTCAGTTTGGTTCGGTTCAGTTTTAATCGAATACTCACCCCTAATTATAGGGCTATCAGTGAGTTTTGGTCAAAACTCATTGATGACTCTACTAGATACCCCAAAATAGACCGAAAACACAACCACTGAGTTACTTAAACCCCATGATCAGTTTCATCATACTCTCAAACTTAAATTTCATAGCTTAGATTTCAATCTGTGAGTTTTTGAAATATGTGTTTAATAAAGTTAGCAACAACTCACTAAGAGACTTGAGCTCGCATACTCACTCTAAGACACGACTAATAGATTCCTCTAAGTCTCTTCAGTCTACATTTGCTCAACATTCTTAATTCTAGATACTATAGAGCCATAAGAGAATTTTGATCAAAACTTGATGATGACCCTAAACACATCAAACTGATCAAAACCACCACCAATGAGTTCCTCGAACCCCCTGAGTCTTACTATGCACTCAAGCCTAAATTTGAAATCCTAAATTGCATCTTGTGAGTTTTTGAAATCTACATGGCCTTTAGTAAATTTGACACAAACTCATGAAGGGACTTGGGATCATCATACCCACTCTAAAACACCATCAATAGATTCCTTTGAGCCTCTTGAGTCTATGCATGCTTGTCATTCTTGATTATAGATTTTAAAAGATCATCCATAAGTTTTAGCCAAAACTTATTGATTGCCTTAGACACACTAGAACTGACTAAAAAATATGACCAATGACTGTTTTGCATCCCCTTGAGTCTCACCGTGCCCTCGAACCTAATTTTCAATGCCTAAATTACAACTAGTAAGTTTTTGAAATATACACTGCCTTTAATAAATTTGACACAAACTTACTGAGGGACATGGTAGGTTAAGAGGACTGGTTGCTTGATAGTGATATTCTAAATAGGTTAATAAGGATAGGATACTCTTGGCCCACTTGATCTTCGTCCTTGCCAACTCTCTATTGGACTTTCAATCATCAAGTATTCGATCAAGCGTGATTCATTTGAACTTCTCCATTGTTAAGTATCCAATCAACATTAATCTACTTGACTTTTCATTCAACCATCAACCATCGAAATCAAAATTAATTTTGGTCAACCTTGACTGGAGGTTGATCACACCAATAATCTTCCTCTCCAATAATCTCTTCTTTTTCTCAATATCCTACTCTACCATTAAACATATTGACCAAACATCAAAGACTTTAGCTTGGTTAACCTTGGCGTAACATCGATTGCACCAACAAACATATCCTGCCCTAATTGACATTTACAAGTGTCGATACCCTCTTTTTGTGAGATATAATGGTCTTTACATCTTCAATTGAAATAACTTACTTTACACCTTTCAAAGGTTCAAAATGGTTCCCAACAATAAGCACAAAATTTGATTTGATGCTCTTCTTTGCAAGAGAACTTAGGTTTGTTCCTAGAATTGCATCCATGAATGTTGTAGGTCCAAAAAAGATTTTTCACCTAAAGAATCAAGATAATGATTCTCTTGAATATCATTATGCTTGCCTCGTAACAAAAGGATTTTGTCAATAGGAAGGTTTTAATCATCTAAAACATTTAGTTGATTCATTAATATTGGATATTTTGGATGTAAACTTTTATATTTTATATAGTGTGTGAATTGTGATGATGGGTAAATTGTGATGATGTATAATTTTTCTGTTATGTGTTGAATGTTTTATATTCTGAATAAATATCAGTAGGAAAATATTATAATTAATATTTAATAATGTCATTGTAGATTAGTTAAGATGACAGTTTAAAATGCCCTTATAAATTATCAATACTGATAGTTTAAAATGTTAATTCATGAAATATTTTTCTTGACATCTTCAATTGTTAGTCTATTCTTATATTAAAGACACTTTTGAAATTAGAATAGATATTTTATAATGACATTATTCAAATATCAAGAATACCATAGTGTTTATGCCAATATCACATTTCAATATATTTTCCAATGATGTGACTATAGCTTTAGTGTCACTAAAGATATACTATAATGAAATTTATTTGTGTTCTTAAAGACTTTATTTCTAATAGTGAAAATTACAATCATTTAAGTATTGCTATCCATGCATTGTGGTTAGCTACAACTTGCCGGTGCAACAACTATTGCTCTCCATGACTGTTTCTTTACAATTGATGCTAAAATAGGACTCTCTAAAAGAATCATTGAGCAAATAAAGATACAACAAATGTTCGAATTCAAACTTGCTACACTGGAGTGGTAGATTGGAGGTTATCAAATAGTTGAAGGATCAATGTATATACTTTAGACACGAGTAGAAGTCTATAAAAGTTGATTTCTTAGAAGATTCTTCGGCAATTTACCAAAGGGCGTACCCAAGAATAGGTATTTACCAAAAGACGTACCATGGTTTCAATGTTACCAAAGGGCGCACATATTTTAGTAAACTTCCTCTTATACCCCTACTGTCAATCAAGTACTACATGCAATTCTCTTTCTCTTTCTCTTTCTTTTTGTCAGTAACGAATTTCGAGATGGACCATAAAAAGATGTTCCTTTATATTTTGATAATAATATTATGGAATCTTTTTCAAAATAAAAAAATATTGAAATTAATTAAAATATTTTTATTAAATTAAAACTAAAAAACATTTCAGTCGGCCACGTTGGGCCTGAAATGGTTCCATTTCAGGCCCAACGTGGGCCTGAAATGTTTCCATTTTAGGCCCAACGTGCCCAATATTAAGGGTCTTTTCTCGATTCTTTGATATTACATTTTAACACCTCGGAGAAGTCCAAATAAACAATGGATAGCAAATTTGAACTCCTTGTAACCTCAGAAATCCACAGGAACTGAAATTTTTACAATCGGAGCTCTCTAGGTCAATCAGTGGCCTTTTGGAGTCATTGGGGCCTGAAATGTTTCATTTCAGGCCCAACGTGGGCCTGAAATTTTTCCATTCAGGCCTCAATGACTCCAAAAGGCCACTGATTGACCTAGAGAGCTCCGATTATAAAAATTTCAGTTCCTGAGGATTTCTGAGGTTACAAGGAGTTCAAATTTGCTATCCATTGATTATTTGGACTTCTCCGAGGTGTTAAAATGTAATAATGAAGAACCGAGAAAACATCACGTTGGGCCTGAAATGGGCACGTTGGGCCTGAAATGGAACTGAAATCCACAGAAACCTGAGAAGTCCAAATAAACAATGGATAGCAAATTTGAACTCCTTGTAACCTCAGAAATCCACAGGAATTGAAATTTTTACAATCGGAGCTCTCTAGGTCAATCAGTGGCCTTTTGGAGTCATTGGGGCCTGAAATGGAAAAATTTCAGGCCCAACGTGGGCCTGAAATTTTTCCATTTCAGGCCCCAATGACTCCAAAAGGCCACTGATTGACCTAGAGAGCTCCGATTGTAAAAATTTCAATTCCTGTGGATTTCTGAGGTTACAAGGAGTTCAAATTTGCTATCCATTATTCATTTGGACTTATACGAGGTATTAAAATGTAATAATGAAGAATCGAGAAGAAATCACACATTAGGCCTTTTAGGGTCATTGGGCCTGAAATGGTTGGACACCTATTGCATTGGTGATATCTAATATACAGATGGTTGGACACCTAAAACATCATCTCGTACCTCTAAACTCTCTATTCGTATAGAATTTTCAGAAATCCAGATATGGAGGTCCATCAGTGAGTTTTGATCAAAACTCACTGATATTTCTAAACTACTCCTATTTGATTGGTGATATCTAATATATAGATGTTTGGACACCTAAAACATCATCTCCTACCTCTACCCTCTCTATTCATATGGAGTTTTCAGAAATCCAGATATGGGAGGTCCATCAGTGAGTTTTGACCAAAACTCACTGATATTTCTAAACTACTCCTATTTGATTGGTGATATCTAATATACAGATGGTTGGACACCTAAAATATCATCTCGTACCTCTAAACTCTCTATTCGTATAGAATTTTCAGAAATCCAGATATGGGAGGTCCATCAGTGAGTTTTGACCAAAACCCACTGATATTTCTAAACTACTCCTATTTGATTGGTGATATCTAATATATAGATGTTTGGGCACCTAAAATATCATCTCCTACCTCTAACCTCTCTATTCATATGGAATTTTCAGAAATCCAGATATGGGAGGTCCATCAGTTAGTTTTGACCAAAACTCAGTGGGTTTTCAGAAATATCAGTGGGTTTTGATCAAAACACACTGATGGACCTCCCATATTTGGATTTCTAAAAATTCCATATGAATAGAGAGGTTAGAGGTAGGAGATGATGTTTTAGGTGTTCAAACATCTATATATTAGATATCACCAATCAAATAGGAGTAGTTTAGAAATATCAGTGGGTTTTGGTCAAAACTCACTGATTGATCTCCCATATCTGGATTTCTGAAAATTCCATATGAATAGAGAGTTTAGAGGTACGAGATGATGTTTTAGGTGTCCAACCATCTGTATATTAGATATCACCAATCAAATAGGAGTAGTTTAGAAATATCAGTGAGTTTTGGTCAAAACTCACTGATGGACCTCCCATATCTGGATTTCTGAAAACTCTATATGAATAGAGAGGGTAGAGGTAGGAGATGATATTTTAGGTGTCCAAACATCTATATATTAGATATCACCAATCAAATAGGATTAGTTTAGAAATATCAGTGAGTTTTGATCAAAACTCACTGATGGACCTCCCATATATGGATTATTGAAAATTCTATACGAATAGTGAGTTTAGAGGTACGAGATGATATTTTAGGTGTCCAACCATCTGTATATTAGATATCACCAATCAAATAGGAGTAGTTTAGAAATATCAGTGAGTTTTGGTCAAAACTCACTGATGGACCTCCCATATCTGGATTTCTGAAAACTCCATATGAATAGAGAGGGTAGAGGTAGGAGATGATGTTTTAGGTGTCCAAACATCTATATATTAGATATCACCAATCAAATAGGAGTAGTTTAGAAATATCAGTGAGTTTTGATCAAAACTCACTGATGGACCTCCCATATCTGGATTTCTGAAAATTCTATACGAATAGAGAGTTTAGAGGTACGAGATGATGTTTTAGGTGTCCAACCATCTGTATATTAGATATCACCAATCAAATAGGAGTAGTTTAGAAATATCAGTGAGTTTTGGTCAAAACTCACTGATGGACCTCCCATATCTGGATTTCTGAAAACTCTATATGAATAGAGAGGGTAGAGGTACGAGATGATGTTTTAGGTGTCCAAACATCTATATATTAGATATCACCAATCAAATATGAGTAATTTAGAAATATCAGTGAGTTTTGATCAAAACTCACTGATGGACCTCCCATATCTGGATTTCTGAAAACTCCATATGAATAGAGAGGGTAGAGGTAGGAGATGATGTTTTAGGTGTCCAAACATCTATATATTAGATATCACCAATCAAATAGGAGTAGTTTAGAAATATCAGTGAGTTTTGACCAAAACCCACTGATGGACCTCCCATATCTGGATTTCTGAAAATTCCATATGAATAGAGAGGTCAGAGGTAGGAGATGATATTTTAGGTGTCCAAACATTTATATATTAGATATCACCAATGCAATAGGTGTCCAACCATTTCAGGCCCAATGACCCTAAAAGGCCTAATGTGTGATTTCTTCTCGATTCTTCATTATTACATTTTAATACCTCGTAGAAGTCCAAATGAATAATGGATAGCAAATTTGAACTCCTTGTAACCTCAGAAATCCACAGGAATTGAAATTTTTACAATCGGAGCTCTCTAGGTCAATCAGAGGCCTTTTGGAGTCATTGGGGCTTGAAATGGAAAAATTTCAGGCCCAAACGTGGGCCTGAAATGTTTCCATTTCAGGCCCACGTTGGGCCTGAAATTTTTCCATTTCAGGCCAAAAATTTCAGGCCCCAATGACTCCAAAAGCCCATTGATTGACCTAGAGAGCTCCGATTGTAAAAATTTTAATTCCTGTGGATTTCTGAGGTTACAAGGAGTTCAAATTTGCTATCCATTGTTTATTTGGACTTCTCAGGTTTCTGTGGATTTCAGTTCCATTTCAGGCCCAACGTGCCCATTTCAGGCCCAACGTGATGTTTTCTCGGTTCTTCATTATTACATTTTAACACCTCGGAGAAGTCTAAATAAACAATGGATAGCAAATTTGAACTCCTTGTAATCTCAGAAATCCACAGGAACTGAAATTTTTACAATCGGAGCTCTCTAGGTCAATCAGTGGCCTTTTGGAGTCATTGGGGTCTGAAATGGAAAAATTTCAGGCCCACGTTGGGCCTGAAATGAAACATTTCAGGCCCCAATGACTCCAAAAGGCCACTGATTGACCTAGTGAGCTTCGATTGTAAAAATTTCAGTTCTTGTGGATTTCTGAGGTTACAAGGAGTTCAAATTTGCTATCCATTGTTTATTTGGACTTCTCCGAGGTGTTAAAATGTAATATCAAAGAATCGAGAAAAGACCCTTAATATTGGGCACGTTGGGCCTGAAATGGAAACATTTCAGGCCCACGTTGGGCCTGAAATGGAACCATTTCAGGCCCAACGTGGCCGGCTGAAATGTTTTTTAGTTTTAATTTAATAAAAATATTTTAATTAATTTCAATATTTTTTTGTTTTGAAAAAGATTCCATAATATTATTATCAAAATATAAAGGAACATCTTTTTATGGTCCATCTCGAAATTCGTTACTGTCAAAGAGAAAGAGAAAGGGAAAGATAATTGCATGCAGTACTTGATTGACAGGAGGGGTATAAGAGGAAGTTCACTATTATTAAGTGTGCCCTTTGGTGAAAATGAAACCATAAGACACCGTTTGGTAAATACGTATTCTTGGGTACGCCCTTTGGTAAATTGCCGAAGATTCTTAGTCACCTATATATTCTCAAGGACTCTTGGATGAGTTTTGTTGCATTCTAGAGCCTTCGGTGAGCAACTAAAAGTAAGAGAAAGCAAACAAAGTGAAGATTTCATTTGTAAAATTGTTTTACTTGTATTATTTTCTTCGGCTTTTTATCAAAGGGCGTATCTAAGAATTGGTATTTATCAAAAGACGTACCATGATTTCATTATTACCAAAGGGCGTACATATTTTAGTGAACTTCCTCTTATACCCCCTCCTGCGAAATACTGCATGCCTTTCTCTTTCTCTTTCTCTTTCTATGTAACAAATTCCGAGACAATTGAACATGGATTTTCAGACTTTTTATTTTAAAATAATATATTATGAAATCGGCTAAAAAAGTAAGGTAAAGAAATAAAAAATATTTCAATTAAAAAATATCTCTTCCAACGTGATTGCAAAAATATAAAGAGATGATTTTTTATATTTGATTAATATAAATTAATATATTAAATAATATTTAATAAATATATTATTATATAAAAAATCTATCAAAATACGTAATTTCATATTCAAACACTGTGTCTAAAATCGTACAAGGAGGGCCTGAATACAGATGTATTCAGGCCCAAAGAGGGCCTGAATACAAATGTATTCAGGCCCTCCTTGGGCCTGAATATAAATGTGTTCAGGCCCTAGGAGTTGATTTTATCATGTTGATTTTTATCAACTTGATTCTACCTCGAACGATCGGTCCGACCCATAAAAATTATGTGTTATGATAGGTTTTTTTACGTAAGTCTGAAACGTAAAGAATCATCTCTTTATATTTCTGAAATCACAATAAAAATCACTGAGAAAGACTACCTTATGAGAGGCGCGCGCACACACACACACACGTTGAATAAAGAAGTCAAATATTATTTATTATTTTAATTTAAATATTATATATTATATTAATATAATTAATTTTAATAGGTTTTTTCAAACGTTTATTTAATTTTGGTAGGAGAGCCTGAAGTCAAATAACTTCAGGCCCTCCTTGGGCCTGAAGTCAGATGACTTTAGGCCCTACGTAGGCCTGAAGTCAAATGACTTCAGGCCCAAGGGCACTTAAATCATTTATTTTAAAAATATTTTTTTATATTTAATCATTATTTATTAAATTAATTATTTATAGGGTCTGAAGTTATTTGACTTCAGGCCCTCCTAAGATGACTTCAGACCCTGCGTTTGAATTTGAAATCACGTGTTTTGATAGATTTTTTTATATATTAATATATTTATTAAATATTATTTATTATATTAATTTAGATTAATCAAATATAAAAAATTATTTCTTTATATGTTCGAAATCATGTTGAAAGAGAGGTTTCTTTTAACTGTGCCCAAGATGCAGTCATATTTATACTTCTTTGTGTGCCAATTGATACGGTTAGAGAACATAACTGAAAATTATTGGTACTAAATTTTCACATTAGAAATAACCTCTCCTAAGTAAATTCTAAATAGAGATATCAAATATGGAGAAATCCAAGTATCCTAGGTCCATCAGTGAATTTTCACCGAAACCCTTCAGACCCAAGCCCTCCTACCAAAATTAAGTAAGCGTTTGAAAAAACCTATCAAAACCTATTAAAATTAAATATATTAATATAATATATAATATTTAAATTAATATAATAAATAATATTCAAAGAATATATATATATATATATATATATATATAATAGTTCGTTTTTAATATAATGTTAATTTTATATTAATTAGAATGTCTCTCATAAGGTAGTCTTTCTCAATGATTTTTATTATAATTTCAAAAATATAAAGAGATGTTTTTTTTACGTTTTAGGCCTACGTAAAAAAACCTATCATAACATATGATTTCAGTCCGATGCAGGGCCTGAAATTTTTTGTTTCAGGCCCACGTTGGGCCTGAAATATTTCTATTTCAGGCCCAGCATTCAGGCCCATGCTGGGCCTGAAATATTTTACTTCAGACCCATGCTGGGCCTGAAATCTTTTGATTTCAAGCCCACGCTGGGCCTGAAATAAAAAGATTTCAGGCCTTTCTAATTTCAAGCTTTTTATATATTAATATATTTATTAAATTTATTTAATATATTAATTAATATTAATCAAATATAAAAATGATCTCTGTATATTTTTGCTCATCTAATTTATATTAAAATGATCTCTGTATATATTTGAAATCACGTTGGATGAGATATTTTTTTAATTGAAATATTTTTTCGATTTTTACTTTACGTTTTTTATCCGATTCCATAATATATTAGTTTAAAATAAAATGTCTGAAAAAATATTTTCAGATGTCTCGGAATTTCTTATTGAGAAAGAGAAAGAGAAAGAGAATGACATGCAGTACTTTGGCAGGAGGGGTATAAGAGAAAGTACACTAAAATATGTACGCCCTTTGGTAACAATGAAACTATGATACGACTTTTGGTAAATACCAATTCTTGGATACGCCCTTTGGTAAAAAACCGTACTTTCATTCTTGTTGATCCTTTTTTATTTCTTGTGCATCACTCATAAGAATAAGAATTTGTAAGAGGTCTCTGTGCCTCCAAAGATATCCGTGAAGGATAAAGCTAGGATAGAGGAATTCCGAGAGTGATCGAACCATTAACAACGTTAAATGACTCATCTCTATCGGTCCTAACAAGACGAAATGAACATCCGAGCTACAAGATTAGATGCATCAAGATGATCATAATTTTGATGACAATAGAAGGAACGCGAACTCTCTTAAGAAAAGAGTTAAGGATGACATGTTGAATGGCAAAGTCAAAATGTGCTGATAAGTTCTAAGTGAATTATGAGAGTTAAGTGACCTGTACTTTGGGGTTCAAGTAGATTCTTATTTAAGTTTAGACTTGACCATGAAACAGTACTGCATGTGTTTCGGGGTTGTAGTCATTTGACTTATGTGTTGAGTCGACTAGGGACTACAATGCCATCATCCAAAACATAACCAGAACCATTAAAAGCATCACCAACAGTAATGTCAATACTATAGGCAATGGCCAAACCAGCCAGCTAATCTACCCGGGCTGATCACAAGCTGATCTTGGACCTCCAGGCTATCTTCCCCTCTTTCTTATATTCTCCCTGCAGCCTTCTTCTCAATGACATTGCCCCGGGCTAAAGCCTAAATAAGCTAATACTTGCCTTCGCCCGCGATGGTAGCTAGGCAGGTAACTCCACTGCAAGTTCCTCAGGACTCAGGAGAGCACTTAAAACAGCAAAGTCCTCAGAATTGTACATAACAAGACTAATTAAAACAGATCATTAACAACCTGTCAGCCTACTTAAAAGCAATCCCGGGGTTATAGTGCAGCGGTAGCAGCTACGATATATTTTATAGGATTTTTTTTTTAAATAGGACGCGAACCATCAGATGTCGGACTTTTGGACCGCTCGCCATGATAACTTCTTGATTTACCTTGACAGCTAGTAAAAAATTTTCGTAAAACTGAATCGATCATCCTAACCTATTATCTAGTTCATTAATTTTTTACTTAGAAGCAATCTTCTTAGTTAAAGTACGTTACTCCAAATTATCAGTTTTAATGAATGAATCAATACGTTACCCATTATATTTTGATTATGTTTTTATTATTTTGCAATGAATGCTTCTAGTTCGATGTCTCTTATTTAATTACCAATTAGGCTCATTAATTAGTCATTTAATTTCCGATCAGTTTTTTGATCGAAGTCAATGAGCTTCAATTCGTTAGGAACGCATGGTGAATGTTTTATTATTGTTAAGCAATTAATTAACATTGATAAATACTTCATGATAGTTAGTTAATTTTTATAAGGAAATAATACTTTTCTTTTAAACTTATAATTTATATATATCTAAATTCAAATAAGAGAACGCTTAATGATTTTACACTTGCAATTTGACCCAGATAGATCAATTAAAATAAAATTATTGATAATTCATGTATCTCATTCTTTTTAGTTATCCAAGATTCGAAAAGTGGCCCGACACTCGCAGCTAACCTTTCTAAGAATTAATTACGCTGGGCAAATATTTTTAGTGCATGGGAATTAAAACAGATGCTCTATTTTGTGCCGCTCATGCTTTATTAATTGCTGTCGTAATAAAAATTTGATATTATTAATATATATGCTTATAGAGGTCTTACTAACTCATCAATGCCCTCAAATATTTATTTTGAAAAAAAATACATTTCGTTCGAAATTGAAAGTTCGTTAATTATTTTCTAAGAAGCATACATTCAAGAGCGGAGTTATGTATAAATATATTAGACTTTAGCCCGAGGGCCATGGTCATTTTAATATTTTTTTTATATGTAAATGTTGACCGCATTAACTTTAAATTTCTAGATCAAATTTTGTTTTTTGTTTTTGTTTTTCATCAATTTTTTTTGTTTTAGTCTGGACATATTATAATTTGGGACTCCACCAATGTAATAGACTTTCACAAGAAATTAATATGCAAATGTGATTCTATTAATGCAATAACTTATACATTAGACCAATGTAATTAAAGATCGTACAGTTGAAAATATATTCCCAAGTCGAAGAGAGGCAGCAGTGCCTTGCGAACTCCACCAAGATTATACAATTAATTGCAATATTACACATGTCTTCCACTCAAATAATAATAATATTAATAATAATAATTCAAATTACTCTTTGACCCTGCGTTGACAAAACGGCAAGATACGCGATGCTGCAAGCGAAGGTCAACGCTGATTGATCCCCAATGCCAACGTGTGGCACGCTTGCGGCTAGCTTATTGTATGTAGTGAAATTATAATTTTGCCCCAGAATCTTCAAAAAATTTAACTATATAAACTCTTCGTAGTTAAAGGAAATTATATTTTACCCCTTCTGAAATTTATTCCATGCAAAACAGATCCGCTATTTTAATTATTCTTTTAGAATCAGCCCTATAGAGATGAAGAAAGATAAATTTTAATAAACTGTTAGGAAGTATGATAGAATAGAATAGACCATTAATTTTGGAGATTAATTTTGATTGTTATTTCAGAAATAAAAAATGATATGCAGCAAGAATTTATAGTATGAAACCCAACATGGATGACGTGATATTCTAATTATAGTGATCCCCGGCGGGTTCACTATGCCCCCCAGATTATAAAATAGTTCGGGGCGGCGGCCGGAGGTCGCCGTTGGTGTCCAAGTGACAATCGGATGCGTATATAAAAAGTGCCACGTCATTTATGTTGGGTTTCATGATACAAATTTTTGTTGTGTATTATTGCTCTTCAGAAATATCATGTGTCATATGAACTCATTCATTTTATGTTAAAGAAATAGAGAGAAGAATAAAAGAAAAAGATAATTTTAAACCTTATTTAAAAAGGTGTGCTAAACGAAAAAATAGCGATAAACTTTAATCTTCCTTATATATGGAAAGTAATTTTTTTTACATCCTAATATAGGATGCCCAAAAAAGAAAAGAAAAAAAATAATTTTATAAATCAATCTTAAGCTATTTTAAAAATTAAATCAATATCTAATTTAAAAGAAAAAATATTTTTTTATAACTTTATATATTTAATTTTCATTCCTTTTCTTTACCTCTCAAACACGATAATATGTTAAATGAATTGTATTTTCACATATGGAAATTCACAAAGGATACGGTGCACGGCAAAGTAGTAAAATGTAATATTGTAAACTTTGAGGAGGGAAATGTAATTTTCTTAGTTATTTCTGTATATAGTAGTATTCGATTGCTGTTACGACCGGTCGTCGTCGTGCTTGTCGCGCGCGCGTTCTTCCTTCGACTGCACCCAGCAGTTGAAACAGAAGCCGAATAAAACTCTCGAATCTCCCACCGGCTTCTGTTACTGATCGCCGGTGAGCCGGATTACTTCACGGGGCGTTGGTTCATCGGCGATGGATGGCTGCATGGCGTGGAGAAGAGGCGCCGTCGTCGGCCGCGGCAGCTTCGCCACCGTCAGCTTGGCCTACGTACAAGAGCCGCCCGGCCGGAGAGGGAATATCCCGGATGTAGTAGCCGTCAAGACTGCGGTTATCTCCCGTTCCGACGTCCTCCGCCACGAGCGTTCCGTGCTCGCGGAGTTGCAGGGCTGTCCCCAAATCGTTCGGTGCTTCGGCGACGAGGTCTACGTCGATGAAGCCACCGGGGTCGAGAGCTATAATCTCTTCCTCGAGTACGCCGCCGGAGGCAGCCTTTTCGAGGCGGTTCGCCGCTCTGGCAGGGGACTCGGGGAGGCGACCGTCCGACGGTACGCCCGCTCGATCCTCCGGGGGTTGGAGTACGTCCACGCCCGCGGCTACGCGCACTGCGACATTAAGCTGCACAACATCCTCCTCACCGGAGGCGGCGGTGGCGGCGACGTGGTGATCGCCGACTTCGGCCTGGCCAAGAAGGCCGGAGGCGGCGACAATGCCGGCCCCGGAATCTACGGCACGCCGCTCTACATGGCGCCGGAGACAGTCGCGGGGGGCACGGGGGCGGCGGCGGAGGCGGATGTTTGGGCGCTCGGGTGCGCGGTGGCGGAGATGTCGTCCGGGAGGCCGGCGTGGGGGCAGCGTTTCGTCAACTCGTGGGGGTTGTTGCTCTTCGCGATCGGATTCGGGGAGGAGTCGCCGGAGATTCCGTCGGAGTTGTCGGAGGAGGGAAGAGACTTCCTGCACCGGTGCTTCGTCAAGGACCCGGCGCGGCGGTGGACGGCGAAGATGCTACTGCGCCATGCCTTCGTGGCGGAGGAAGAAGACGATGCGAACCGAAGCTGTAGCCGAACGGATTACTTCCAGTCTCCGACGAGCGTCTTCGGCTCGTCGGAGTGGCCGTCGCCGAGATCCCCGTCCGATCGGATGGTCCATTCCAAGTCCAACCCCACAAAGTCAAATGAAGATCCTCCTTTGACTTCGGCGGCCGATCGAGTCAAGGAAATCGCCGAATCTGCGCCGCCTAATTGGGCTGGCTCCCCATCCGACGGGTGGATCGACGTGAGGAGCTCCGCCCCAGGCGAACAAGAACAAGAAGAGCAATTACAATCCAGTACTGCAAAACCATTTGTCGTCTCATTCAGATTAGAGCAGTTCAATCAACTATAGAAAACAATTCAACAGGATGAACATGAAAATGTTGTTAACATCTCGAACTGAGATTTTGATGGTTTTTTTTTTAATAATCTAGGTATCTAATTAATTTTTCGAATTGACTTTGTTAACATTCTTTCGAAGAATTAATTAGTGCTAATAATATGCATTAGCCACACGCCGATTGTTAATTTAATGAAACAGTAGAGAGTTCATGCTGGTCGATCGATCGAAAAGAAGCTTTTATTTGAGCATTAAAAGAAAAGGATACCTAGGCTTTCATTACTTGATTCATTTGTCGACTTCCATTAATATTAAGGGATATAGAATGTCTCTCATCAATTTATATAATTAATGCCTTTGAAACGATCTTCCAGCTCTTAATTTCGATCAGTCTTTTTTAATTGCATTTTGATGATCACACTTGGATCGGTTTACAATTACTGCACAGATTAACAAATTAATTAATTTCCTGTATAATATAAAATTACTTGCATTGACTGTGTTCTTACTCTCTCTAGCTAGCTCTCTGACCAAATCATGCATCATGCATATTCTTCCAAACTGATATGCAGTGGGAAAATGAAGGATTAATTAATTAATACTGCCAGTGGTTGAAGGAATTAATATAATTTATCAAGGGAGGCTGTTGGTGTTTCTCGTGTGGAAATAGTTTATCAGTAGATTAATGGCCATGCATGCATCAATATAATTAAAAAATGATAAATAACATAAATTTTTAATATGAAACTCAATATTAATGACGTGACACTCTAATTATAGTAATTTTCGATAGATTTATCGTGCCCCCTAGATTATAATTTTGTTCGGGAAGGCCGCCGTCGATGTTCAAGTGGCAATCAAACGTGTACATGAAAAGTATCACATCATTCACGTTGAATTTCATGTTATAATTTTATGCTCTCTAACATAGCTCATATAATTAGCTGAAAAATCTCCACATATTTTTAACAATAAAAAAAATAATAAATATTGTTCATTTTTTTATCTGTGTTTGCTTTAACGCACCTGTTAGATCCAAGTAAATGGGAAAGATAAGAGAAAAGAGATTTCATTATGAATGAATGTTTATTTATATATTAGAAATTTTAAAATATATTGGTTGATTTAAATTGATTTATAAATATGTTAGTTGTAAATAAATACATAACGAGAAGCTCTCTCCCACTTATGGGTGTGAGAGGGGAGGGGCATTGACTCATACGCGAGCATAACCGACACGCGTTGAATGCAGGATCGATCAGGGCAAAATTTATCCAAGCGAATGAATCAACGTTTTGCCACCTGAATAATTTTTTGCTTGATGCACAAATATAACAGATGCATTAATTAATAATTAATGCAGAATCTGTAACATCTAGACATTTTGATTTGGACGGATTAATAAGCAGTAACTCCAGATGTTTTGATTTGGACAATTAATGAGCAGTAAATAACGATAATTTGGTCATTAATTACTGCATAAATTTAAGTCTATATAAAGAGACTATGACCAAGAGCAAAAAAGAGCAAAAAATTTCTTTCACCTTCGTTTCTTAAACCTTCTGTGCGTTCCCACTCGATGGATTACTCATGATAGCAATCAGGTGCTTTCTCAGTTCATTACGAGCAACCATTGCTTGATTGTGTAAGTGATTCTGCTGTTGTATCCTCGAAAACAGACGTCCATCATAACCTCGAAGCACAGTTGGAGGAGGATGAATTTGTTTTAAGGAAATTGAATTACGTAGACTTCAACAACTCTCTCGTCGAGCTCAGGTCGTCCAACTCAGCTCGGGAGCTTAGGTCGTCTAGCTCAGCTCGAGAGCTGATGGGCCCACAACAGGTGTCACGAATGAGCCTCAAATTTAGATATTTATAAACTGAAAATCCTTGGCTAACAAGATTAAATGTAGAATAGGGGCCTTAGGCTGTATTTTTTCAAGGGCTAATTGTGAATGCTTAATTCAAGCTTAAAATGTAATTGTCGTTTGATGATTTGGGTTTTCTAGATAAAATGGGGGATTTTGCGGTAAGGAATGAAATATGAAATAGCAATTCAGAATGAAATGGACTTAACTAAGCAGAAATGACTTAGGAAGTTACAGAAACTAAACTTAACCTAGTTAACAACTAAGCAATTAAATTCAAACGATGAATTGAAATTTAAGAACTAATTGCAAGGAAGTAATTGCAGGATAAAGGAAATTAGAACAAAACATTCTTAAGAACTTGAATTGGAGTATAGTTGAAAACAAACTAAACAACTTGAAGACATAAATGCTTGGAACCAAAATATTATCCTAATTAAACATCAAATCAGTTTATCAACAAGACTTCCCTTTGTCGTCACACAAAGGTTAAGCTATGAACCCCCTAGCTCAAAAACCAATGAAGGAAGACTCTCTTGCTCAGTTTGCTCTGTTCTGCCCTTCCTGATCGGTCAACCGACCGATCAGGTTCTTTTCTGATCGATCATGGGACCGATCAGAGTCATCTCTGTCCAGTAACCTTCAGAACAGGATCGGAGAACCCCTCCGACGATCCTTCAGCTTCAGTCGATGAAAACCCCCGCAATCAAATAGAAACGATCGATGGAATGGAGCTCCGGCGACACCCTCACCTAGCTCCTTCAGCTGCGAAGATTGATTAGCAAAACCGAACTAGAAATCTTATCTCGATGATCTGAAATCTTGCAACAAACAGATCTGATGTGGTCGCCTCAAGATGTGAGAAGAAACGATGAAGAAGAATGAAGAAAACTGGAGAAAATGCGATCTGGAAGAACTCTACTGCTACTACGCGATGACCTGGCGACCACCCGAGCTGGAGAGGGAATTCCGCATTTTATTCATCCCATTTAAATTTGGACAACTGAGATCGTTCTGGCTTCATCCAACGGTCAGATCTCTTCAAATCTGAACCAAACCTTCCAGATCTTGATTAATGGTCCTGATCTACTCCTCCTCAGCTGGGATCATTCAGATCTGCAACCGATGGCTCAGATTGCTCTGATCTTTGAATGGACGGTTTAGGCTCCTCTTAAGCTTGATCCAACGGCTGGATGACCTCTGATTGGGACCAAATCTTCAGATCATAATCTGTGGTTTAGATTAACTCTAACTTAAACTCTGATTGGTCAGCAGATGATAGATGGCTCAGATCTAGTCGTTTCTTGATCGGACGGTTCACATTGATCCACCTCTTGATTCCCTTAATCAAAGCCAAGTAGGAACTCAAGTCTGATCCAATCTGATCTAGGTCCATGGTCATTTGAAGCCTACAAAATTAGATTCAAAATTAATGCCAAAATATCTCAAATATAGAAAGAATTGTATCCAAACACAAAATAGAAAGAATTCATGAAACCTAATGTAAATGAAAACTTAAGCATATAAAAATGGATCAAAATATGGATTTGAGAGCCTAATTTTAGCAACAAAATGGTAGTTATCAACTCCCCCACACTTACTCTTGGGCGTCTCGCACAAGCTAACTAGTACTCTAAGGATGTATCCCCCTAGATTATTCTCACTCACAATTAGAAACAATTGAAAGAAAATTACCTAGGGTTGTCAATTCTCAAAAATCTAAACTCAATGGACTAGTATCTTGTCCTTAAATCAACAACTTAGTAAACTCCATCCTTCATGACTCATTGAGATGAATTAAACTCACAAATCCTCTTAAGGGAATTTTTAGGTGACTCTCTTCCTAAGTTCTAAGTTTTTGATGGAAGTGGAACTCTCTCCAACACAACCATGGTTCTTGCACTACCATAGGCTTGCTTATTATCTACTCTCCACTATCATTCTTGATTTGGATCCACATCTACAAAAGCTTATTTGAACAAGTTAGGAAATATGAAATGATAAAATAGAAATAGAAGTTTAATGAACTTTGATACTAAAGATTCATGATAAAGAAAGTAAAAAAAATATGGTATGATGAGGAAGATATGGAAAAGAAATATGGCATGATAAGGAAATATGGAAAAGCAAAGAAAATGGAAGACTTGGACACTCAAAAATGTTTCTAATGCACTTTGCCCTCTTTATGGTCCTCTCAATGAAATTAGAGTTGTGGCGGAGCAGGTATCAACTAATTCGAATGAAAACCCTCAATAAACAGTGCTGAATTCAGTGACATTCTGTGCCAACATATGCTGATCAGTCAAGGGACCGATCAGTCACTACCTGTTCGGACTGAAGATCGGTCTGGAATGCTTCTGATCGGTCCGGAGACCGATCAGACCTCTCCCTGATCGGATTGGAGACCGATCAGGTGATGATCAGTAGCTGAACTGCAGAATTTGTAGCTGACTTCTGCCGATTTTGACACTGAGCTAACTCTTAAACTCAACTATAAACTTGTTCACATCTTCAAATTTAAAATCTAATCCATCACTTACTTCCACTTTATGTTTCTCTTTGTCTTTTTTCTTTTCTTTTGTTTTTCAGTTGCTTCTTTTCTTTTCTGATTTTTCTTCTCTGCAGCCATGTTTTTGCTTCTGTTTTTGCTTCCATTTTTTTTTCTTCAATAATTCTAACACTTGTAAGCTCCCATTTCGTTTACATCCACCCAGCTGAAACTAATTTCCTTTAAGTTTCTCAATTTTTTTTCTTTTCTTTCAGCACCTTCAGATTCATTTCACACTTGCATTGTACAACTCAATTCATCTTCAATAGAAATGTTTCTGATCAAAACATATAATGAATACAGAACTATATGCTCTACTTATTCTTGCAACCAAACTTGATACAAACTCCTTCAATTGACACCTTTGCTTGTATGTTGCCAAATGCCACACTTTATCCTCTATATTTGATCAAATGCTTGATCCTCCCCCACACTTAAACTTTTGTCTGTCTCGGGCAAAGTAACATTAAGAAACATTAAAGTACCCAAGTCCATGTTAAGATTATGATGAACATGAAGATTAGGGAAAGAAAATGGGATACAAAGTAGATAAACACGGAATGTTACCAAAATTGATATGAAAAAAAAACAAAGTGATTCACCTCTATAAATGTGGTCCAATCATAGAAATATAGTTTTGAAAGAACCTAAGTAAGTTCTAGAGTACAATCACATGTGTGTATCACAAAAATTTGGCCAATCCCTCCCTAGGTAAAAAGAATTCATCTCAAGTCATCAATCTAGAGTCCATAACTAAGTAGTACTCAATCATCCAAGAATTTTCATCCATTGGCTCAAATCCTAAGTTTTAACAACCAAATTTAATTTGCTTTCAAAGGACTCTAAAATGATATAAAGAAAATCTAGAAACATACATTTATTCCTAATCATGCAAGAAATAAGATGCCAAAAAGGGAAAAATGGTATCTACAATGACTATTTATTCATTCTACACTACTCAAGCATTTATTAGCAAGAACTCTTTTTAAAAGAAAAATTACTGCTTGAAAACATGAAAATGATATATACAATGAAATAAAAGTGTGAGAAAGATCAACTCCCGTTCAAATTGGGCAAAGAGCATGGAGCATCCATCTTGGGAGAACTATCCTCATGTGATCAATCTCATAATTCACAGCTTTCTCCCTTATCAATTTCGCAAGAGTATGTTCCGGTGGTCGGAGCCGATTAAGGTTCAAAATCCATTCCTGGGGTAAATAGTTACAAGTCAGAGTAAACTTAACCCCTCCCACTACATGCTCTTTAGAAGTCCTTCCGGGAGGTTGGAGGCTATTAAGTTAGAGTACCCACTCTATAAGCCTACGGGATCCTGCAAAACCATGAAACGAAAATACCTCCCGCACACATGCAGGGTAAGAAAGAAATGAAATACACACAACCTCTATATAGAATGTATCAAGAAATGTATCGCATCCAACAAAATCAATTTTAGGTACCTCCATTAGTTTTTCACAACCAATCTCTACATAAGATATATCATGTAATGCATCACATTCAACAAAATCAATTTTAGGTACCTCTATGGGGTTTTCTCAATCAATTTCTACAAAGGATGTATCAAGAAATGTATCACAACCAACAAAATCAACCTTAGGTACCTCTATAGGTCCTTCATAATCAATTTCTACAAAGAATGTATCAAGAAATGTATCACAACTAACAAAATCAATCTCAAGTACCTCTATGAGTTTTTCACCATCAATCTCTACATAAGTTGTATCAATAAATGCATCACAGTCAACAAAATCAATTTTAGGTACCTCTAGAAATTTTTCACAATCAATCTCTGAATAGGATGTATCAAGGAATTCATCACAGTCAACAAAATCAATCCTAGGTACCTCAATGAGTTTTTCTGAAAAATTAAGAAAAACACTTACCTTGTCATGCTAAAAAATACCTGGAGGTTTTACAAGAACAGATGTAACTATGGCCTCCTCCTGGTCATGCAAAGGCTCCATTTCAATCTCAGGTTCTGGTGGACATTCAACTAAGATAGGTGATTCTTGGGTTCTTGCTTCCATCATGCAAGTCCCTACACTTTCATACTTATCCTCTGAATCTTCTGACATATCAATCAAAATTGGTGGTCCCTGGGGCTCAGTTCAATCCCCTACACCTATAGAATCATCTCCAACGCATGCTTCATCAATAATATCTGCAACAACCATATTAGAAAAGTTAGGATCAACAACAACTATATCATCATAAAATAAAAGGCTAGAAAGGTCCTGTAGAGCTTCAAAATCGAAATCAAGACTGTCATAAGCTTTACTATCAATCTCCTCCAATGCCTCTGTAGCTAATGACTGCTCAATAGGTATGGGTGGTCCCTGAGGCTCAGTGCAATCCCCTACACTCTCACACCTATCCTCTGAATCTTTTGATATCTCAATCAATATAAGTGATCCCTGGGGCTCAGTGCAATCCCCTACACCTGTAGAATCATCTTCAACTGGAAGTGAATCAGATACAGTCTTCAAATCTTCAGCCTCCTCTGTAGCTACCACCACCTCTGCCTCATCTGATCTAGAACATCCTCTCTGAATATCAAGTGGAACTTTATCAGCACTTAAATCCGCCTCAAAAACCTCATCTACAATATCCATGCTAATGATAGAAAGATCATCTCTGGAATGCTGTGGGAAGAGTAAAGAGACTTTCGGTTCCTCCACTTGAGCTGAAAATTTTGGAAATGGATCTTGAGCAGGGATTTGGGTAGGTATCGCTGGTGTAGGTGCCCTAATGTAACACCCAATAATTTTCTGATATTATTAGGGATTTTTCGGAATTTTTCTAGTATTTTTCGGAATTAAAATAAAAAGAAAAAAAATTAAAGGGTCGGGTGGGGATTGATCTCGCGACCACACAAGAAGCCAATCCCTAAGCAAGTCCAAGTGACCGCCTGGGCTAGGGTATCAAGCACAAAAAAAGATGAAGCGAAATAATATTATAGTTGATTTAGCCCGTTTCATGAAGAGGTATTTAAACTTCCACTTAAGTTGAGTTAAGACCCCATTAGGGCTTGGAGGAGGCGGCGCGAGCAAGGTGGGAGGCTGCGAAAAACAGGGAAGAAAAGGAGAGTTTTCTCCTCCTTCTTCTTCCTCTTGAAGTAGAAAACCTAGGGCTTCTTCCCTAGGGCCAAGGGTGAAGTTTTCTTGCAAAGGAAGAGGAAAAGAACCCTACGCTAGGAATTTCGAGATACTTAGTGAGTTTTCTTCAAGAAAAGGGTAAGTAGATCACTCACCTGCAATAGAAGTAGTTTCCGTTATGTCGTTTCCGATGTAGAACCTTGATTTTATGCTCTAAGTGCATGTTTTAAGTTTATGCTAATTGCGTGTCTTAAGTTTATAAAGAGAACATGTTTATTAACTTAGACCTTGGTTTTGATTAAGTTTTGGTTGTGTGACCTAAGTATGATAAGACTAAATTCTTGAAAAGTCCCAAAAATGAGTTTTGGGTTAAGGGCACGCAAGGTGCTCGATGAAAGTTCCAAGTAAGAAAGGTAAAGTTTTGTAGTGCAAAAAGTTATGCAAAAGGAAAGATAGCTTGATAATTATAAGTTTTATGAGTAAGAAAGTATTTTACTTTTATAAAGTGACATATACCGGGCAAAAGAAAGGCCCACAGAAAGTTAGAAAGAAGCTCTAATAGGGTGCGGTGGCTAGCTACCCCGAAACCTATTAGAGAAGCGCGCAATTGGTACATTGATACCATGGTACAATGTCAAGGCCTAAAGAAAGTTGAATATTATTTTCAAGTATATAAGTATTTACAAGTGTTTTAGCTTTGAGCACATGTCTTTATTTCAATAAGTTCACATTGATACTTTGCAAGCATGATAAAGGGTAAGAGTAAAGAGGTTAGTGTTTTAATGTATGAGCATGTTAAGTTTGCAAATGTTTTATGCAAGTAATGTTTTCAACATGATTGAGCATGATAAGTATATGTAAGTTTTCCCATGTGCCTGTATTTTGGAAGTAAGCATTCTTTGAAAAGAGCATGTTTATCCCTTATCGTTTGGATTTGTGAGTTAGGATTTACTTACTAAGCAATTTGCTTATTAGTTGCATTTTCCTTCTATTGCAGATAAAGGTAAAGAAAAAGCATAAGTTAAGGAGGCGAAGGGACTTGCTTTGATGTTCAGTGGCGGCGGAACTGTGGAAGAGATCTTTGGGCTAAGTCTTGTAGAACATGTGTTTTGGTGTTTTGAAGTGGTAGAATAAATGACCTTGTTTAAACTACGCATAGAGGTTAAGTTTGGTCAAACTCTAGAGTGTTTTGCTTATATTTTGATAGTTTTGTTAAATCTCGCAAGGATTCTAATTTCAAGTTATTGGATTCGTTTTGAGTTGCTAAAATGTTTATAAAACTAGTATAGAGTATAGAAATGGAGTTATGTCTTTGTATACATTGGAGGTATGTGAATTGTGGACTTTTGAAACAAATTTTCGGGTCTGAAAATGCAGGTTTCAGGCGTGCCAGTCGACTGGTACAGAACCAGTCGACTGCGCTATCGAACAAGACCTTCTGTTCGATGCACCAGTCGACTGCCAAAAGGCCAGTCGACTGGTGCCGCGCCCAGAAACTTTCTGTGGCCGATACCAGTCGATTGGCTATATAGCAGTCGACTGGTACCATTGAAAAGAAGTGGTATAGAGTAGCTGGTTAGTGCTTTAGTTTTACAACGAAGAGGTCTAGGGGTCAAATCCTTGCAAAGCAAATAAAATAAAAGTTGTTTTGTTTTTTTTGGAAAAAAAAAGAGAAGAAAAAAAAAAATTCATAGCAAGTTAAAGGAAGTCCAGTAGTTATAACCTAAGGCGAAGAATAAGGTAAAGTTAAGGCTAAGTGAATGTGGTGCCCACCTTAAGGGAGAGAAGTTAAGAAGGCGGGTCGTCACACCTAATTTTATGGATTTCTTCTTCCTCTTCCACCAAAATTGCAAGATCAATTGAAGAAAAACTTAGGCTTGCACTAGGGTCACTTTGAACCGGTATAGAATCAATTTCGGGGCTGTTTTGAGATGGAAAATAAGCTACCGGAATTTTTTCAGAAAAATCGGCACTTGGAGTGTTTAGACTTAAAACAACTTCCTCATTCCTCAAAGTTATTTCACAATCATGCCCCTTAGGATTAAGAATAACTTGAGAAGGTAATTGACTTGATCCTTGAGCTTGCATTTGATTCATTTCACTAACCAATTGTCCAATGTGTCTCTTAATGTTTTGAAGCGTAGAATCATACTCTTGTTGTTGTAAACTTTGTTGTTGTATGATTTGTTGCATAATCTCCCCAAGCCTTTGTTGTTGAACCTCAAGCTCACTAGAATCCTCAAAGTCTCCTTGATTGATATAGGACTCTTGTTGGACTTGAAATGTAGCATTAGGTTGCTGAAAATTATAAGTAGGTTGTGAATTCTGAAATTGAAGTTGTTGGGGCTGATCAAATGAGCAACTGGGCTGTTGAAATTGTTGAAAATTAGTTTGATAACAAGGTGGATGCTGCTGTAAATTATAATTCTAAAATTGCTGATCTGCATGCTAAAAATGTTGGTTGATAGGCTGAAAATTTTGAAACTGAGAATTCTGCTGGAATGGTTGAAAATTCTACTGAAAATTATGAGAGATCTGTGAGGGTTGTGGAAAATCTTGATAACCTTGCTGGTTTTGATGAAATGGTTGCTGAAAATTCTGAAAAATTTGCTGAAACTGCTGTTCTGGCTGATTCCAAGGTTGGTTTTGCTGAAATTGTTGATTTGGTTGCTGAAAATCTTGATAAGGCTGGAATGGTTGAAAATTTTGCTGAAAATTCTGGAATTGAGAATAGGGTTGCTGAAAATTCTGACAAGGCTGCTGAAAATTCTGAAAATACTGATATTCTGCCATGGACTGCTTGAATGAGTAGAAATATTTTTCACTTCCTTGATTTCCCCTAGCTCTGAATGTTCTCTTTATCTCAAGATCAAACTCCACAATATCATCATCTGCAGTCCTGGTCATCAACCAAACAAAAATGACAGCAAATGTGTATAGAAAGATAAAGCAAATAATAATAATGGAATCAAAGAATATGAAAATAAACACAAGCTCAAATTAAACAAACTCAACTAATGATTCCCCGACAACGACGCCAAAAATTTGATGGGCCCACAACAGGTGTCATGAATGAGCCTCAAATTTAGATATTTATAAACTGAAAACCCTTGGCTAACAAGATTAAATGTAGAATAGGGGCCTCAGGTCGTATTTTTCCAAGGATTAGTTGTGAATGCTTAATTCAAGCTTGAAATGTAATTGTCATTTGATGATTTGGGTTTTCTAGATAAAATGGGGGATTTTGCGATAAGAAATGAAATATGAAATAGCAATTAGGAATGAAATAGACTTAACTATGCAGAAATGAATTAGGAAGTTGCAGAAACTGAACTTAACCTAGTTAACAACTAAGCAATTAAATTCAAACGATGAATTGAAATTTAAGAACTAATTGTGTAACGACCCGGAAAATTCTCTTAATATTTTCTTAAAATATTGAGCATGTCTAGATAATTTTCCGAGGGGCCCAGAAATAATTATGTAAAATTGGGCCTAGAAATCCATGTTTTCTCATTTAAATTGAGAAAAACTAGGTACTAATGAGCTTTAAAAGGGCTCCAAAAATGGGTATTAATTAGGTAAAATTAATATAAATTAGGTAAAATTAATATAAATATAAAAGAACTTTATTTAGGAATATTGGCATAATTATGGGTGATTTTAGGGGGGATTTTCGGAATTTAAGAAATAAAAATAATAAAATAAATGAAATGAAAAAAAAAAATAAAGGTGCATAAGCCAAGGATTGAACCTTAGACCTCTTGTACAACCATGTAAGCCTTAACCAACTCACCTAGCAAGGAATTCTTATGAGTAATTGAAGTGGAGGATAGTTAAGAGGTAAAAGGAGGTGAAGAGTCATGGAGAGGCTCTTCATTTGCCTCCTTGATGGGTTATAATGAAAGGAGTTTTGGGAGTTACTTATTCTCTCAAGCAAGTGCATTTCCTCTCCACTTCATTCCTCATCTTGCCGAGCACCAAAGGGAGGAGTGCCTTGGAGAAAACTTCACAAGAGGTCTCATCTCTCAAGATCTCAAGTTCCTACAAGGTGACAAGGATTAGTTGTGGTCAAGAGATACCAAGTCCTCTTCCTTCTCCTCTTTCAAGGTTCGAAAAATCAAGAAAACTAAGGTAAGACTCCCTCACCTGTGGTATAATAGTTAACTATGATTTCCATGATTTTTGCCATGATATATGGGTTAGTTTCGGTTTTAATGTTGAAGGGAAACAAAATCAAGGTTCCTATGTTCAAAGGTTTCGGCCAGCATGTTTTAAAGGTCCATAATTGTGTTAAAAATCATGATAATGTTATTTGGTGTTCCCTGATGATGTTTAGAAGTTAAGTGTAATTTTTGGGGATTTTTGGAGTACCCTAGGACACCCTAGGGTCTCGGCCAACATGAAAGAAGCAAAACCCAGAACCTTAAGTTCAAGGGTTTCGGCCACCATGTTTTAAATGTCTAGAAATATGTTAAAAATCATGATAATGTTATTTGATGTTCCCTTATGATGTTTAGAAGTTAAGTGTAATTTTTGGGGATTTTTGGAGTACCCTAGGACACCCTAGGGTCTCGGCCAACATGAAAGAAGCAAAACCCAGAACCTTAAGTTCAAGGGTTTCGGCCACCATGTTTTAAATGTCTAGAAATATGTTAAAAATAATGATAATGTTATTTGATGTTCCCTTATGATGTTTAGAAGTTAAGTGTAATTTTTGGGGATTTTTGGAGTACCCTAGGATACCCAAGGGTCTCGGCCAACATGAAAGAAGCAAAACCCAGAACCTTAAGTTCAAGGGTTTCGGCCACCATGTTTTAAATGTCTAGAAATATGTTAAAAATCATGATAATGTTATTTGATGTTCCCTTATGATGTTTAGAAGTTAAGTGTAATTTTTGGGGATTTTTGGAGTACCCTAGGACACCCTAGGGCCTCGGCCAACATGAAAGAAGCAAAACCCAGAACCTTAAGTTCAAGGGTTTCGGCCACCATGTTTTAAATGTCTAGAAATATGTTAAAAATCATGATAATATTATTTAATGTTCCCTTATGATGTTTAGAAGTTAAGTGTAATTTTTGGGAATTTATGGAGTACCCTAGGACACTCTAGGGTTTCGGCCAACATGAAAGGGACAAAACCAAGGTCCCTATGTTTATGGGTTTCGGCCACCATGATTTAAATGTCTATAAACATGTTAAAAATCATGATAATGTTATTTAATGCTCCCTGAGGATGTTTATAAGTTAAGTATAAATTTTGGGAATTTTTGGAGCACCCTAGAGGCCCATATGGTTCGGCCAACCCCAAGGACCCAAGGGTTAGGGTTGAGTCTTTAACTTCAAGCATATGTTTATGTGTGTTGCCATGATATAAGGATGAAGGATGGTGATTGTGTGAATTATCACATGGCCTTGGGACTCCATAAGTTTCGGCCAATAAGGGTTAATAGGATAAGAGTTAAGATTTATTCCAAGTAAGGGTCCCAATGGCCCTATGGTAAGATGTGATTTATGTTTATGAATGATATGTCATGCTTACGAATGATATGCCATGTTTATGAATGATATGCCATGTTTATGAATGATATGCCATGGTTATACATGATATGCTATGCTTATGAATGATATGCCATGTTATGAATGATATGCCATGGTTATACATGATATGCTATGCTTATGAATGATATGCCATGTTATGAATGATATGCCATGTTTATGAATGATATGCCATGGTTATGCATGATAAGAATGATGTTACGACAAGTATGTTATGATCATGTTCATGATAAGAATGATGTCATGATAAGTATGCTATGAATGTCTTATGAATGATGAAGCATTCAAAGTATTTTACTTTATGAATGGGCTTGTACCGGACCCAAGTATGGGTCCAAGGGATGGGCACCTTAAGAACGCCCCGGTTCTGGACTACCGGAGCTGTCCACGGTTCTGGCACTACCGGAGCTGTGTAACAGGGATGGGCTCCTTGAGAACGCCTCGGTTCGGGGACTACCGACTATGCTGTCCTTACCCTAGTAGGTCGTGGCTAGCTACCTCGGATTTACTAGGGATGCGCGCTGTGATGTATGTATGTGGTACAAGCCGGGGACCCCAAATGTTATGATGATGATGTTTAAGCATTTTCAAAGTATGTTTTAAAAGTTAAGCATCCCTATGTATATGCATTCCACCCATGCATTCATACATGTTATGCATTATGTTATGATAATGATGTGTTATGCTTATGCTCCATGTTAAAAGATATAAATGAGAATGAATGATCCATGTTATGATTATGGTAAGAAGATGCTCTTATGATATCCTAGAATGTATGCCTATGTTTATGTCATATAGGTTGGTTTATATCTTATGTTTATATTTATGCCATGTCTCACGCCATGCTAGGAAAGTTTATTAAGTTATGTTATGCCACATATGATGCCATGCTTAGAATGTTTACGATGTCTATGCTTGATATGCTAGAAAGTATGCCTATGGTTGATTTACATCTTATGCTTATGTTCATGCCACATATGATGCCATGCTTAGAATGTTTACGATGTCTATGCTTGATATGCTAGAAAGTATGCATATGGTTGATTTACATCTTATGCTTATGTTCATGCCACATATGATGCCATGCTTAGAATGTTTACGATGTCTATGCTTGATATGCTAGAAAGTATGCCTATGGTTGATTTACATCTTATGCTTATGTTCATGCCACATATGATGTCATGCTTAGAATGTTTAATTATGCTTATGCCTATGTTTATACTTTATGCCATGATAAGAATGTTCAATTAGATTTATGCCTATGTTTATGCTTTATGCTATGATAGAAATGCTTATGATGCTTATGTTCCATATGATTATGAATGAATGACGAATGATTTTAGTGAGTAGAAAAGAGTCTTACTAAGCCTGTGTGCTTATAGTCTTCTTTCCTTATACCGCAGATCATGCAAGGGGATAACGAGGAAGCAGCAGGAGGGCTTGAAATATGTGTGTGATGGTGACTTGGCCCATGAAATCAAATGTGTTAACCGTTTATGCTAAGAACTTTATTTTCGCTACCTATATGCTCGAATAGTGACTTATGGAACTTTATGATAAGATGTCAAGTATGATATGATATGAACCTTATGGTATGATGTTAAGCATGTTATGATATGATGATTAAGCATGATGTTCATATGTGAAGTTCCATGTCATTATATAGGGATGGTAGTAGGGGCATGTATATGTAATGTTTAAGTTATTCCGCTGCAGTATGATGTTACATGCCTTAAGTATGTCAGCGTAACGCCGCTTTAGGAAAAAAAAAGCGAGCGTTACAGGTTGGTATCAGAGCCGTTACCATCTCACTACACACACATCAAGCCCTCTCCTGCAGCTTCCAAGTAAGTACCTTTAAGTGTATTTTATGTTCTATTATGATTCTAGATTGATGATACCTATGACCATAGAATATGCAAGTATGAACGGTATTGATGATGAAAAGTACGTTACGATAAGTAACGACGAATGATGCTTTATCTTATTTTAGGAATTAGATATTTAGAGGAATATAGGGGTAGAAAAAAAATTGATATTGGCCATATTTGTCTTTGGTGAAGAGGAACATGTCTAGAAGACAGAGTAACAGAATTGATGAGAATATATGAATGAAAATTTAACGATAAGTAAGTAGTGTAGCTAGAAGTTTTTGCTCATTTAAGGCAATATAACTAAGTGAATAACCATAGGAATATATAAGTTATAGATAATTTGACAAACCAGAATGTAGATAGAAGAGAAATGTGGTGCTTGTTATATTGGTGTGTATTCTAAAAAGAACTGTCATTTAGCTATACATAGGCTAGCAGTTATATTGTAATAAAGAAATTATTAGTTATATAAAACAAAAATCTAGCTAAGTTTAAGCATTCTTAACTATTAATGAGCTGATAACTGACAAACCTGGTATACTTGACTTTGACAAATATTACCTAGCTATGACAACATATTATAATAATTGGTAATAATTCACTTATCTATTGTGTTAAATCCTAATCTTCTAAAGACAAACTACTCATATCTGTTGTGTATATTAAGAATATAAATTTCTATACTATAATTATAAAACCAATCATAACAATTCTACATATTTCGTTGTGCTTTCTAATAAATATAACAAAAGAGTATACATATATGAAACTTATGGGGTAGTATTGAAATATATTAATGAAAAGACTGCATGTAATTAGGGTACTTCGTATAGACTTATAATGTGATAATATTAACTTAATAAGAGTAATATATTGAATGTTTTTAGAAAGAATATAGTGGGCAATATAGAAGTAGGCATCCAGGGAAGGCAAACAAAGTGGCCGATGCACTCAGCCGGAAGTCAAGTGCTACTTGATGTCTATATCTAGATTACCCCGACCATTCGAGAGAGAAAGGGTTAATTTTGGGGTCAAGGTCATCACCGGACGACTTTCCACACTGACAATATCACCCACGCTGTTTGGGGATATATTGGAAAAATAGAATAGTGATCTGAGTCTTCATAAAATAAAACAGGAGATCCTGGAAGGAGAGGGCGATGGTTTCCATATCGCAAAAGGGGGAGAATTATACCTTAGGGATCGTCTATGTATTCCTAATGATTCGGAGCTTCAAAGAGAAATACTAGCGGAAGCTCACGGAACCCCTTATTTGATGCATCCAGGATTCACCAAGATGTATCAAGATTTGAAAGAGAAGTTCTGGTGGTCCGGTATGAAGAGAGATGTGGCTCAACATGTCAGTACTTGTATGACTTGCCAGCAAGTGAAAGCAGAACACCAGCGACCCGGAGGAGTTCTGCAGCCACTTCCAATTCCGGAGTGGAAATGGGAAGATATGTTGAGAGCTTGTGCCCTGGATTTCAAGGGGAGTTGGTGTCGATATCTATGCTTGGTGGAATTCGCGTACAACAATAGCTACCAAGCTACTATAGGAATGGCACCTTATGAAGCCTTGTATGGCAGGAGATGTAGATCTCCGATATGTTGGTACGAGAGTGGGGAAAAGAAGGAGATGGGGCTCGCAACGGATGTTATTGACAGCGCCACCCGAGCTATTCAAAATATTCGACAACGGATAGAAACAGCTCAGAGCCGGCAGAAGAGTTATGCCGATGTCCGGCGCAGACCATTGGAATTTAATGTTGGAGATTTGGTATTTCTTAAAGTGGCTCCTATGAAAGGGGTGACAAGATTTGGGAAGAAAGGAAAGCAGAGTCCGAGATATGTGGGGCCATACTTAATTCTGAAAAGAGTTGGTAAGGTGGCATATGAGTTGGAGCTGCCTCCAGAGATGTCAGCTATCCATAACGTATTCCACGTATCCCTGCTTGGTAAGGTGGCATATGAGTTAGAGCTGCCTCCAGAGATGTCAGCTATCCATAACGTATTCCACGTATCCCTGCTTAAAAAGTGTATCCCGAATATGGACCAAGTGATCGAGCCGCAGATAGTACAAGTACAAGAGGACCTAAGTTATGAGAGCAGACCCATCCAGATTTTGGATAGGGAAGTCAAGAAGCTGAGGAATAAGGAGGTACCTCTAGTCAAGATCTTATGGCGAAGCCAGCGGTTCGAGGAAGCTACCTGGGAACGCGAGGACGAAATGAGGCGCAAGTACCCAGAATTATTCTAAGTTCGAGAACGACTTTCAAGAGGTATGGGGGATTGTAACGACCCGAAAAATTCTCTTAATATTTTCTTAAAATATTGAGCATGTCTAGATAATTTTCCGAGGGACCCAGAAATAATTATATAAAATTGGGCCTAGAAATCGATGTTTTCTCATTTAAATTGAGAAAAACTAGGTACTAATGAGCTTTAAAAGGGCTCCAAAAATGGGTATTAATTAGGTAAAATTAATATAAATTAGGTAAAATTAATATAAATATAAAAGAACTTTATTTAGGAATATTGGCATAATTATGGGTGATGTTAGGGGGGATTTTCGGAATTTAAGAAATAAAAATAATAAAATAAATGAAATGAAAATAAAAAAAAAATAAAGGTGCATGAGCCAAGGATTGAACCTTGGACCTCTTGTACAACCATGTAAGCCTTAACCAACACACCCAGCAAGGAATTCTTATGAGTAATTGAAGTGGAGGATAGTTAAGAGGTAAAAGGAGGTGAAGAGTCATGGAGAGGCTCTTCATTTGCCTCCTTGATGGGTTATAATGAGAGGAGTTTTGGGAGTTACTTATTCTCTCAATCAAGTGCATTTCCTCTCCACTTTATTCCTCATCTTGCCGAGCACCAAAGGGAGGAGTGCCTTGGAGAAAACTTCACAAGAGGTCTCATCTCTCAAGATCTCAAGTTCCTACAAGGTGACAAGGATTAGTTGTGGTCAAGAGATACCAAGTCCTCTTCCTTCTCCTCTTTCAAGGTTCAAAAAATCAAGAAAACTAAGGTAAGACTCCCTCACCTATGGTATAATAGTTACCTATGATTTTCATGATTTTTGGCATGATATATGGGTTAGTTTCGGATTTAATGTTGAAGGGAAACAAAATCAAGGTTCCTATGTTCAAAGGTTTCGGCCAGCATGTTTTAAAGGTCCATAATTGAGTTAAAAATCATGATAATGTTATTTGGTGTTCCCTGATGATGTTTAGAAGTTAAGTGTAATTTTTGGGGATTTTTGGAGTACCCTAGGACACCCTAGGGTCTCGGCCAACATGAAAGAAGCAAAACCCAGAACCTCAAGTTCAAGGGTTTCGGCCACCATGTTTTAAATGTCTAGAAATATGTTAAAAATCATGATAATGTTATTTGATGTTCCCTTATGATTTTTAGAAGTTAAGTATAATTTTTGGGGATTTTTGGAGTACCCTAGGACACCCTAGGGTCTCGGCCAACATGAAAGAAGCAAAACCCAGAACCTTAAGTTCAAGGGTTTCGGCCACCATGTTTTAAATGTCTAGAAATATGTTAAAAATAATGATAATGTTATTTGATATTCCCTTATGATGTTTAGAAGTTAAGTGTAATTTTTGGAGATTTTTGGAGTACCCTAGGATACCCAAGGGTCTCGGCCAACATGAAAGAAGCAAAACCCAGAACCTTAAGTTCAAGGGTTTCGGCCACCATGTTTTAAATGTCTAGAAATATGTTAAAAATCATGATAATGTTATTTGATGTTCCCTTATGATGTTTAGAAGTTAAGTGTAATTTTTGGAGATTTTTGGAGTACCCTAGGACACCCTAGGGCCTCGGCCAACATGAAAGAAGCAAAACCCAGAACCTTAAGTTCAAGGGTTTCGGCCACCATGTTTTAAATGTCTAGAAATATGTTAAAAATCATGATAATGTTATTTAATGTTCCCTTATGATGTTTAGAAGTTAAGTGTAATTTTTGGGAATTTTTGGAGTACCATAGGACACTCTAGGGTTTCGGCCAACATGAAAGGGACAAAACCAAGGTCCCTATGTTTATGGGTTTCGGCCACCATGATTTAAATGTCTATAAACATGTTAAAAATCATGATAATGTTATTTAATGCTCCCTGATGATGTTTATAAGTTAAGTATAAATTTTGGGAATTTTTGGAGCACCCTAGAGGCCCATATGGTTCGGCCAACCCCAAGGACCCAAGGGTTAGGGTTGAGTCTTTAACTTCAAGCATATGTTTATGTGTGTTGCCATGATATAAGGATGAAGGATGGTGATTGTGTAAATTATCACATGGCCTTGGGACTCCATAAGTTTCGGCCAATAAGGGTTAATAGGATAAGAGTTAAGATTTATTCCAAGTAAGGGTCCCAATGGCCCTATGGTAAGATGTGATTTATGTTTATGAATGATATGCCATGCTTACGAATGATATGCCATGTTTATGAATGATATGCCATGTTTATGAATGATATGCCATGGTTATACATGATATGCTATGCTTTTGAATGATATGCCATGTTATGAATGATATGCCATGTTTACGAATGATATGTCATGTTTATGAATGATATGCCATGGTTATGCATGATAAGAATGATGTTACGACAAGTATGTTATGATCATGTTCATGATAAGAATGATGCCATGATAAGTATGCTATGAATGTCTTATGAATGATGAAGCATGCAAAGTATTTTACTTTATGAATGAGCTTGTACCGGACCCAAGTATGGGTCCAAGGGATGGGCACCTTAAGAACGCCCCGGTTCTGGACTACCGGAGCTGTCCACGGTTCTGGCACTACCGGAGCGGTGCAACAGGGATGGGCTCCTTGAGAATGCCTCGGTTCGGGGACTACCGACTATGCTGTCCTTACCCTAGTAGGTCGGGGCTAGCTACCTCGGATTTACTAGGGATGCGCGCTATGATGTATGTATGTGTTACAAGCCGGGGACCCCAAATGTTATGATGATGATGTTTAAGCATTTTCAAAGTATGTTTTAAAAGTTAAGCATCCCTATGTATATGCATTCCACCCATGCATTCATACATGTTATGCATTATGTTATGATAATGATGTGTTATGCTTATGCTCCATGTTAAAAGATATAAATGAGAATGAATGATCCATGTTATGATTATGGTAAGAAGATGCTCTTATGATATCCTAGAATGTATGCCTATGTTTATGTCATATAGGTTGGTTTATATCTTATGTTTATATTTATGCCATGTCTCACGCCATGCTAGGAAAGTTTATTAAGTTATGTTATGCCACATATGATGCCATGCTTAGAATGTTTACGATGTCTATGCTTGATATGCTAGAAAGTATGCCTATGGTTGATTTACATCTTATGCTTATGTTCATGCCACATATGATGCCATGCTTAGAATGTTTACGATGTCTATGCTTGATATGCTAGAAAGTATGCATATGGTTGATTTACATCTTATGCTTATGTTCATGCCACATATGATGTCATGCTTAGAATGTTTACGATGTCTATGCTTGATATGCTAGAAAGTATGCCTATGGTTGATTTACATCTTATGCTTATGTTCATGCCACATATGATGCCATGCTTAGAATGTTTAATTATGCTTATGCCTATGTTTATACTTTATGCCATGATAAGAATGTTCAATTAGATTTATGCCTATGTTTATGCTTTATGCTATGATAGAAATGCTTATGATGCTTATGTTCCATATGATTATGAATGAATGACGAATGATTTTAGTGAGTAGGAAAGAGTCTTACTAAGCCTGTGTGCTTATAGTCTTCTTTCCTTATACCACAGATCATGCAAGGGGATAACGAGGAAGCAGCAGGAGGGCCTGAAATATGTGTGTGATGGTGACTTGGCCCATGAAATCGAATGTGTTAACCGTTTATGCTAAGAACTTTATTTTCGCTACCTATATGCTCGAATAGTGACTTATGGAACTTTATGATAAGATGTCAAGTATGATATGATATGAACCTTATGGTATGATGTTAAGCATGTTATGATATGATGATTAAGCATGATGTTCATATGTGAAGTTCCATGTCATTATATAGGGATGGTAGTAGGGGCATGTATATGTAATGTTTAAGTTATTCCGCTGCAGTATGATGTTACATGCCTTAAGTATGTCAGCGTAATGCCGCTTTAGGAAAAAAAAAGCGGGCGTTACAAATTGCAAGGAAGTAATTGCAGGAAGCTAATTGCAGGATAAAGGAAATTAGAACAAAACTTCTTAGAACTTGAATTGGAGTATATTTGAAAACAAACTAAACAACATGAAGACATAAATGCTTGGAACCAAAATATTATCCTAATTAAACATCAAATCAGTTTATCAACAAGACTTCCCCTTGCCGTCACACAAAGGTTAAGCTATGAACCCCCTAGCTCAAAAACCAACGAAGGAAGACTCTTTTGCTCAGTTTGCTCTGTTCTGCCCTTCCTGATCGGTCAACCGACCGATCAGGTTCTCTTCTGATCGGTCACGGGATCGATCAGAGTCATCTCTGTCCGGTCACACGATCGGTCAATAGCTGAAACGCTTCCACCAAACATCTTCTTCCTGACGCGCTGATTTGCGATCGACCTCAGAAACCTTCAGAACAACATCGGAAAACCCCTCCGACGATCCTTCAGCTTCAGTCAATGAAAACCCCCGCGATCAAATGGAAACGATCGATGGAATGGAGCTCCGGCGACACCCTCACCTAGCTCCTTCAGCTGCGAAGATTGATTAGCAAAACCGAACTGGAAATCTTATCTCGATGATCTGAAATCTTGCAACAAACAGATATGATGTGGTTGCCTCATGATGTGAGAAGAAACGATGAAGAAGAATGAAGAAAACTGGAGAAAACGCGATCTGGAAGAACTCTACTGCTACTACGCGACGACTTGGCGACCACCCGAGCTGGAGAGGGAATTCCGCATTTTATTCATCCCATTTTAATTTGGACAGCTGAGATCATTCTGGCTTCATCCAACGGTCGGATCTCTTCAGATCTGAACCAAACCTTCCAGATCTTGATCAATGATCCTGATCTACTCCTCCTCAGCTGGGATCATTCAGATCTGCAATGGATGGCTCAGATTGCTCTGATCTTTGAATGGACGGTTTAGGCTCCTCTTAAGCTCGATCCAACGGCTGGATGACCTCTGATTGGGACCAAATCTTCAGATCTTGATCTGTGGTCTAGATTAACTCTAACTTGAACTCTGATTGGTCAGCAGATGATAGATGACTCAGATCTAGCAGTTTCTTGATCGGACGGTCCACATTGACCCACCTCTTGATTCCCTTGATCAAAGCCAAGTAGGAACTCAAGTCTATTCCAATCTGATCTAGATCCATGGTCATTTGAGGCCTACAAAATTAGATTCAAAATTAATGTCAAAATATCTCAAATATAGAAAGAATTGTATCCAAAGACAAAATAGAAAGAATTCATGAAACCTAATGTAAATACAAACTTAAGCATATAAAATTGGATCAAAACATGGATTTGAGAGTCTAATTTTAGTAACAAAATGGTAGTTATCAAGAGCTCAGGTAGTCCTACTTAGGTCATCCAGTTCAGCTCGAAAGCTCAGGTTGTCTAGCTCAACTCGGGAGCTTAGGTCGTCCAACTTAGGTCATCCAGTTCAGCTCGGGAGCTCAGGTCGTCCAACTCAAGTCGGGAGCTCAGGTCGAGAGTATGTGTACTTAATCTCTGCACTACACTCTAAATACAAGTCATGACTCAGGTCTTCCCAGCCAACTCAATCATTCATAGCAGCTCTTCCCTGCAAGGAAGCTTAGAATTATTAGTTCAGGTCACTAAACAGAGAAGTTGAAATTAATTTTGTAATTTCAATTTATTTATTATCTCCGACGGTATATCTCCAACAACACCTTGGTTAATAGGGTTGACATTCAACTAAAATTAACAAACACATATGGATCTCAATAGCTTCAAAAGATCACCCCAGGTTTAATTTGTCTGCTGCCTGGTTCATCATTTTTTTTCAATAGCTTCAAAAGACTACGTACCATTAACATAGTCGAGTTGATACTAATTGCATGTTTGTTGGAACTATTTGCATGTATTTGAATGATTACTTTTGAATGTATTTGTTGGTACTAATTTTATTTGGTGTTTGTTGGTATTATTTTCATGTATTTGAATGACTACTTTTGAATGTATTTGTTGGTGTTAATTTAATTTGGTGTTTGTTTTTAATTATTAGTATGTATGTTGGAAGTTATCTGATGTATACAAAATATTTGAAAAAATTATTATTTTTTAAATATTTTTAAAAATTACGACGAATTTTGCAACAAAAAAATTTCGTTGCAAAGTTATCGTAAATTTGCGCCGAAAATATATTCGTTTCAAAATTCGTTGGGAATCTCCAATGGATAAAATTCGTTACAGAATTCGTTGGAAATTTGCAACGAATTCTATTCGTTGCAGATTTGCGACAAAACATGTTCGTTGCAGAATTCGTTGGAAATCTGCAACGAAATTTTTCGTTGCAGATTTGCGACAAAAAATGTTCATTGCAGAATACGAATTGCGACAAAAAAATTTGTTGCCAAATTGGTTGCAGATTTATATTAAATACGTAGATTTGTGAAAAAAAATATAAAAATCTGCAACGAAAAAAAATTAGTCCCAAATTTCGTTGCAGATTGGCAATGAATTTAATTTGCCGCAAATTTGCAACGAAATATTTTCGTTGCAAATTGGCGACGAAGAAAATTTGTTGCAGATTTCGTTACAGATTGTCAACGAATTTTATTTGTCGCTGATCTGCAACGAATATTTTTTGTCGCAAATTTGTAACAAAACTTTTTTGTCGCAAAATTTGTTGCAGATTTGCAACGAATTTTTTTATTGTTCGACCCAAAATTTGGCGACGAGAATTTAGCAACGAAAATATTTTCGTTGCTAAATTTGCCGCCAAATTATTTTGCAACGATTTTTTTTTTCAAAATTCGTTGCAAATTTTGTTGCAAATTCATTATTTTTTTGTAGTGTCAACTCAGGTCTTCCCAGCCAACTCAATCATTCATAGCAGCTCTTCCCTGCAAGGAAGCTTAGAATTATTAGTTCAGGTCACTAAACAGAGAAGTTGAAATTAATTTTGTAATTTCAATTTATTTATTATCTCCGACGGTATATCTCCAACAACACCTTGGTTAATAGGGTTGACATTCACTAAAATTAACAAGCACATATGGATCTCAATAGCTTCAAAAGATCACCCCAGGTTTAATTTGTCTGCTGCCTGGTTCATCATTTTTTTTTCAATAGCTTCAAAAAACTACGTACCATTAACATAGTCGAGTTGATATTCGAATAATAGATTATCACATGACAGTTTAGATTGAATCCCAAAGGAATAATCCTTTGAAAAATAAAATCTCTCTCATCTAAAGAAAATAAAATCTCTCTCACCTAAAGAAATTATTTGATTACTATAATTTATTCGGCAATTTACCAAAGGGCGTACCTAAGAATTGGTATTTACCAAAAGGCGTACCATGGTTTCAATGTTACCAAAGGGCGCACATATTTTAGAAAACTTCCTCTTATACCCCTACCATCAAGTACTGCATGCATTTCTCTTTCTCTTTCTCTTTCTCTTTGTCAGTAACGATTTTCGAGATGGACCATAAAGAGATGTTCCTTTATATTTTGATTTTTATATTATGGAACCTTTGTCAAAATAAAAAAATATTGAAATTAATTAAAATATTTTTGTTAAATTAAAACTAAAAGAACATATCAGACCCACGTTGGGTCTGAAATGGTTCCATTTCAGGCCCAACGTGGGGATGAAATGTTTCCACTTCAGGCCAAACGTGCCCAATATTAAGAGTCTTTTTTCGATTCTTTGTTATTACATTTTAACACCTCGGAGAAGGCCAAATAAACAATGGATAGCAAATTTGAACTCCTTGTAACCTCAGAAATCCACAGGAACTGAAGTTTTTACAATCGGAGCTCTCTAGGTCAATCAGTGGCCTTTTAGGGTCATTGGGGCTGAAATGGAAATATTTCAGGCCCAACGTGGGCCTGAAATGGAATCATTTCAGGCCCAACGTGGGGCTGAAATGTTTCCATTTCAGTCCCAACGTGCCCAATATTAAGAGTCTTTTTTCGATTCTTTGTTATTACATTTTAACACCTCGAAGAAGTCCAAATAAATAATGGATAGCAAATTTGAACTCCTTGTAACCTCAGAAATTCATAGGAACTGAAATTTTTACAATCGGAGATCTCTAGGTCAATCAGTGACCTTTTAGGGTCATTGGGGCTGAAATGGAAATATTTCAGCCCACGTTGGGCCTGAAATGATTCCATTTCAGGCCCAATGCGGGCCTGAAATGGAATCATTTCAGGCCCAACGTGGGGCTGAAATGTTTCCATTTCAGCCCCAATAACCCTAAAAGGTCACTGATTGACCTAGAGAGCTACGATTGTAAAAATTTCAGTTTCTGTGGATTTCTGAGGTTACAAGGAGTTCAAATTTGCTATCCATTGTTTATTTGGACTTCTCCGAGGTATTAAAATGTAATAATGAAGAACCGTGAAGAAATCACACATTAGGACTTTTAGGGTCATTGGGCCTGAAATGGTTGGACACCTATTGCATTGGTGATATCTAATATATAGATGTTTGGACACCTAAAAGATCATCTCCTACCTCTGACCTCTCTATTCATATAGAATTTTCAGAAATCCAGATATGGGAGGTCCATCAGTGGGTTTTGGTCAAAACTCACTGATATTTCTAAACTACTCCTATTTGATTGGTGATATCTAATATATACATGGTTGGACACCTAAAACATCATCTCCTACCTCTAACCTCTCTATTCATATGGAGTTTTCAGAAATCCTGATATGGGAGGTCCATCAGTGGGTTTTGAGCAAAACCCACTGATGGAACTAAACTAGACCTATAGCTTTGGAAAAAATAAAAATTTGAGGTTATGGACACCTAAAATACTTTCTCCAACCTCATCCCTAACTTTTTAGCTGTGGGTTTCAGAAATCCATATATGGGAGGTCCATCAGTGGGTTTTGAGCAAATCCCACTGATGGAACTAAACTAGACCTATAGCTTTGGAAAAAATAAAAATTTGAGGTTATGGACACCTAAAATACTTTCTCCAACCTCAACAATAACTTTTTAGCTAGGGGTTTCAGAAATCCAGATATGGGAGATCCATCAATGGGTTTTGAGCAAAACCCACTGATGGAACTAAACTAGACCAATAGCTTTGGAAAAAATAAAAATTTGAGGTTATGGAAACCTAAAATACTTTCTCCAACCTCAACAATAAGTTTTTAGCTGGGGGTTTCAGAAATCCAGATATGGGAGGTCCATCAGTGGGTTTTGAGCAAAACCCACTGATGGAACTAAACTAGACCTATAGCTTTGAAAAAAATAAAAATTTGAGGTTATGGACACCTAAAATATTTCCTTCAACCTCATCCCTAACTTTTTAGCTGGGGGTTTCAGAAATCCAGATATGGGAGGTCCATCAGTGGGTTTTGAGCAAAACCCACTGATGGAACTAAACTAGACCTATAGCTTTGGAAAAAATAAAAATTTGAGGTTATGGACACCTAAAATACTTTCTCCAATCTCAACAATAACTTTTTAGCTGGGGGTTTCAGAAATCCAGATATGGGAGGTCCATCAGTGGGTTTTGAGCAAAACCCACTGATGGAACTAAACTAGACCTATAGCTTTGGAAAAAATAAAAATTTGAGGTTATGGACACCTAAAATACTTTCTCCATCCTCTTTGTTATTACATTTTAACACCTCAAAGAAGTCCAAATAAACAATGGATAGCAAATTTGAACTCCTTGTAACCTCTGAAATCCACAGGAACTGAAATTTTTACAATCGGAGCTCTCTAGGTCAATCAGTGGCCTTTTAGGGTCGTTGGGCCTGAAATGATTCCATTTCAGGCCCAATGTGGGGCTGAAATGGAATCATTTCAGGCCCAACGTGGGGCAGAAATGTTTCCATTTCAGCCCCAATGCCCCTGATTGACCTAGAGAGCTCCGATTGTAAAAATTTCAGTTCCTGTGGATTTCTGAGGTTACAAAGAGTTCAAATTTGCTATCCATTATTTATTTGGACTTCTCTGAGGTGTTAAAATGTAATAACAAAGAATCGAAAAAAGACCTTTAATATTGGGCCTCAAATGGACACGTTGGGCCTGAAATGGAATCATTTCATGCCCAACTTGGGCCTGAAATGGAATCATTTCAGGCCCAACGTGGGTCTGAAATGGAATCATTTCAGGCCCAATGACCCTAAAAGGCCTAATGTGTCAAAATCCACTGATTGACTTACAGAGCTCCGATTGTAAAAATTTTAGTTCTTGTGAATTTCTGAGGTTACAAGGAGTTCAAATTTGCAATCCATTATTTATTTGGTCTTCTCCGAGGTGTTAAAATGTAATAATGAAGAACTGAGAAAAAATCACACATTAGGCCTTTTAGGGTTATTGGGCCTGAAATGGTTGGACACCTATTGCATTGGTGATATCTAATATATAGATATATGGACACCTAAAACATCATCTCCTACCTCTGACCTCTCTATTCATATGGAATTTTCAGAAATCCAGATATGGGAGGTCTATCAGTGTGTTTTGGTCAAAACTCACTGATATTTCTAAACTACTCCTATTTGATTGGTGATATCTAATATATAGATGTTTGGACACCTAAAACATCATCTCCTACCTCTACCCTCTCTATTCATATGGAGTTTTCAGAAATCCAGATATGGGAGGTCCATCAGTCGATTTTGAAAGCTATAGGTCTAGTTTAGTTCCATCAGTGGGGTTTGCTCAAAACCCACTGATGGACATCCCATATCTGGATTTCTAAAACCCCCAGCTAAAAAGATAGGGATAAGGTTGGAGAAAGTATTTTAAGTGTCCATAACCTCAAATTTTTATTTTTTCCAAAGCTATAGGTCTAGTTTAGTTCCATCCGTGGGTTTTGCTCAAAACCCAATGATGGACCTCCCATATCTGGATTTCTGAATCCCCCAGCTAAAAAGTTATGGATGAGGTTGGAGAAAGTATTTTAGGTGTCCATAACCTCAAATTTTTATTTTTTTCAAAGCTATAGGTCTAGTTTAGTTCCATCAGTGGGTTTTGCTCAAAACCCACTGATGGACCTCCCATATCTGAATTTCTGAAACCCCCAGCTAAAAAGTTAGGGATGAGGTTGAAGAAAGTATTTTAGGTGTCCATAACCTCAAATTTTTATTTTTTTTCAAAGCTATAGGTTTAGTTTAGTTCCATCAGTGGGTTTTGCTCAAAACCCACTGATGGACCTCCCATATCTGGATTTCTGAAAACTCCATATGAATTGAGAGGTTAGAGGTAGGAGATGATGTTTTAGGTGTCCAACCATCTATATATTAGATATCACCAATCAAATAGGAGTAGTTTAGAAATATCAGTGTGTTTTGACCAAAACCCACTAATGAATCTCCCATATCTGAATTTCTAAAAATTCTATATGAATAGAGAGGTCAGAGGTAGGAGATGATCTTTTAGGTGTCCAAACATCTATATATTAGATATCACCAACACAATAGGTGTCCAACCATTTCAGGCCCAATGACCCTAAAAGGCCTAATGCGTGATTTCTTCGCGGTTCTTTATTATTACATTTTAACACCTCGGAGAAGTCCAAATAAACATTGGATAGCAAATTTGAACTCCTTGTAACCTCAGAAATCCACAGAAACTGAAATTTTTTTAATCGGAGCTCTCTAGGTCAATCAGTGACCTTTTAGGGTTTCCATTTCAGCCCCAATGTGGGGCTGAAATGTTTCCATTTCAGCCCCAATGACCCTAAAAGGTCACTAATTAACCTAGAGAACTCCGATTGTAAAAATTTCAGTTCCTGTGGATTTCTGAGGTTACAATGAGTTCAAATTTGCTATCCATTATTTATTTGGACTTCTCCGAGGTGTTAAAATATAATAACAATGAATTAAAAAAAGACTCTAAATATTGGGCACGTTGGGGCTGAAATGGAAACATTTCAGCCACACGTTGGGCCTGAAATGATTCCATTTCAGGCTCCATTTCAGGCCCACGTTGGGCCTGAAATGGAATCATTTCAGGCCCATCGTGGGGCTGAAATGTTTCCATTTCAGCCCCAATGACCCTAAAAGGCCACTGATTGACCTAGAGAGCTCTGATTTTAAAAATTTCAGTTCCTGTGGATTTCAGAGGTTACAAGGAGATCAAATTTGCTATCCATTGTTTATTTGGACTTCTCCGAGGTGTTAAAATATAATAACAAAGAGATTGGAGAATGTATTTTAGGTGTTCATAACCTAAAATTTTTATTTTTTCCAAAGCTATAGGTCTAGTTTAGTTCCATCAGTGGGTTTTGCTCAAAACCAACTGATGAACCTCCTATATCTGGATTTCTGAAACCCCCAGCTAAAAAGTTATTGTTGAGGTTGGAGAAAGTAGTTTAGGTGTCCATAACCTCAAATTTTTATTTTTTCCAAAGCTATAGGTCTAGTTTAGTTCCATCAGTGGGTTTTGCTCAAAACCCACTGATGGATCTCCCATATCTGGATTTCTGAAACCCCCAGCTAAAAAGTTAGGGATGAGGTTGGAGAAAGTATTTTAGGTGTCCATAACCTCAAATTTTTAATTTTTTCAAAGCTATAGGTTTAGTTTAGTTCCATCAGTGGGTTTTGCTCAAAACCCACTGATGGACCTCCCATATCTGGATTTCTGAAACCCCCAGCTAAAATGTTATTGTTGAGGTTGGAGAAAGTATTTTAGGTGTCCATAACCTCAAATTTTTATTTTTTCCAAAGCTATACGTCTAGTTTAGTTCCATCAGTGGGTTTTGCTCAAAACCCATTGATGGACCTCCCATATCTGGATTTCTGAAACCCCCAGCTAAAAAGTTATTGTTGAGGTTGGAGAAAGTATTTTAGGTGTCCATAACCTCAAATTTTTATTTTTTCCAATGCTATAGGTCTAGTTTAGTTCCATCAGTGGGTTTTGCTCAAAACCCACTGATGGACCTCCCATATCTGGATTTCTGACACCCCCAGCTAAAAAGTTAGGGATGAGGTTGGAGAAAGTATTTTTGGTGTCCATAACCTAAACTTTTTATTTTTTCCAAAGCTATAGGTCTAGTTTAGTTCCATCAGTGGGTTTTGCTCAAAACCCACTGATGGAACTCCCATATCTGGATTTCTGAAACCCCCAACTAAAAAGTTAGGGATGAGATTGGAGAAAGTATTTTAGGTGTCCATAACCTAAAATTTTTATTTTTTCCAAAGCTATTGGTCTAGTTTAGTTCCATCAGTGAGTTTTGCTCAAAACCCACTGATGGACCTCCCATATTTGGATTTCTGAAACCCCCAGCTAAAAAGTTAGGGATGAGGTTGGAGAAAGTATTTTAGGTGTCCATAACCTCAAATTTTTATTTTTTTCAATGCTATAGGTTTAGTTTAGTTCCATCAGTGGGTTTTGCTCAAAACCCACTGATGGACCTCCCATATCTGGATTTCTGAAAACTCCATATGAATTGAGAGGTTAGAGGTAGGAGATGATGTTTTAGGTGTCCAACCATCTATATATTAGATATCACCAATCAAATAGGAGTAGTTTAGAAATATCGGTGAGTTTTGACCAAAACCCACTGATGGACCTCTCATATCTGAATTTCTGAAAATTCTATATGAATAGAGAGGTCAGAGGTAGGAGATGATCTTTTAGGTGCCCAAACATCTATATATTAGATATCACCAATACAATAGGTGTCCAACCATTTCAGGCCCAATGACCCTAAAAGGCCTAATGTGTGATTTCTTCACGGTTCTTTGTTATTACATTTTAACAACTCGGAGAAGTCCAAATAAACAATGGATAGCAAATTTGAACTCCTTGTAACCTCAGAAATCCACAGAAACTGAAATTTTTACAATCGGATCTCTCTAGGTCAATCAGTGACCTTTTAGGGTCATTGGGACTGAAATGGAAACATTTCAGCCCCACGTTGGGCCTGAAATGATTCCATTTCAGGCCCGCATTGGGCCTGAAATGGAATAATTTCAGGCCCAACGTGGGGCTGAAATGTTTCCATTTCAGCCCCAATGACCCTAAAAGGTCACTGATTGACCTAGAGAACTCCGATTGTAAAAATTTCAGTTCCTGTGGATTTCTGAGGTTACAAGGAGTTCAAATTTGCTATCCATTATTTATTTGGACTTCTCCGAGGTGTTAAAATGTAATAACAAAGAATCGAAAAAAGACTCTTAATATTGGGCACGTTGGGGCTGAAATGGAAACATTTCAGCCCCACGTTGGGCCTGAAATGATTCCATTTCAAGCCCAACGTGGGGCTGAAATGTTTCCATTTCAGCCCCAATGACCCTAAAAGGTCACTGATTGACCTAGAGAGCTCCGATTGTAAAAATTTCAGTTCCTGTGGATTTCTGAGGTTACAAGGAGTTCAAATTTGCTATCCATTGTTTATTTGGACTTCTCCGAGGTGTTAAAATGTAATAACAAAGAATCAAAAAAAGACTCTTAATATTGGGCACGTTGGGCCTGAAATGGAAACATTTCATCCCCACGTTGGGCCTGAAATGGAACCATTTCAGGCCCAACGTGGGTCTAATATGTTCTTTTAGTTTTAATTTAATAAAAATATTTTAATTAATTTTAATATTTTTTGTTTTGAGAAAAGTTCCATAATATAAAAATCAAAATATGAAGGAACATCTCTTTATGGTCCCTCTCGAAAATCGTTACTGACAAAGAGAAAGAGAAAGAGAAATGCATGCAGTACTTGATGGTAGGGGTATAAGAGGAAGTTTACTAAAATATATGCGCCCTTTGGTAATATTGAAATCATGATATGTCTTTTGATAAATACCAATACTTAGGTACGCCCTTTGATAAATTATCGTAATTTATTTCTTTCATCTTGCTATAGGGCTCACGTTTGGAATGTGGAAGTCACTTGTTGTATATTAGTGATTTAACTTGATAGTATATGTTAGAGAGGTGACATTCGAGAACGAGAACTGTTAGCGTGCCTATTATATACTCTGGATGTAAACGAGATGATTCAAGTTCAACTGTGTTCAAATTTATTTATAATTAATTTATTTATTCAACTTGTTCAAATTTATTTATTAAAAATTTTATTTGAAAAACTTTTTATTGAGTACAACTACTAACACTGCTGTCCTAAATTAAATGTCTATCTAATACATAAATTTATATTATATATATATTTTAATTTTAAACCACTATTTTTATAAACCATAGGCTTGATCCTTTAAAAAAATTCCTTGAATGATAAAACTTTTAATTGAAGATTACAAATAAGGACTTTTCAAACATGTTATAGATTTTCAAGGTAAAAATTCATTAAAAAAATATTATCTCCATTGGATGAGTATTTGTGCCGGTTTATTTGCATCACACCCAAGCCCAAATTATGCCCGGGCTAGCCCAATTCAACATGTAAATAAACCCGGCCCCTTATGTTTCCTTTTACTTTGGATGCACAATTAGACTTGAGATTGCTATTGTCATACAATGATGAGCTAGATCAATATGCTTTATTGCTTGATGGTTGGACTATTAAACAAGTTGCATATAAACATATAATTAGGCATACATGTTGCAAACCTCATGAAGGTAAGTAATAATTGGCACAACTTATCTCACAATCAATTTGATCAATGATCACTTATTATAATTCCTTTAGCAAGTCATATTTAAACCCTGGGATTATAGTACAATGGAAAGATGATTAATTATTATTCTAAGTATTCACGATTTGATCCCCAACTATGATATATTTTATAAAAAAAATTCTCCAAATGGGACATGAATCTTGGAACGTTGGGCTTTTAGACTGTCCGCTATGAGCACTTCCCGATTTATCTTAGCGACCGGTGAGAAACTTTCGTGGGGCCGAGCCAGTTATTCAAGGTTAAAAAAATCACGTTAATCATTTAGCGAGTCATATTTGCCTATGAAGTTAGAACATAGTGGAAGATCATTAAATTGTCACTTAGATATATGTGATTCAATCCATATGGTACATTTATAGGAAATTTTCTTTTAAATAAAACCTGTTGAGCTTTTGGACCGCCCGTTACGAATACTTCTTGATTTATCCTAATAACCGATAAAAAATTTTCATGAAACCGAATCGGTCACCTCATATTCAATGCTACTACCTAGTTCATCATATTTATATTTTTTCAAGTGAGTAATGTTTGTATTGAATAACTTTGGATCTGTATATCCTAATAGCAGATATATGAATTTAGATATTAATTTTAGCTAATTTGATTGTTAATTGAAAATTTAATCTGTAGCTAATTTACAATCAACAATTTTAGTTGGTCGTTAAATAAAATGTCGGCAGTAAACTTGGTAGTTAATTGACAATTTTATTATAGTGGAGTTTTACAGGATTTTGATATAAAATGACAGATTTTATTCTATAGTAACAATCTTAAAAAACTACACAAGTGATTTCGAACCCATCACTTCTTGATCATAGTTGAGAATCTCTGATGGGGTTGAATAATCTGTTGCAGACACATGGGCTGAAAAAGTTGGATGGCAAAATATGACAAATCTGAGCCACTCCCTTTTCGGAGCTCCCGGAACCCTCTCAGGAAGGGGATCCTTCGAGGGCCTTCCGCGGTAAACACGCCCTAGAGATCAGATCAGAAAATCCCTCCCGGGATCACCCCAGTAAGTCGGGCCCCGAGACCACCTCAGGGAAGCGGAGCACCTGAGACCTCCCAGGCCAGAAGACACCGAGATCACCTCAGGGGAGCGGAGCCCAAGAAGCATTCGACCTCAAGTAATGGTCCCCTTGTTGGTGCAAGATGCATCAGTGATGCCCTCCTCTAAGTGTTTTAATGTTTGACAATATACTTAAGTCAGTGATACATTGAACAAATGAAGGGGAGTTAAGAGAGGAGTAACAAAATGAACTAAAGTCCTAGTAAACCTAGGTAATAAGTCCTGATTCGAAGAATTGGACACTAAGTCCTGATCATGAATTGGGCACTAAGTCCTGGCAAAGGGCTGGGCACTGAAGACCTGCTCGGAAGGTGGGCACGAAGTCCTGGTCGAGGACTGGACAAGAAGTCTTGGCCGAGGGTTGGGCACCGAAGACCTGGTTCGAGGAATTGGGCACGAAAACCTGGCCGAGGGTTGGGCACCGAAGTCCTGGACCTAGGGTTTGGGCACGAAGTCTTGGTCCGAGGGATCGAGCAACTTAGCTGAGCGATGACTAAGGACAGAAGTAGAGACGGGTCGGGGTTCGGACGTCTCGAGATCCGAGAGTATCGGAGGCTAAGCAAAAGCCCACCCGAAGGACTGGGTGACAACCGTCTCCTGAATGGAGTAGGTGAAAGGCGCATTCTCGGGGGTGGGAACTTTCGTCGGTTCGACCTAGGGTTTCGTGGAAATCCGAAGTCAGAACCAAGACAGCTACGGCTGTAACTAATACTTGTTGTGTTTTGGGTACTAACCTTAGTTGCAGGATCGAAGGACTGGTCGTCTGTAAGGGAGGTGCTTCACTGGGCCTAGGCGCCCGAATGGACACAGGTGCCCGAATGGGCTCAGGCGCCCGTATGGATACGGGCGCCCAAGTGTGAAAGTAAAATCCCAAATACAGTTGCGAAGCCACTGAACCAAGGCGGATCAGGCACCCGTGAGGTCACGGGCGCCCCTATCAGCTCAGGCGCCCAAGTGGAGGTGGATAAGCGCTGACCGAGCCCGCGGATAAGGATTCGCGCAGGGAAGGCCATGTGTTAGGCGCCCCTAACGTCACAGGCACCTATATGAAGCCTATAAAAGGGGCTTCGACCCCTCAACTTCAAACACAACTTCTACATTCATTCTAAGCCATTTCGTGCGAAGCAAAAGCGATCAGACGAAGCTCTACGACCAAGGAAGCTCCAGGAGGAAGTGCGCGACGCTTCGGAGTTCCGGATTGGCCGGATCGTCTGTTTATGTTTGGTTTGTTTTAATTCAAGTTGCATTTCAATTCATATCTTTTTGCTTGTATATCAACTGTAAGACGGATTTTCTCCGCCTCTGGAAATTCTGGAAAAGAGACCAATAGTGGACTCACGCCGAGTACATAGGCCTTGGACGTGCTGACCCTGGGGGGGTCGGGAACCAAGTAAATAAATCTCGCGTGTCTATTATCCTGCTTTTTCGTTACTTTATTTTCCGCTGCGTATTTGCTCTTTCTTAGTCCGAAAAGTTTTACAATGATATTCACCCCCTCTATCGTTTTCTCTGATCCAACACCCCCTTTTCTCGAATCTGCGGATAATCATCCCTACTATCGTAGAGCCATCATGACCCCTAAATGTCGCAACGAGTCAAACTTAATAACGGCGTGGATCGTTTCAAAGACTATCCGGTAACCGACGAAGGGGGGGACGTGGTATAGATCATGGGGGCGCACAAAGGCAGCCGCCGCAGGTATAAAAGGTACTCCAACCTCTATGGTAAGGGGTTACGCCTTCTCTACTACTCACATAACTGTCTTGCCTTCTTTTCATCTTCACCATCGAGGCACTGACTTGAGCGTTGGAGTGAGCTCCGTCGGACTGTTGGAGCAATCGACCCTAAGATGGTCCGGTGTGACCATGGGTTTTGATGTTTGGGCAAAGGGTTTAAGTTAGGATTACCCTTGTATTCTTATATGCGTATGTTGAGTGTGCAGGTTGTACAGGTTACGCATATGGACTTGACTGGACGGCCTCGGTACGGTGAAGGGTGGCATGGAGACAAGCTGGAGGCTTGTGTGCGCACCTGAGGGACCTTGGAGAGCAGGGAGGATGAGCTGATAGGCGCGGACTTCGAGGCATGCGTGAAGGATGGCATGGAGGCAAGCTGGAGGCTTGTGTGCATCCGAGGGACGGGAGCCAAAGATGAAGAGGGCGCGAAGGCAACAGTCGAGGCTGCGGAGGAGGAGTCAGTCGAGTCGTGAGTGTATGAGTGCAGTGTGATTGTACTCGGAAAATCCTAGGGTTTGAGTGCTGAGTGGAATGTACTCAGGAAGGGTAACCTTAGGTGGGTGAGTAGACCAGTCGACTGGCCTGGGGGCAGTCGACTGATGGAACTCACAGAAAGGTCTCAGCCTGGGACCAGTCGACTGCCCTGGGAGCAGTCGACTGGTAGGTGGCTGGTGAGTTGGCTAAAATTCGAACGTTGGGGTGCAACGGTCAAATTTGGCTGGCACCAGTCGACTGCCCCGGGGGCAGTCGACTGGTAGCGAGAAATCAGCCCCGAGTCCTATTTAAAGAGGACTTCGTTGTGGCCGAGTTTCTTGACGAAACTTGTCTTGGTTAAGGGCAAGTTAGTAGTCTTCGTGTCCAGAGCTTTGGTTGGTGTTGTGGTGAGGTTTCTCCACCCACAAGGAGCGACACATGATAGCCGGAGGTTATCCGGGGAGTGATCCACCGACGGATTGTTGGATTAGTCACCTGGTCGGGGTGAATACCAACTAAATACGGTTTGTTAGCATTGTATTTATTGTGTTATTTGTATTTCCGCTACGCTAACAATATTGTAGGAAGAAGGGGTTCGAAAAATCGCTATTCACCCCCCTCTAGCAGACGGGAACGATCCTTACAATTGGTATCAGAGCGAAGGACCACTCTTGATCGGACTAACCGCCGACGGAGCAAAGAAAGCTAGAGGGAAAATGGAAGAAGAAGGTCCGCTAGGATGGGATATCCGGATTCCACCTTCTTACAACCATGACGACTTCACATATTGGAAAGGTAAAATGTCATATTTTCTAATGACTAATATTGAAGATTGGATGTGTATAGAAATAGGCTTTGATTCTCCCAAGGACAAGAAGGGAAGGATTCTTAAGAAGAAGAAGTGGACCGAGGAGCAAATTCATCAATTCGAGGTCAATAACAAGGTAACCAAAATGTTAATCGATTTAATACCTAATGACATTTTGGATAGGATAGGTGAATATAGGGATGCTAAGGAACTATGGAGCAAGCTAATGGCATTCCATGAAAATTCTACACGAGTCCAACTAATACAAGATGCAAATGAAGTAAGCTCCATGATTCAAGAAGAGGAGAGAATTGAATCATCTATACTTTCAAGTGAGGAAGAAGTGTCCACATCATCAAGTGAGGAAGGGGAAGAGGTTACCACCTCAAGGGTTGAGGGGGAGGAGAGACCATCAACAATGCCAGAACAAGAGGAAGCTTCCACATCATCAAGAGGAATTGAAAAAGTCAACCTAGACACTACCTCCACCAAAGCCAAGAGAAAGGAACATATTATATGCTTTGGTTGCAACCAAAAGGGGCACTACAAGGATAAGTGCCCACAAGGTAAAAAGGGGGTAAAATCTACACTCGTTCCAAATCCCTTTAATTCTAACATAAAGTGTAGGACTGGAGAAGCCCAAGCAAAAAGGAAGAAGATTCGATGCTTCACATGTGGAGAGCTAGGGCACTACCACATTAAGTGCCCAAGGAGTAAAGAGTTCAAGAAAATGGAGCACTTGAGAAGATGGGAGAAAGAGGAAAGAAAGAAGAAAAGAAGCCCATATCATGGAGGGACTACAAGGGTAAGGGAGGTAATTCCTAATCTTAATTCTAAATGCAATTCAAATTTAAGTTCCTTTATGCATGCTAAAACTAGTGAAAATTGCTCATCCATGCATGCTAGGATAAATGAAAAGTACTTAATGGTGCATAATTTTGGTTTCAAGTATCATGATAGGAATAGGGTTAACAAGGTAGATCAAAACCCTAGGAAGGTCATACATCATGAACAATCAAAGACCTTTAGACCTAAGGACCATGGCACTAATCCCAAGAAGGGGAGGAATGTGCCTAGAAAGGAGGGTAGGTCTAGGAATATCCAAAATGGGCATGTGGATTCTAGGTTTAGGAACCTAGAAAGGGAAAATCAAGCTTTAAGGAAAAAGCTTGAGAGGTTAGAGAAAACCCTAGAGAGATTCACTATTGGATCTAAGGGTTTGGATATGGTGTTGGGTGGTCTAAAACCCAACAATGATAGATCGGGTCTAGGATACCGATCTAGGGTCTCCCATGCCAAGGAAAAGAGATATGCTAGGGTAGCATATGATTATGACAAAAAGGGAGAGTGCAAGAATGGCAAGGGAATGCCGTCAAAAGGAAAGGAAAAGGTCTTAACTAAGGACAAGGAGTCCAAGGTTAAGAGGGTTGAGTTCGTAGACCAAGAGTCACTGGAGGTTCACCGGTGTGGTTTAGCATTTGTTGAGTCACCTAGGGAGGTGGCTAGGGCTAAGAGCTCAAGGGAGAGCTCTAGAAGCCTTTGGGATATATGGTGAATTGAGCTTAGGAGGGGTGCTCCTAGTGGTCTAGATGGACCATGAAGTGTGCCAAAAGAATTGGAGACGGACTTGAGTCTTAATTCTTGGGTTTTGGCACGGTGTTTTTGAGTTTCATGCATGAAAATATGACATTGGGGTCATATTGCATGAAAATTGGTTTTTGATGTGTTATTGCCATGTAAATCAATGCTAGGGATGCATTGTGGGGTGGCATGGGCAAAGACATCAAGAGGAAACCAAAACTAGGACTTTTGGTTAAGGTTTGATTGAACCTTTTTGCTAGTTTTTGGATTTTGTGTCAAACTTGAGAATGGTGATAGATACATTTTAGAATGTATTTTTCCCAAATAGATATGGGTACCACAAACCTCTCCACAAAATTTGAGAAGTTTTGGAGATTTGTAAAATTTCTGGCGCATTTCTGAACTTCGTCAGAAATGCTGAAATTTCAGGCTTTCAGAGTATCAGTCGACTGCCATTTTGGCAGTCGACTGGTCAGGGCCAATTTTTGTATCAGCAGCTGGTTTGGTGTCCAAATGATGCATAACAAGTGTATGGGGGGCTAGTATACATTGTTTATGGTCATTGGGGATTAAAAGAACCGATAATTGGGATATTGTTGGGTTCTTTTTGATGTTAGGCAAAGGGGGAGAAGTGTTAGGTTTAAGTTGGGAAACCAAACACACCTTTGCTAGAAACCCTAGGTTTAGGGGGAGTTGAGATTAAGGGGGAGCATGGTTTCTCCATTCTTGGCGTAAGGGGAACCTTGGAGAGGTTCTTAAAAAGCCTTTGTAAGTCCAATGCAGGGGGAGCTTGGGAGAAGTTTTAAAAAGCCCGGTTTGGTAAAAATTCCTAACTTGGAGGGTTAGGTGTGGGATGCCTTGGGATAGGATCCATGTATGCATTGCATATGCATTTATTTAGCATTGTTTTTGCTATTCTTTATTACTATTTGTTTCCTTAACTTAAACGTATTGCCAAACATCAAAAAGGGGGAGATTGTTGGAGCAATCGGCCCTAAGATGGTCCGGTGTGACCATGGGTTTTGATGTTTGGGCAAAGGGTTTAAGTTAGGATTACCCTTGTATTCTTATATGCGTATGTTGAGTGTGCAGGTTGTACAGGTTACGCATATGGACTTGACTGGACGGCCTCGGTACGGTGAAGGGTGGCATGGAGACAAGCTGGAGGCTTGTGTGCGCACCTGAGGGACCTTGGAGAGCAGGGAGGATGAGCTGATAGGCGCGGACTTCGAGGCATGCGTGAAGGATGGCATGGAGGCAAGCTGGAGGCTTGTGTGCATCCGAGGGACGGGAGCCAAAGATGAAGAGGGCACGAAGGCAACAGTCGAGGCTACGGAGGAGGAGTCAGTCGAGTCGTGAGTGTATGAGTGCAGTGTGATTGTACTCGGGAAATCCTAGGGTTTGAGTGCGGAGTGGAATGTACTCAGGAAGGGTAACCTTAGGTGGGTGAGTAGACCAGTCGACTGGCCTGGGGGCAGTCGACTGATGGAACTCACAGAAAGGTCTCAGCCTGGGACCAGTCGACTGCCCTAGGAGCAAGTTAGTAGTCTTCGTGTGGCCGAGTTTCTTGACGAAACTTGTCTTGGTTAAGGGCAAGTTAGTAGTCTTCGTGTCCAGAGCTTTAGTTGGTGTTGTGGTGAGGTTTCTCCACCCACAAGGAGCGACACGTGATAGCCGGAGGTTATCCGGGGAGTGATCCACCGACGGATTGTTGGATTAGTCACCCGGCCGGGGTGGATACCAACTAAATACGGTTTGTTAGAATTGTATTTATTGTGTTATTTGTATTTCCGCTTCGCTAACAATCTTGTAGGAAGAAGGGGTTCGAAAAATCGCTATTCACCCCCCTCTAGCGGACGGCAACGATCCTTACACGGACAACCTCCTGCGTGTTCCCCTAACGCTCGTGTTAATCTCACAGAGTGTGGAGTTCCTCCTCCAGCGTCAGCATCCGCGTTGGCTGAACCCTGGTGACTGGCCGTCGACGTCGATTCCTTCCAGAACAAGTTTGGTGTTGTCTGTGGGAAACCAGTAAAGCACCAAAAGGAGCACCGATGGAAGAGCCGGCGGGACAGTCCATTGTCCTTATAAAGGAGGAACTGGATCGCTTGGTGGCCAACGCCGTTAAAGAGGCACTCGAACAACACCAGATCGAGCACGTCACCTTACAACGAGGTGTTCCTATGCGGGAGGAGATCCCTAGAGTCTCCATCTCGCACCTTCAACCGCGAAGATCCGTCACGCCAACGGGGCGATGCACCGGTGCAGCCTTGGGATCCAGATGAGACTCCCCCGGAGATGTTGAGAAGGCTAATTCGATAGCCTCTAGCGCACTGAGACATGAAGAGGGGATGGGGAAGAGAGAGGAACCTAAGTCCTCCCCTAAGGCTCCCTCCACTCCCTTCTCGTCGGAGATTATGGAAGACCCCATGCTGAAGCAGTTTCGCGGACCGGGGATTACTGAATACGATGGGAAGGCAGATCGAGAGGATCATATCTGCAAGTTCAAAAATGCGGCGCTCCTCCACCAGTACATCGATGGGGTAAATTGTCGGATGTTCTTAAACACTCTATCCGGAGTGGCCCAACGCTGGTTCCAAAGGCTGCCCCCGGGTTCTATCAACTCCTTCATGGAATTCAGGACCACCTTCCTCCACCACATTGCCAGCAGCCGTCGCTATCAGAAGACGACATTAAACTTGTTTGCTCTTAAGCAAAAGCCGAAGGAACCACTCAAGGAGTACATCCAGTGGTTCAACCGGGTGGCACAGGATGTGCCAACATCGACGTCGGAGATCCTCATTAGTGCCTGTACTCAGGGGCTTGCGGAAAGGGATTTCTTTAGATCTCTAGTGAAGAAGTCACCCACCAATTTTGACGACTTGCTAAGGTGTTCTGTCAAACACGTCAATGTGGAGGAGGTGCAGTTCGCCCGTCGTAAGGAACTAGCCGGAGTCCCCCCCCCCTCGGTCATTACCCGGTCTGAGAGGAGGGAACCCCCGGCCTTGGCCCGAGGAAAAGACCTTCACCTAGGGAAGGACCAGTGGGTTGGTAGGCGAAAGTTGGTCGAGACAGTGGACACTGAGCAACCGGAGCCACTGATGAAGTATTGCGATTTTCATGGCAGTATGACACACTCCGCCGAGGAGTGTCATGCCTTAAAAAAAATTGAGTGAAGAGGCAAACCCCAAACCTCGAAAGAAGTGGAAGAAGACGGGGTATAGTCGAAATTCCCCTCGGCGAAGCTTTCTCCCAGACGGAGGCAGTCAGGAGAGAACGAGACCCGACACCGGTCCCGATCTCGGTCTAGGGGAAGGAGCCGGGTGCCAACACTCTGCAAATCTCCCTCCTTGGAAAGAGACCCCCGGAAGGGCAAGGCTCCTACACGCGGCCCGCCCTCTGGACATGTGGGAGTTATCTCTAGAGGATCTACTGGGGGAGATTCCCACCGGGCTAGGAAATCCAACTCCTGGCGTCTGGAGAACTATGCAATTGAGACAAGCCAGAGCCAGGATCGTGGCCCTACAATCTCGTTCGGCCCCGAAGACATGGAAGAGGTGGAAGCTCCCCATGAAGACGCCTTGGTGATTCTTGCCTGCATCACCAACTATGAGGTCAAGCGCATCTTCGTGGATACAGGAAGTTCTGTGAATATCATGTACAAAGCGGCGCTGGACCAATGCAGATCGACGAGGATGAACTACTGCCGGTCTCGATCCCACTGTTCGGCTTCATCGGGTATCCAGTACAACTGACAGGGCAAATCACCCTATCGCTATCGTTGGGTAGCGACGTACTCGAGACGACCAGGACGACACCCTTCCTGATCGTGGGCGCTCCCTCATCCTACAACATTATTTTGGGCCGCCCGACGCTCAGTATCATTTAGGCGGTGGTCTATGTCTACCACCAGAGATAAAATTCCCGATTGGCAACCGAATGACTGAAGTCAAAGGGGACCAGCTGGTGTCTCGGCGATGCTACAGTGGGGAAGTCAGGGCGGGGTCCCGAAAGAACCCGAGGGCGCAAGACGACTAACAGGAGGAGGTGGTTATGCACAAAAGGACAGGAACGGAAGGCTCACAAAGCTAGGGCAGGCTAGCTGTCTCCAGTCTAGTCACCCCCGATAAGATGTGTGTCGCATACTGTGTACTTGTCTATGTGTTCTTGCTGCCTTGCAGTGAATTCATGAAATAAAGAAACATGCCCTTGCGCTAGTACCAGTACGTCAATCAAAACCCTAATACCTCGCGGTGCTGCAGATGCTCGGGGTACTTAGGCTTGGTCTGGGTGCTACGGACTCCCAACTAAGAATCAAAACCCTAATACCTCGCGGTACTGCGGATGCGCGGGTTACTTAGGCTTGGTCTGGGTGCTACGGACTCCCAACCAAGAACCCTAATACCTCGCGGTGCTGCAGATGCCAGGGGTACTTAGGCTTGGTCTGGGTGCTACGAACTCCCAACCAAGAATCAAAACCCTAATACCTCACAGTGCTGCGGATGCCCGAGGTGTTTAGGCTTGATTTGAGTACTACGGACGCCCGACCAAGTAACCGAGACCCTAATATCTCGTGGTGCTGCGGGTGCCCCGGATACGTAGGCGCTGCAGAAGTATGGTTAACACACAACCTACCAGACATGAAACAAACATCTTCAGACAAAGGGAATCCAACAGGACCTTTCATTACTACTCAAAGCGCTTACACATCAGAAACAACAGGTGTTTTCTTCATTTCTATGTAAAATACATTGACAATGATAACACAGTGAATAGGGGATGCAATCAGTAAGGCCAGTAGAGGATATCAGTCCTCTGCCCGAGCCCTCCTCTATCGCTTCATCATCCCCCGCATGGTCGCTTAGCCTGGAGCCTTCTTCCAGGAGTGGGCGAGCGGGGAACCATCTTCATAATGGTCAGGGTCCTTGAATTGCCGGTTGCGGCTAGGACTTCTAGGTTCTCTCTTTTCATGACCATTTGTGAATGAAAGAGAAATAGGAACAACTTGGGGTACACATGGACGAAACAATTCCATTCAAAGATCTTGATTTCCCCTTACAGTCAACCCACATCTAAGGATAAAGAAGAATTGTAAAATACAAAGGGAAGAGGAAGGGGAGCAGTGGCTACAACTCCTCCCCGGACGACAAACTACTCCTGGCCCAACTGATGTCCGATGCCCAAAACTGGGGGAAA
>JAGFNQ010001916.1:0-99522 GCA_024364735.1 Boesenbergia rotunda | reverse complement strand
AGAGCTTTCTTGAGCCTATTCAAGATGGCACACACTTTTGACCGTGCCTGAGTCAAATCTTCCTCGAAGACAGACAAGCAATCAGCCACCATCAGGTGGTCGGACTCCTTTTGGGCAAGCTGACACGCTTGGTCTTTGACACGTTCGTTTGACCTCCAGGCTGAGGCCTTCAGAAGGCGGATATCGCCCAACAACCTCTTCTCCTTCGCTTGAAGCTGGTCCTGCTCCCAAGTCACCCGGAGCAGGTTGTTAGTGACGGCCACCGCCTTCTCGGACGCCAAACGTTCCCAGTGCCTGGAACTCTGAAGAGAGGACTCCATGGCCAGCAAGGTGTCCAGCTGATGCTCCACATTCGCACGGAGAGCTCTGCTGATCCCCGCTTGCATAAGTCCCGCCCGGTGCTCGTGGTCAGCTGCAGCCTCTGCTCTTAGGGCCCGGCGGGTCAAGGCTTCAATCTGGGGCTAGGAGTTTAAGCCACGGCCGGCTGTCAAGCTGTCTTCAGCCGCCTATCATTGCACCAAGGAATTATAGAACATACAAGAAAACATCTTATGTACCGGGAACACACACCTTCAGAAGGGACTCGCGGAGAGTGGTGAGAGGCCCCGCAGAGACTCGCACGGCTGCTCCCCCTTGAGACCTCAAGGTGTCAACCCGGCTCTCAGAAGGCAACGAGCCCCTGCGCGGAGGAAGTAGCTGGACAACAGAAGCTCCGGGGGCAGTGTAGAAGGGTCGAAATCACCCTCCTCAGTGTTGGATCGGGTTGGACCGGCTAGGGGGGGTGAATATACAGTTAAAAAAATTAAAATGGAAGACACTCATCTTAAAAAAAAACTTGGTTGCAACTAAGAATGTTGCTTCCAAGGCAGTGGACGCTCAATAAAAATCTCCTTGTGGTGGAGAAGCCTTAGAACAACAGCACGCTAGACTTTTAGAGATTTTACAAGAATGAATTGAATGATTTAAAAGGCTGAAACTCTAAGCTTATTTATAGCCTAAGAGAATAAATCTGGATTGTTAATTGTTGATGAATTTTCTCTTGGTCGTTGATCTATGGATGTAATCTGAACGGTTGAACTTGGATGAGATTAAACTACATCCATTGTATCTGATTAAAGGATAAAGTTTTATCTTTTAAGACTTTATCTTCTACTCTAGACTTCGCTGTTGTAATCTCCAAGTAGTAACATCGGCAATGATTTATTGACATCACTTGCTATCCTAAGTGGTAATCATGGCAACATATGCTTGAGAGGTCTCGAGTTTGAGTCTTTTTAGTAGCAAATAAATCTTTTTTTTTCGAGTGTCTAGTTTGACATGGTCAAACTGACCAGTTTATTGGTTCTTCGTCTTCTGGGTGATTTTCGGCCAACTGGAGTTAGCCTCACCCGAACCCAACTCTGACCTTTCGCCCCTTGAGCGTGCTTCCTCCCGGCTTCTCGTCCCTCGGGTGTCACGTACGTCCTTCTCAATCCACCGGTGTACTCTTCCGCAGCTTCCACGTCCCTCGAATTGTACCAAGCCCGTTGACTCACTTCCCCGCACAATCCTTCTCGTCCACTACGTCTTACGCTCGACTTCTTCCGTACTTAAGCTTCTGCACACTTAGCAGAGGGATTAAACACACCAGGACCTAACTTAAATAGGTTGATCACATCAAAACCAGCCAGAGATACTTACAATCTCCCCCTTTTAGATGTGCATCCATCGAGTTAAGTTAGGGTAAACAAAATAAAAAAATATGCATAATAATGCAAACAGTGTAAGTTCAAAAAAACTTAAATTTAGAGTAAATTAAAAATCTACCCCTTAACTTAACCATATTGCTCCTACTTTGACCACATCAAAAAAATGGGGAAACATAATTAGGAAAGAAAAAAAATTTGAGATTTTTTAAAAAAAATTTTAAAAAATTGGAAAAAAATGATTCGAAAAATTATAACGAGTTCTTCCCACTATATCTGAATCATGAAAAATTGTATCTATGAAAATAAATTATTTATCTATTTTAAAATTTTAATTTTAAATTTCGAGCGAAAAATCATAAAAATGAAAAATATTCAAAAATTTTTGAAAAATTCTTAGTAGATGGACAACATAATTGTGCATAAAAAAAGATAATTTTTTTAAAAAAAATCCGCACATAAATAACAAAAAACTTATCAGTTTAAAATAAATTTAGGAACCCAAAATAAATTCCTGTCTACAGGATTAATTAAAAACTTAGGCGGAATATAACTTTTGGGTACCTTTTTAAATTGACTCTTATGGTTTTTAAAATACTAATTTAAATTATCAGGAAAGTTATTTTTCTTTTGGCGTAAATATGCAATATCAAGTTCTAATTTTTGCACTAAGTTTTTCAAATTATCATTTTCATTTTTCAAAATTTCAGAAGAGGATGTAAGTGTCAATTCATTTTTTTAATTTTTAATTTTCTTTTTCTAATCTACAATTAGATTTGAGCAAGACTTTAACTCCTACATATAACTGATCATGAGGAAGAAAACAAACCTCACTTGCCGGGTCACTTTCGAAAAGTGAGGTTCCTCCTTCGTCGTCGCTTTCTTCTGACGTCTCTCCCCCTTCATCAGTGCTCCCTTCTTGATGATTTGCCATCAGTGCAAGTCCCGCGTATTCTTGACCTTCTGACTCTTCTAACGAGGACTCATCTCTGGTGGCTTTCAGTGCCTTTTCTTCTTTGGCTGGTTTTTGAGTTTAGGACACTGGTCCTTCAGGTGTCCCTTCTCTTTACAATTATAGCATTTGATTATTCGCTTCTTTGGGGACTGTCTTCTTTTCTGCGTTCTTGAAGATTTGTTAGCTTTAAAAAGACTTACCATTTTTGTTGTTACATCGTCAGTCGAGGATTCCCGGTCGAGTTGGATCTTCCTTGTGTTTAGTGCGACGATGTCTGCTTTCTTATTCTTTTCTACAAAACGAGATTCGTGAAGCTCCAAAGTAGAAAATAATTGCTCTAAAGTACTTACCGTTAAATCTTTCGAAATGAAATACGCGTCGATTACCGAGGCCCATTCCGGGGTTCTCGAAAATGCGTTTAAGACATACCTTTGAGCGTCACAACTTGATACCTTTTCTCCGAGGTTCTCAAGGTCTGTGATTAGTTCGTTTACCTTGGTGTGTAGATGCACAACTGATTCTCCATCCTCCATCCGGAGGCTTGTCAGTTGGCTACGAAGAAGGTCTCGTCGCGCCAGTTTTGCCTCTGAGGTACCTTCTGTTGGAACATAGATGGCTAGAGAGGGGGGGGGGTGAATATAGCCAGACACAAACTTCTTTCACTTTAGGATTTCTCTGCACTTCATGGTTAGTAGCACAGCAGCGGAAACAATGGAAACAGAGAAATGCAGAAAACAAAAACAAACTAAAGCAACAAACAAGATCGCTAACAAGGAGGGTTTACAAGGTTCGGCGATAACTTACCCCTACTCCTTGGCATGCCTGTGAGGTGGGCGATCCCTTGATCGTCGGCAGATCAAGCCCCGGAAAATTCGGATATCAAATCGAACCTCCTTCTCGGTGGAGAAACCTCTCCACAGCGTTTCACAGAAATAATGAAGTTAAAAACAGTGAAACAAGAAGGCTTACAAAGCACTAGGAACCAAAGGAACACAAGAGAATTTCTCCCGAACTCCACTCAGCACAGATCTCACGCAAGAACTCCTTTCTTCGTGTCTTCTTGCTGATGGGCTCGTCAAGCTTCTTGTTTCCTCCAAGTGCTCAAGTATCAGTATGTTGCTCCAAGAATCAGAGTGTTTGCAAAGTGATGGAGCAAAGCTTGTCGCAAGAAGTGATCCAGTGTCTGAGGCTTCATCGCTACCAACCCCTTAAGCCTCTCCCACTAATCGCCAGGTCACAGCCACCTCTCTGCAGCTCCCAGCTGCTCAACTACAACTGCTCACCTACCACTGAGCTCTCCTGGACTCCCTGAGCTTCCCTCAGACGAGCCCCAGTCAGCAGCTCCAGCAGCGCCAGCATCCATTGCAATCTGAGATGGAAACCTGCCCAATCTGACGTAGCAAAAGCCTCAGTTTGACTCCCTTGAAGTAAACCTGAGTAACCTGCACACTTAGCAGCTCATTAGCTCAGCAAATCAATGGAGTATCAACAATCAAAAGTTAGGAGCAGAGATCAGTAGCGAATCAGCAGAGAAACAGACGTAATCAGAGCTCTGACAGCGTTTTTGAATTAAAGCTGTCAGCTACTGATCGGTCACCGGACCGATCAGAGTGACTCCTGATCGGTCGCCAGACCGATCAGGTTGGGTTCAGACCGATCAGGCTCCATCCTGATCGGTCCCCAACGCGTAATCAGAAATCGCGACTTCTCCGGGACCGATCCCAAGTCGTGGATCGGTCACCAGACCGATCCACCCCTTTGGAGGGTGATTTCCCAGCTTCGCAGTCCAAACCTCCTGATCGGTCCCCAGACCGATCAGGATGTGGCCTGATCGGACTGGTGACCGATCAGGTCACCCTCCGACCGATCAGGCTCCAACCTGATCGGTTATAGTGAGAAGTCCGCGACATTTGATCGTTCACCAGAACGATCCGAACAGTATCCCTGATCGGTCACCGGACCGATCAGGAGTCGATCAGTAAAGTTCCCAAACTCACTGTATGCTCCATAATCGGTCACCAAACCGATCAGAAGCCGATCAGTAGGTTTTCCAAAGTCATCGTATGTTCCCTGATCGGTCACCAGACCGATCAGACATCGCTGGATCGGTCACCAAACCATCCACGAGGGAACACCGTGCCAACTTCCCTGATCGGTCAACAGACCGATCCAAACAAGGCCAAACCCACTCTAAGTCAAGAGACCTGGCTCCCAGCCTCCCCTAACTCGTGCTCAGTCCCCCGGACCAAGACTCCATGCCAGTCTCACTCACCGGGACTTCAACCTAGCCCTCCAAACTAGGACCTGGCCCTCCAAGCCAGGGTTTTATCCAACCTAGCCCTCCAAGCTAGGACCTGACCCTCTAAGCCAGGGTTTCATCCACCTAGCCCTCCAGGCTAAGACCTGACCCTCCAAGCCAGGATTTCATCCAACGTAGCCCTCCAAGCTAGGACCTGACCCTCCAAGCCAGGATTTCATCCAACCTAGCCCTCCAGGCTAGGACATGGCCCTCCAAGCCAGGACTTTTCACACCTAACCCTCCAAGTTAGGACTTTTCACACCTAGCCCTCCAAGCTAGGACTTTTTACATACCTAGCCCTCCAAGCTAGGACTTTCCACACCTAACCCTCCAAGCTAGGACTTCTCATTCATCCAAAGCCCAGTCCCCGACCAGGACTTAGTCATAATCATCTCATCAACCTTAACTAAAATCGATGTCAACACCAAAACAACAATCAGGGTCAGACTGCATCAACAATCTCCCCCTTTTTGTTGTTTGACAACCCGATTTAAGTTTAGGGATTTGAAATCAATAGTCACAAATTTCATACTCATAAAGGAATCAGGATCCTCCCCTTACAATAATTAAGCTCGTAATCATCCTAAACTTAACTAACCACACACTCCCCCTTTGTCAAACACCGAAAAAGGGTCTAGAGAGGTTGTTAAGTTTAAAAATAAAATCTCCCCCTTAAACCTAAGGGTTCTCCCAAAACAACAAAGGTATGATTGAATTTTGAAAGCATATGAAACCATATGACAAATATAAAGCATAGCAAAACAATCATATGTATTATATAAACATGGAGTACGAATAAAGCAGGAACTAGAAATAAACATGGAATAGCAATCCATACAAGAAAGTACTCAGAAAGTCAGATGTATCATACATCATCACAACATAGTCAAGACATCATACAACCAAGCCAGACAAATAGTTAGATGCATATCAATACATCAAAGTGCAGTCAAGTACATCACCAAGGAATAGACAAGCAAATGCACCACAAATTATGAGAGCCAAAACCAGAGTCATCAATCCGCAGCGGGGGGGGGGGGGGGGGGGGTCATCATCCTGCATCGGGTCATCAGTCGTGTTGTCAGGAATGAAGGACCCCGGGGCAGTACTGCCGGAGGGCGCAGCTCCAGCAGATGAAGGCTGGAATGGATGACCAGCTGCCCAACTGCGCCACTCCTCATGCCATGTCTCCTGCCTGGAGCGGACCCCAGAGACGTCAGACTCGATCACCAGCAGTCTACGGTCGAAAGCCTGAAACCCAGACCAGACCTCCTCTCGCAAGAGCTCTCTCAAATGAAGATCATGCTGGATGGTTCGATCAAGCTCTGAAATCTGCCAGCGCAGGTCTGGATCTGGCTCATAATCGTAATCAGCAGCAGTAGCGAGTGCCTCCTGATGTGCAGCCGGAGCTGCGGGTACCTGTACGTGTGTGCCTCGAGGAAGCTCGCCAAGACCTCGCCCGTCCTTCCAGATAAGACTTTGATCGTCCGGCCCAACAACAATACCAGATTTGGCAAACGCGCGTTTGCCCAATCGGCAATCCTGTCTAACCATGGGCACTGTCCTGCCCTTGGTGACATCAATACCAACTGACATAAGCCAGTCAGTAATGATGTGACCGAATGACATATACACAGTGCGACGACTAGGCTCGCGATAAGAGATGATCGACTGAAAAACACTCTCCATAATGTCAAAGTCCATGTGGCGATGCATGCCATAAAGCATCAGACAGTGATATGGTCGGATCTCAATCAGGGGTTTGGAGGTTATGGGCAGAATGCAGTTCATGATTATCTTAAAAAGAACATAATCAATAGGAGAAAGTTGGAGGGCCGCAAAGGTCGGAAAGTCAGGCCCCAACTCATCAAGGCCAGCTGGTCGAGGGTGTCCGAAGAAGTGCCCATATATGGAGTTGGGGGTGACGTCTCCGAATGGAGCCAATAAAGGGTCGGGAAGCTCTGGGTAGATAGAATAAAAATTAGGCAATCGTCGACCGCCCAGATACTCCGCCAAGACATCATAGGAGAAGTCAAGATTCCTCTTGGCTACTCGAGTAGTGAAATCAAAGCCACCTTGAGGTCCTTGTTGTAGATTATTATAGAATTCAGAAACAAGGTCGTAGTTGATTGTTCGTTCGAGGGAGAGAAAGAAATCAAGGTTATAAAAATCAATCACCTCTATGATAGAGGGACAATGCTCAATCAAGAAAGGTCGATCAATAGACCGATACGAAAGTAGTTTGAAAGTTCTGGATTGAAAGGCCTGCTCAAAGGCCGCATTCGGGAACTGAGAACTAGACGAAGGCTGAGGCCTTCGTGAGGGCGCGGAAGAAGAAGGGCCTTTGCCTTCGCCGCCCCCTCAGCGGGTTCTTTTCCCTTTGAAGATTTCCTAAAGTTGGAATAATTGATCATGACACAGATTTGAAATGAGTTGGTTTGATCAATAGGGATAGAGATCAAGGTAAGGTCACGACACAACCCAACGTAAACCACACAAGATTGATCATTCAATCAAGGACACAAAGAAAAGATAGGTTTAATCAGTATATTGAGGGGTCATGGTAAAGAAGGTCACGGTAATGGCACACACATCACAATATAAAATAACATGGTTAGCTTCCAAAAATCGTGACGAATGAAGTAATCAAAACACAAACACTTACTTAGGGGCCATGAGGTTGATTGACTTCAGAAGAACACGTCTCAAGTCGAGAGAAAAACCTCACAGAGAATAGAACGATGCAGAGGATGTGCTCAGGGAAAACCAGATCACAAGCTCACAGCTAGGAGTTGCTGAAAACATCAACAACAGGAAGAAGAACTCAGGAAGAAGGCTTGCGCAGACAGAGAGCTCGCAAACCAGAGACCAAGGATCTCGCTGAAGGAAGGATTCACCGAACACGCGTAGAAAGGAAGAGGAAGATGGGCTCGCACAAACAGGGAGGTGTTTCGGCGCTAGGGCTTGGGAAGGTAAGGTTTAGAGGGAGTTAATAGGTTGGTGGATCGGTCCACCAACCGCAATTTAATGTGATCGAACGGATCACCGTTCGATCTGGGAGCGCTCAGACCGATCAGGCGCCAGCCTGATCGGACTGGCTTAGTCCTGAACAGTCAGGCGACCGATCAGTCAGACTCCTGATCGATCAGGAAGCGAACAGTGAGTTTTGCGTGATTTTTCGTGGGTCTCCTGATCGGTCGGTGGACCGATCCACACAGTGAGCCAGATTGGTCTGTGGACCGATCCAGGCCAACACAGAGAGATTGTAGAGGGGTATCGCAATTTGGCTGGATTGGTCAGTTGGACCGATCAGACATGCTCCTGATCGGTCCGGTGACTGATCAGGTATCAGGATTATTTCTGATACGATCTGAAATTTCAGTTTCAGACTCCCTATCGATTTCTGATAAGATTTGATGAAAATTATCGATCTTGGAAGTGATCCCTTGACTATAATTGATCCTTTAAGAAGAATTAATGGTCCTTATGGGTCTAACAAATCAATTTGCTCCACCCAAGTGGAGGCAAACTCAATCACAAACATCCAATCAATTGTCACCCAAGTTTGTATCAATATAAAGTCTCCAACCAAGTTTCCTTGATTGGAATGTCCAAGTATGATCATGGAGCCAAGTACACATATGTTAAGCATTGGTTTTCCCCATACTTGGTCAACTTAGTGATTATTGTCTCGTCAACCTAATTTCTCAAGGGATGCATTGACATTTTGAGTAATTAGGTTGATCCTAGCATCTCACACCATATCTAACAAACAAAAACGTTTTGTTGAACCTTATAGTTTGTGATTTAGTGAAAATGTCCGCTAGATTTGATTTGGACTCTACATGTGAGAGTACAATATCTTCTCTAGCAACATGATCTCTAATAAAGTGGTGACGCACTTCAATATGCTTGGTCCTAGAATGGTGGACTGGATTCTTTGTTAGGTTAATTGTGCTAATGTTGTCACACAACACTTGCACACCTTTGTAGCTTAACCCATAGTCCTCTAGTGTATGAATCATCCACAACAATTGTGATACGCTCTCTCCCATGGCGATATATTCTGCCTCCGTCGTGGAGAGAGCAATATAATGTTTCTTTCGACTTAACCAACTAACTAAAGAAGATCCTAAGAATTGGCAGCCCCCACTTGTGCTCTTCCGATCGAACTTGCACCCAGCATAGTCGGAATCGGTATAGCCAATTAGGTCAAACGACTCGGTACGGGGGTACCATAGACCAACTCCAATTGTGCCCTTAAGGCATCTCAAAATTCTCTTAACAACAATTAAATTAGATTCCTTGACACATACTTGATACCTAGCGCACATACCCACAGCAAAAAGTATATCAGGTCGACTGGCTGTGAGGTATAGCAGACTACCTATCATGCTCCGATATTGAGTCAGGTCAACAGGTTTACCACTCTCATCATTGTCTAATTTTGTGTTTGTAGCCATGGGAGTGGTAACTTCCTTCGAATCACTCATGTTAAATTTTCGGAGCATCTCTTGTGTGTACTTTGATTGGCGCACATGGATTCCGTCACGAGTTTACTTGATTTCAAGTCCAAGGATGAAAGTCAACTCTCCCACTAGACTCATTTCAAATTCACTCTCCATGTGTCCAATAAATTCATTTAAATAACTCTTGTTGTTTGAGCCACAAATTATGTCATCGACATATATTTGGGCCACAAATATATCATCACCATCTCTCCGTAGAAATAGTGTAGGGTCTATTTGTCCTCTAACAAAATCTTTTTCAATTAGAAATGTCGACAACCGCTCATACCAAGATCGAGGTGCTTGTTTAAGGCCGTAGAGCACCTTCTTGAGCTTGAACATGTGGTTTGAGAATTCGATACTCTCAAACCCCGGAGGTTGTTCGACATAGACCTCTTTTCTTATTAAACCATTTAGGAAGGCCGATTTGACATCTATTTGATAAAGTTTGAAACCACGATGTGCTCCAAATGCAAGCATCAATCGGATGGACTCTAATCGTGCCATGGGAGCATAGGTCTCATCGTAATTAAGACCTTCAACTTGACTGTAGCCCTTGGCTACTAAGCGTGCCTTGTTTCTTATGATTTCTCCCTTATGGTTCAATTTATTTTTGAAGACCCATTTGATTCCAATAATGGTGGTCTTCTTGGGTTTAGGGACTAAGTCCCACACTTGACTTCTTTCGAATTGACCTAGTTCATCTTGCATGGCAATGTCCAATCGGGATCATTTAATACTTCATCAATTTTTCTAGGTTCAATTTCGGAAATTAGGGCAACTTCATTAGCCTCATTCCTAAAGAATGGTCTAATCCTAACCCCATGATGGATGTCTCCAACAATTTGGTCTTGGGGATGACTAGCGGCTAACCTAGTTGTCCTTGGTGTTGGTGGTGCTTCTTGTATGATGTACTCATGCTCAGCCTCAGGATCCGACTGATCTATGGGTTGTCTAGGCTCACCGTCATCAGACTCATCACCACCATCTACAACACTTGGGCTCCCATCCAAACTTAGTTTCCTAAGTTCGAATTGAATTCTTTCGACATCTTCTGATTGATCATTTGCTGGGAATTTCCTCAAAAACAACATCAAAAGACTCTTCAACCAATCCAGATTTCTTGTTATAGACTAAGTAAGCTTTACTGACCAGGGAGTACCCGACCAGTATCCCTTCATCAGCTTTTGCTGTGAACTTCCCAAGATGGTCCTTGGTGCTTAGAATAAACATCTTACACCCAAACACCCTATGATGTTTAACTGTAGGTGGTTTTCCAAACCAAAGATCATGGGGAGTCTTTCCTAAGAATCTATGGATGAGGACTCGGTTTTGCACATAACAAGCTGTATTTACAGCTTCGGCCCACAAGTACCCCGGTAATGAGTACTCATTGAGCATGCTTCGAGCAGCCTCTTGTAGGACTCGGTTCTTCCTCTCTACAACACCATTTTGTTGTGGTGTTCTAGGAGTGGAGAACTCATGCCTATATCCTCTATCTTGACAAAACTCTAAAAATCTATGATTTTGAAATTCACCTCCATGATCACTCCTAATTGTTTTAATTGTTGATGTTTTTTCATTTTCAACCCTTCTACAAAAGGAAATAAAAACATCTAAGGTTTGGTCTTTATATTTTAGAAAATAGGTCCATGTATATCTAGTAAAATCATCAATGATAACAAAATAATATCTACTACCATTCAATGATATAATAGTGCTACAATCAAACAAGTCCATATGAAGTAAATCTAAAGCGGTAGATGTACTTACAACGCTTTTACCTTTATGTGCAGATTTTGTTTGCTTATCCATTTGGCATGCATCACAAATCTTTTCCTTTTCATACTTGATGCTTGGTAAGCCACGAACTAATTCCTTGTTGGCCAATTTCCGGATATTCTTCATGTTCACATGTGCTAGTCTCCGGTGCCAAAGGTTAGACTCATCTTCTCTTGACATGAAACATTTAACAAGAGCATTAGTAGCACTTTTAAATGAAACTTGATAAATGTTATCTATCCTTGTGCCTACTAGTACCGTGTCAAATGTGTCATGTTGTCTAACTAGACATTGACTTGATTTAAATTAATTGTGTAACCCGCATCACACAATTGACTGACACTTAGGAGATTAAATGTCATCCTCTTGGCTAGAAGGACATTCTTAATCCTAAGACTTTCGGATATTTGAATGTCTTCTATTCCTATAATCTTAAGACTATCATTGTTACCAAAGGAAACATTACCTTTACTTTTTCTTTGAAATGTAGTGAATAAGGATCTATCACCGGTCATGTGTTTGGAGCACCCACTATCAACGAATCAAATTGATAGATGCTCCCCCTCAATCACAACCTACACAATTCGAAAAATAGAAGATTTAGGTACCCAAATCTTGGGACCTAAAGCACCTACTAAGCAAGATTTAGGCACTCATGGCTTGACTACTTTCCTTTGAACCCTAAGAGTCTTAAATTGTCTAATATCAGTCCTAGACATTAATGACACAAATGATGGTTCTTTGGATCGGTAACCAATACCGGCCCTATTTTAAACAACCCTTTGTGTATTCAAAATCATATCTAAGGTCTTTGAGCTTGTTGAGAATTTCTCAAGAACACTCTTGAGTCTCTCAACTTCACTCTTCAATGATTTGTTCTCATCTTCTAGCATCTCTACATGCAAATCATCAATATCCTCATCCTTAGAGGATTTCAACTGTTCAACTTCAATTTTCAATGATTTAACCTTATTTTTTGTCTTTTTCAACAAATTGGTTAAACATGCAATAGTTCTATAACATTTGTCTAATTCGGGAGTGATTACCTCTTCATCATCCGAAGATGATGAAGCCGCGTTTGAGGAGTCGGTGGATTCATCACTGCTCTCTTCTCCTTCAATTGCCATGAGTGCCACATGAAGTGTACTCTTCTCATCCTTCTTGTAACGCCCGCTTTTTTTTATAAAGCGGCGTTACGCTAGCGTACTTAGGGGCATGTGAACATCGTAAGGCAGTGGAATACTTAAATCTTACACATACATGCACCTAACTATCCTTCCTAACATGGTAACATGGAACTTAGCATAGTAACATCATACTTAGCATCATAGCATACTTAACATCATATCATACTTAACATCATACCATAAAGTCACCTAAGTCATTCAATAAGCACATAAGTAGCAAACGTAAAGTTTTAGCATAAGACTTGTAAACGTATCTCTTTATTGGCCAAGTCACTACCACACACATATTCTTGTCCCCCCTGCTGCTTCCCCTTATTGTCCTCTTGCTTGATCTGCGGTACAAGGAAATAAGACTATAAGCACATAGGCTTAGTAAGACTCTTTCCTACTCACTAAAACCATTCGTCACTTAAACATAAGCACACAAAACATTAACATAACTTGGTGCTTGGCATGAATCATAAGCATAAGACATCAACCATCCTTAACAATATCTAAACATGGCATACCTATAAACATAAAAAAAACATTTAGCATGGCATGATACATGGCATACGTATAAACATAAAACATACTTAACATAGCATGATACATGACATACATATAAACATAAAAACATACTTAACATAGCATGATACATGGCATACATATAAACATAAAAACATACTTAACATAGCATGATACATGGCATACATATAAACATAAAAACATACTTAACATGGCATGATACATGACATACATATAAACATAAAAACATACTTAAGATGGCATGATACATGGCATACGTATAAACATAAAAACATACTTAACATGGCATGATACATGACATACATATAAACATAAAAACATACTTAACATGGCATGATACATGACATACATATAAACATAAAAACATACTTAACATGACATGATACAAGGCATACATATAAACATAAAAACATACTTAACATGACATGATACATGGCATACATATAAACATAAAAACATACTTAACATGGCATGATACATGGCATACATATAAACATAAAACATATGTAACATGACATGATTTCTATCATAGCATATGACCATCTTCTTAACCTAAACATAAACATAAGACTTTTACCATCATGCATAATTCTCAACCATGAAACATAAGCATAAAACATTATTATTTTGGCATAATGCATAGCATGAATGAATGCATGAGTCAAATGCATGTACATAAGGATGCTTACTTTTAAAACCATACTTTTAAATACTTAAACATAATCATAACATCATTGGGGTCCCCGGCTTGTACCACATACATACATCATAAGCGCGCATCCCTAAGTAAATACGAGGTAACGAGCCCCGACCTACTAGGGTAAGGACAGCATAGTCGGTAGTCCCAGAACCGGGGCGTTCTTAAGGTGCCCATCCTTGTTGCACAGCTTCGGTAGTGCCAGAACCGTGGACAGCATAGTCGGTAGTCCAGAACCGGGGTGTTCATAAGGTACCCATCCCTTGGACCCATACTTCGGTCCGGTACAAGCTCATTCATAAAGTAAAATAACTTCACATGCTTCATTATTCATGGAACATTCATAGCATATTTAAACATAGCATAACCTTGTTACATGAAGCATGACATAAATCATACTTGACCTTTCATCGTTCATACTTAATGCATAGCATCATGATGCCCTAAGACATAAGCATTCTCTTCATTCATAACCATGACATGCTTACATAAACATCATTCTTGTTCATAGTGCTTGCATAATCATGGTACATAAGGTAAGCATTGCATCGTATTCATAAAACATGACATATTCACATAGACCATTCTCCTAATTCATCTAACTTGCATGATCATGATACATAAGGTAAGCATTGCATTATGTTCATAAAACATGACATATTTGTTGGATCGAGAGAACCGATAGAGGGGGGGGTGAATATCGAAAATCGTTCGGATTTTAGGTAAAGAGAATTTGCACAGCGAAAAAACACAACACACGCAAACACAATAGTTTTTACTTGGTTCGGAGCCTAGGTCAACTCCTACTCCAAGGCCCACGGTCGTTGACCGTTTTCTGCGGGCAATTCTATATGTCGCAAAAGTAGTTTACAGAAATATTTAACAGAATTCAGTACAGTAAACCAAAATAGCTCATATTTACCGACGTCCGGAGTGGATTGACTTTTTCCGGAGCAGCAGGACGTCGTCAGCTCGAGTTGGGAGGTTTCCGGGGCAGAGCGCGGGAGCAGAAGAGCGTTGAAGCGTTGAATTGAAGTGTTGTCGAAGCTTGGGGTCGAGGGCCCTTTATATAGGGCCTGGGGGCGCCCGGGACGTCGGGGGCGCCCCCCACGTGTCGGTTGATCCGGCACAGTCTCGGTCAGCGTCTGATCCCTTCAAAATCGGGATCAGCTTTGACCGGGGCGCTCGGAGCGCTCGGGGCGCCCGCATTGACCGGGTCAAAGCTTTACCCTTCGCTTCGCTGGCTTCTGGTTCGTAGGCTTGCACATGGGGGCGCCCGGGACGCTGGGGGCGCCCGGGAGCAGCGGGGGCGCCCGGGAGCACGGGGGCGCCCGGGAGCACGGGGGCGCCCCGCCCAGCTGTTGTTCGAAGCCTTTTTTACTTGCCTTGTTTTGTATGCACCTTGGGGGCGCCCGGGACATTCCGGGCGCCCTACTCAGCCATTGCCTCACTCCTTTGAGACTTTCTGAGCTGCAGACACACGTTCCTTCGGTCCTGCATCCAGGGTTAGTCCAAAACACAATAAAACAATAAAATATTAAATTATACAGCCTTAGCTGTCTTGGTTCTGACTTTGGGTCTCCAAAATGGAACCCTAGGTCGAACCGACGCCTACTGTTCCCTCGACGGGGAACGCGTCCTCACCTACTCCTCTCGGGAGAGTGTACCTGATGCCAACCGTTCCTCTGGTTGGACTTTTGCCTGACGGTCCTTTGCCAGGTCTTGGATGCCGAGCTGTCCTTCGCCCGGTGCCTAGCATTCCTTCGCTAGGGCTTCAGTCCCAAGCTGTCCTTCGCCTGGAGCCTAGCAGTCCTTCGCCAGGGCTTTTCATTCTGGCATTCCTTCGCCAGTGCCTAGCATTCCTTCGCTAGGGCTTTTCACTCTGGCATTCCTTCGCCAGTGCCTAGCAGTCCTTTGCTAGGGCTTTTTACTCTGCACACTTAAGTGACATGTTAGATAACAAATAAGACTTAACTTTTGAACCCTGTTGCCATTATCAAAACACATGTTTGACTTTGGTGCTTTCTGCACCAACAATATTCACATAGACTATTCTCCTAATTCATCTAACTTGCATGATCATGATACATAAAATAACCATGACATCTAACATAAACATATCAAACATGAACTATAACATCTAAGGTTAGGGTTAAAGGTAACATAATTTCTACCACATGCTTGAACCTATATATCATAATAAGCCATAAACCATCATTCTTGGAACCCTAACTCCACCTAAACCCCATTTACATGGCTTGGCCGAAACTTGTAAGGGAAGGGTTCAACCATTCAAATGACATGTAAGGTAGCATAAGGTAAATAAAAGACCATACATTACTTATAAAGTCATAAGAAGCTATTAGGGCTCATGTTTTAGGGTTAACCCTAACTCCTAGCCCTTCTTCCTAGGGTTGGCCGAAACCTACATGGACCATGGGTCCATGAACATACCATAGGAGCCATTGGAACCCATACTTGCAACAAACCCTAACTCCTTGCCCTATTATCCATCTTGGCCGAAACTTGTAGGGCCACTAGGCCATGTGAAAATTCACATAAAACATCCTCAACCTCCCTTGTATCATGAGGGTATACAAGACATACACTTGAAGGGTTAGATCCAACCCTAACCATGGGATCATGGTGATGGCCGAAAACCCTAAGGGTACTAGGGTACCCCCAAAATTCTCCAAATCATATTTTTAACCTATATTCATCATGAGAAAACATTAGAAAACATGAGAGATATTTTTAACATCATTTTTCAACCCAAACACATGGTGGCCAAAAGTTCAAGGCAAAGATCATGGGTTTTTCTCAACATAAAACCTAAAAAAAACTTCATAATATGATAAACATCAAAGGGAACTATCATACCACAGGTGAGGGAGTCTTACCTAGATTATTTTGATTTTAGACCTTAGATTTGGGAGAAGGATGAAGACCTTGTTGCCTTCTAGCCACCTCTAGCCCTTGTAACCCTGAACAAGAACCTTGGGTCTTGAAGATGGAGCCTTCTTGTGGAACTTTTCCAAAGGAATTGGGGCTTGTGGGTTTCGGCTAGGAGTGGGAGGAAGAAGGAGAGAAGAGCAAACGACTTGATGGAAGAAGAGAGGAGAAATGTAACTCCTTCCCCTATGCTTTTATGCTACATTAAGGAGGGTAAGTGAAGAGTCATGGTGTCTCTTCTCTTGATGACTCTTCATTTTCCTAAGCCTTAACCAAAATCCACTTCATTCCCTCATAGAACTCCCTTGTTAGGTGAATTGGTTAGTGCATGCATGGTAGTACAAGAGGTCCAAGGTTCAATCCTTGGTGCATGCACTTTATTTTTATTTTATTTTCTATTATTTCCGAAAATTCTCCTAAAATTCACTCATAATCATGCTAATATTCTCAATTACAATCCAAGTAAATTTATATTAAATTTTGCCCAAAATCTACCAATAACCATGGTACTAAAAAGCCCATATAAGGCCCATTAGTACTTAGTTTCTCAATTTAAATGAGAAAATCATGGATTTCTAAATTAAGGTTCGTACTAATATCTCTAGGTCCCTCGGAAAATTATCTAGACATGCTCATTATTTTAAAGAAGATATTAAGAGAATTTTCCGGGTCGTTACACTTCCCCTCTTCGGATGAGCTTGAGGAGGATTCATCCCATGTGGCCTTCAATGCCTTCTTCTTCTTCTTTGATTTCTCCTCCTTCTTCTTTAGCTTTGGGCAGTCCTTCTTGAAGTGCCCTTTCTTGCTACACTCATAACACGTAATGTTAGATTTATCAATCATAACTTCACTAGGGTTACCTTTACCCTTGAAGCGCCGACTTTTCCTCATCATCCTTCTAACAAAGTTGGTCATCTCGGAGGAAGAAGACCCACTGCCATCCTCCTCGGAATCGGACTAGGATGAGGATGAAGATGAAGAGACTTCATTCTCCTTCTTCTTCATGGTCTTTTCACCTGCTACAAGGGCAATCCCCTTCTCCTTGGGGCCTTTGTTAGCCATCTCATGTAGCTCCATTTCACAAAATAAGTCATCAAGTTTCACAATTGATAAATCCTTAGATACCTTGTAGGCATCTACTATGGATGACCACAAGGCATTCCTTGGAAAAGCTTTTAGCACATACCTCATAAGGTCGCGGTTCTCGACCTTTTCATCAATGGAATGAAGACCGTTGAGGACTTCTTTGAACCTACTATGAAGTTCACTCACCGTTTCACTCTCCTTCATGGAGAGGTTTTGTAATTGGTTGAGGAACAAGTCCCTCTTGGCGATTCTCGAGTCTCGGGTTCCCTCATGGAGTTCGATGAGTTTATTCCACAAATCCTTTGCACTTGTAAAGGGACCAACCTTGATTTGTTGGTCTTTGTTCATGCCACATTGCAAAGTCACCACCGCCTTCGCATCAGCTTATCCTTTTCGTGTTTGCTCAGCCGACCACCGGGAAGACTCTAATTCTATTCCCTCCGCGTCTCTTGGAGGAATGAAGCCCTCTTTCACGGAGAACCACATTCCGATGTCGGTCTTGAGAAAGTATTCCATGCGAGACCTCCAATATTGGAAATCGGAACCATCGAAGAAGGGAGGTCGGGTGGTGCTAAATCCTTCTCTCAAAGCCATCGTTGACAGCTCTCGGTTGTTAATCCGCTTGAACAGAGCCCCAAGCTCTGATACCACTTGTTGGAACTTGGATGGCTAGAGAGGGGGGTGAATATAGCCAGACACAAACTTCTTTCACTTTAGGGTTTCTCTGCACTTCACGGTTAGTAGCACAGCAGCGGAAACAATGGAAACAGAGAAATGCAGAAACGCAGAAAACAAAAACAAACTAAAGCAACAAACAAGATCGCTAACAAGGAGGGTTTACAAGGTTCGGGGATAACTTGCCCCTACTCCTTGGCGTGCCCGTGAGGTGGGTGATCCCTTGATCGTCGGCAGATCAAGCCCCGAAAAATCCGGATATCAAATGGAACCTCCTTCTCGGTGGAGAAACCTCTCCACAGCGTTTCACAGAAATAATGAAGTTAAGAACAGTGAAACAAGAAGGCTTACAAAGCACTAGGAACCAAAGGAACACAAGAGAACTTCTCCCGAACTCCACTCAGCACAGATCTCACGCAAGAACTCCCTTCTTCGTGTCTTCTTGCTGATGGACTCGTCAAGCTTCTTGTTTCCTCCAAGTGCTCAAGTATCAGTATGTTGCTCCAAGAATCAGAGTGTTTGCAAAGTGATGGAGCAAAGCTTGTCGCAAGAAGTGATCCAGTGTCTGAGGCTTCATCGCTACCAAGCCCTTAAGCCTCTCCCACTGATCGCCAGGTCACAGCCACCTCTCTGCAGCTCCCAGCTGCTCAACTGCAACTGCTCACCTACCACTGAGCTCTCCTGGACTCCCTGAGCTTCCCTCAGACGAGCCCCAGTCAGCAGCTCCAGCAGCGCCAGCATCCGTTGCAACCTGAGATGGAAACCTGCCCAATCTGACGTAGCAAAAGCCTCAGTTTGACTCCCTTGAAGTAAACCTGAGTAACCTGCACACTTAGCAGCTCATTAGCTCAGCAAATCAATGGAGTATCAACAATCAGAAGTTAGGAGCAGAGATCAGTAGCAAATCAGCAGAGAAACAGACGTAAAATAGAGCTCTAACAACGTTTTTGAATTAAAGCTGTCAGCTACTGATCGGTCACCGGACCGATCAGAGTGACTCCTGATCGGTCGCCAGACCGATCAGGCTGGGTTCAGACCGATCAGGCTCCATCCTGATCGGTCCCCAACGCGTAATCAGAAATCGCGACTTCTCCGGGACCGATCACCAGACTGATCCTAAGTCGTGGATCGATCACCAGACCGATCCACCCCTTTGGAGGGTGATTTCCCAACTTCGCAGTCCAAACCTCCTGATCGGTCCCCAGACCGATCAGGATGTGGCCTGATCGGACTGGTGACCGATCAGGTCACCCTCCGACCGATCAGGCTCCAACCTGATCGGTTATAGTGAGAAGTCCGCGACGTTTGATCGTTCACCAGAACGATCCGAACAGTATCCCTGATCGGTCACCGGACCGATCAGGAGTCGATCAGTAAAGTTCCCAAACTCACTGTATGCTCCATGATCGGTCACCAAACTGATCAAAAGCCGATCAGTAGGTTTGCCAAAGTCGTCGTATGTTCCCTGATCGGTCACCAGACCGATCAGACATCGCTGGATCGGTCACCAGACCGATCCACGAGGGAACACCGTGCCAACTTCCCTGATCGGTCAGCAGACCGATCCAAGCAAAGCCAAACCCACTCTAAATCAAGAGAACTGGCTCCCAGCCTCCCCTGACTCGTGCTCAGTCCCCCGGACCAAGACTCTATACCCAGTCTCACTCACTGGGACTTCAACCTAGCCCTCCAAGCTAGGACCTGGCCCTCCAAGCCAGGGTTTTATCCATCCTAGCCCTCCAAGCTAGGACCTGACCCTCCAAGCCAGGGTTTCATCCACCTAGCCCTCCAGGCTAGGAACTGACCCTCCAAGCCAGGATTTCATCCAACCTAGTCCTCCAGGCTAGGACCTGACCCTCCAAGCCAGGATTTCATCCACCTAACCCTCCAGGCTAGGACCTGACCCTCGAAGCCAGGATTTCATCCAACCTAGCCCTCCAGGCTAGGACCTGGCCCTCCAAGCCAGGACTTTTCACACCTAAACCTCCAAGTTAGGACTTTTCACTCCTAGCCCTCCAAGCTAGGGCTTTTTACACACCTAGCCCTCCAAGCTAGAACTTTCCACACCTAGCCCTCCAAGCTAGGACTTCTCATTCATCCAGAGCCCAGTCCCCGACCAGGACTTAGTCATAATCATCTCATCAACCTAAACTAAAATCGGTGTCAACACCAAAAGAACAATCAGGGTCAGACTGCATCAACACCTTCATGTAATTCCAGGAATTTCTCCCAGAGCTCTTTTGCCGAGTTGTAATTCCCGATGTGGTTGACTTCTTGTGCGGGAAGAACGGCTAGCAGATGAAATTCCGCTTTGCCATTTGCTATTTACTTCTTCTTGGTCCACGACTCTATTTCTTTATCCTTATCGTTGTTGTCTTTAGGAACTGAAAAACTACTTTTCATAATTAGTAGCAGTTCAATATCAGTTTTAAAAAATACCTGCATTCAGCGCTTCCATATCGCAAACTACCACTCAAACTTCGGGGGGTAGATCACGGCTCCAACCATTTTCTCGAAATTGCAGTAGTCGGCGGTTAGTCCTTCTATGATGACCTTGGCTCTGATACCACTTGTTGGATCGGGTTAGACCGACTAGAGGGGGTGAATAGACGGTAAAAAAAATTAAAATGGAAGACACTCCTCTTTTAAAAAAATTTGGTCGCAACTAAGAATGTTACTTTTAAGGCAGTGGACGCTCAATAAAAATCTTCTTGTGGCGGAGAAGCCTTACAACAACAGCACGCTAGAATTTTAGAGATTACAAGAATGAATTGAATGATTTAAAAGACTGAAACTCTAAGCTTATTTATAGCCTAAGAGAATAAATCTGGATTATTGATTATTAATGAATTTTCTCTTGACCATTGATTTATGGATGTAATCTGAACAGTTGATCTTGGATGGGATTAAATTGCATCCATTGGATCTGATTAAATGATAAGGTTTTATCTTTTAAGACAAGGTTTTATCTTTTAAGACTTTATCTTCTACTCTAGACTTCGCTGTTGTAATCTTCAAGTAGTAATATCAGCAATGGTTTGTTGACATCACTTGCTATTCGAAGTGGTAATCATGGCAACATATTGTTAGGGCAATCAGCCCAAGTATGATCGAGAAGATCATGATTTTGATGTGTGTGTGTCAATATGGTTAAGGTTAGAGTGTTATGTTGTTTTTGATATGTGTAAATGAGTCTTGTAGGACTTGGTGAGTCACACATGGAGGACACATCCGAGGGACGAGAGCCGAGGGAAGAGAACTCCAAGGGCAAGCCGGGAAGTGGACTTCAAAGGGCACACGTGAAGGGTGGCATGAAGGCAAGTCGAGGGCTTGCGTGCGCATCCGAGGGACGATAGCCGGTGGAAGAGGACTTTAAGGGGCAAGCCAATGGAGTATACTTGAAGGCACACGTGAAAGAGGGTCATCGGAGTGAGGAAGAGTACTTTTGTAAGCTGGGCAGTCGACTGGGAATGGACCAGTCGATTGCCAACAAGAGACTCAAAACTCACAGTATTCGACTGGTAACCCCAAAAAACTAGCCGTTGGGCTAACCGTTGGCTAGCCAATTCAGTGGGAGGGAAGTGGACTGGTATCGGGCTGGATGACTTTAGGAGCTATCCTTTACTCTATTTAAAGGATAACTTTTGGGCAAGTCAAAGGTACGGTTCTTGAGGGTACCATTGTGCTGTTTGTGCTAAAAGTCTCCAGCTCTTCCTCTCATTCTCATTTCCATCTTGTAAAGAGGAAGAGATCAACCTTGTGAAGGTTTTCTCCACCTTGAAGGAGGTTTTTCATAGTGGAGCTTGTGCGTGCGTGTAGATCCTTGGATTAGTCACCTCTCTGAGGTGGATACTAAGTAAACAAAGGTGTTAACATTGTTCTTATCATTTTTATTGTTTTTGTTTGGCTAACAATTTTTGTAGAGAAAATCGAAAGCATCTATTCACCCCCCTCTAGTTGGGCGCCACGATCTAACAAGTGGTATCAGAGCCAGGCTCGTTTCGGAAGAACTCATCGTTGACTGGAGCATCAAAAATGGCGTTTCAAGAGGGTTATAACACCGCGAGGCCACCTTTCTTCGACGACAATGATTTCGCTTATTGGAAAGGTAGGATGGAGTACTATCTCATAAACAATATTGAAAATTGGTGTAGTATTGTAGATGTTTTCGATGCACCCGTAAATGAAAGAGGATAGCCGCTACCGATGAGAAATTGGACAAAGGAGATGATGAAGAAAGCACAAGTCAATGTCAGGGCTACAACGACTCTCCAATGCGGACTCTCAAAAGAGCAATTGAACAAGGTGGGACCGTTCAAGACCGCGAAAGAACTTTGGGAGAAGCTCATTGAGCTCAATGAAGGGTCAAATGAGTTAAGGAGGGCCAAGAAGGACCTTTTGGTGGCACAACTCCAATCACTCACAATGAAGGTCAATGAAACGGTAAGCCAATTACATGGAAGGGTCAAGGAGATTATCAACGAACTCCATGTCATAGGTGAAAAGGTGGAAAATAGGGATATTGTGAGGTATGTACTTCAATCATTCCCTAGAACTACTATGCGGGTATCAATGGTTGATGCCTATAAAGTTTCTAGGGACCTTTCTACGATAAAATTAGATAATCTATTTTGTGAATTTGAGTTGCATGAACAAACTAACATTTCTACTAAAGAGAAAGGTGTAGCTTTTGTTGTAGAAAAGGGAAGAAAGAAGAAAAAGGAGAAGAAAAAGATCATCTACTCATCGTCATCCGATTCAGAGGAATCTAGTGCCTCCATGAATAGCGACCAAGAAGCCTACATGGTAAGGAAAATGCGAAGATCTTTTAAAAGTGTTTCTAACAAATCTCATGGTAGGAAGAGTTCAAGGAGTAAGAGAAAATGAAAGGAAATTATTTGCTACAATTGCCATCAAGAGAGACATATGAAGAATAAATGTCCCCAATTAAAGAAAAGAGAAGAAAAGAAGGGGGAGAAAAAGAAGGGTGAGAAGAAAAAATCCAAGGAAAAAGGGAAGAGTGTCACAAGTCTAAGAGTCACTTGGGATTATCCATCATCATCGGAGGAAGAAGATCATGTGTCACACTTCGCATTAATGGGAGTGGACAACTTGGAGTCATTCGAAGATGAAAAGGAGTCAAGTGATGAGGAACAAGGGAGTTTAAGTGAAGGTGAAGGATCATCATCGGAATCCGATGTGTCGGTAAGTGAGGTATATAACTCACCCACCTCTACTCTTGTTAAAATAATTACTAGCACGAATGATGGCATGGGAGAAGACCTAGTGGGACTGGGTGAGGTCCAGATGGATCAGGGAGATCGCACGCTGGCAAGGTGGAAGTATACCGAGAGACTAGACCTAACTCGAAGGTTAGGCAAACCTGATTGGGAATCAGGTTAAGTCCTAGTTGGGAGCTAGGCAAGAGAAATCCAAGTTGGTCAAAGGGTTGATCGGACAGTTGGTAGAAAAGTCCTAACAGGTCACGGTTGACCAAGATTAGGCAAGGGAACCTTAGACTTGTACACACAAGTTAGGGTTGGGCTCAATCGATTGGGGTTGGTTTCTCGCGAACAGAAGCGTTCTTGATCGATTGGGTGATCGATTAAGGAAGGTGTGAATCGATTATGAGAAATAAGTTGCGAGAACAGAAGGTGGTTGAATCGATTGAGCAATCGATTCAGCATTCTCTTAATTGATTGATCAATCGATTAAGAAGTCCGATAATCGATTGGGCAATCGATTACAGCAGTATTGCGCAAAAGCACAGAAAAGTGCTGAATCGATTCAGCAATCGATTAAAGTTGTCTTAATCGAATCGATTCAGCAATCGATTAAAGTTGTCTTAATCGATTAAGCTTCAAAAAATAGTCGTTGAACCGCTAAGTCTGACGTGGTAATCGAGCGGACAATCGATTAGGAAACCCTAGGTATCAGGTATATAGGGTTTTGCACGCAAGTTTGAATCCAACGCTTGCGCAACTCTTCCTCCTCCTTCATCGCCATTTCAAGTGAGGCCTTGGAGCTTAGTGTTGTTGCATTTCCAAGGATCAAGAGGCGATTCCAAGCTTGAAGATAGCAAAAAGCAAAGAGAGTTAAGTTGTGTAAATCTTGTAAGATTTCTATTGTATTTGTTTGAGTTTCTTGTTGTATCTTGTGTAAGCTTGTAAGAGATTTCTCCACCTCAAGAAGGAGGTCTTTCATAGTGTATGAGAGAGCAAGGAGAGTGTATCCTTGGATTAGCCACCTCAAAGAGGTGGATACCAAGTAAAATCAAGGTGTTAGAATTGCTCAAGTCTTCCACCGCAACCAATCATCAACAAGCAAATATCGGAACTAATCACCCTCCCCTCTAGCTCTCCTACCGTCCTAACATGATTGATACATTATTTAATATAGATGGAAAAAATCAAAGGTTATATTTAAAGCAAGGTTATGCCAGATATGGGGATTAGAAGTGAATTGCATTTAAAGAAAGTAGGAGACAAATTACACTTTGACATTGGAAGAAAGACGTGAATTTTGTCAATTTTTAAAACAGTGATGTTTCCTAATGGATATACTGCTAATATATCTAGAAATGTGAATACAAATGATGAAAAGTTACACCACTAAAGTCACATGATTGTCATGTCTTGTTGCAAAGAATACTTCTGGTAATAATACGAAAAATTATCTCAAAAGACATATGTGACACACTAATTGAGTTATGTGATTTTGTCAATAAGATAACTGCAAGATCTTTACGTATAGTTGATTTATATAAAATGGACGAAGAAATCATCTTCATATTATGTAAGATGGAATGAATATTTCCTCTATCATTTTTTGACGTTATAGTTCATTTGGCAGTTCATTTACCTCGTGAAGCCATGTTAGCTGGACTTGTTTCGTCACAATGGATATATCCCTTGGAACAAAAATATTTGGGCAGACTAAAAAATATGTTCGTAATAAAGCAAGACCTGAAGGATCTATTGTAAAAAGGTATATTGTAAATGAGACATTGACTTTCAATTCTCTATATATGAGTCAAATTGAGACAATTAAGATTTAGTAGGCTAGAACGAAATAAAGATGTTCAACCAGTAACATGCAATTTAAGTGTTTTCTCACAATAAGCAAGAGTATTTGGCAACCAACATAATTTGAAATTATCTTTTACTTTGTATAAGAAAGCACATTGGTATATTCTCAATAATTGTAAAGAAGTTAACCAATATAAGAAGTAAGTGTTGGAGTAATTTATGGTCCGGAGTGACCATGTATTTTGATGTTTGGCGCAACGGATTTAAGTTAGGTTCACCATTGTATTGATATGTGTATGTGAGTGTGCAGATTTGCAGGATACACATAGGCTTAGCTGGACGACTTCGGGTTCGGTGAATGATGGCATGAGGAGACAAGTCATGGGCTTGTATGCATCTGAGGGACCGTGACAAAGCAAGAACGATGAGCCGAGGGAAGCACACTTTGAGGCATACGCGAAGGATGGCATAAGGACGAACCGCGGGTTCATATACATCCGAGAGACAAGAGCTAAAGTCGAAGAAGGCTTGAAGGCAACAGGTCGAGGATACTAGGTGAAGATTCAGTTGAGTCGTGAGGGTTCGAGTGCTGAGAGAATTATACTCGGGAAGCGAAATCCTAGGTTTACGCCTTACGGTTTGGGCAAGCAGTCGACTGGTAGTTAGCACAGAAAGATCAGTCGACTGTTCTTCTGTGCAGTCGACTGGTGTCGATTGGAATTTGAACGTTGAGTTGTAACGTTCGAATTCGGGTTGACCAGTCGACTGGTGTTGGCACCAGGCGACTGGTAACAGCTAGTTCATCCATGAGTTCTATTTAAGGGAGCTCGGTTTGGTTGGCTAGAGTTGACGAAATTGACTTTGGTTAAAGGCTAATTAGTAGTATAAGTGCTCAGGTGAGTGTTGTGGATTGTGGTGAGGTTTCTCCACCCACATGGAGCTACACGAGCTAGCAGGAGGTCTTCCAGGGACTCATCCACCGACGGATCGGGATAGTCTACCTTACGGATAACCGTGGAGTAGGAGTATTATCTCCGAACCACATAAAGGTTTGATGTTAGCATTGTTATTATTTGTTGTTTAAGTTTCCGCTTGCACTTGCTAATACTTATCGGAAGAGAACGATCAAATTGGGGGCGACCAAGCTATTCACCCCCTCTAGCCGGCGCACCGATCCCCAATAAGTGGTATCAGAGCCGAGGTCGGTCATCTACGGACTAACCGCCGGGAGAGCAAGAGGCTAGAGGAAATGGAGTTTGAAGAACGCTTAGGGGACGACATCAACATTCCACCTCCCTACGACCGCGAGAGCTTCGACTATTGGAGGTTGCGAATAAAGATATGGTTCAACATAGATTGGGATCTAATGATCGCCGTTGAAGAACCATTTGAAGCCCCGAAAGATAAGCATGAGAAAAAGCTCTGATCACGATATTGGACTAAGGAGCAACAAACACAATTGAAGGAAAACAATAAGGTAATTTCAATTTTACTTAATGTTTTTCCTAACGATGTGATTAGCCATGTTGGTGAATATAAAAATGTGCACGAATTATGGAGTAAGATGTTAGCGTTTCATGAAAATCCTACACAAGCTCAATTAGTGAAGGAGTCCAAGAAAAAGAGATTAATGGTTCAAGAAGAGGAGAAGGACCAATCGGATGAGGAAAGAAGCTCAATATCTGAAAAGGAGGAGAAAGAAGAAAAAGAATCATCCACCTCCTCAAGTGAAGTGGCACAAGATGAAGAAGAACCATCCACTTTATCAAAGGGGGAAGAAGAAGTCTCCACTTCAAGGATTGAGGGGGAGGAGAGATTATCCTCAATACCGGAGCAAGAAGAAGCTTCTACCTCCACTAACGCAAAGTCAAAGGACCACATTATTTGCTTTGGGTGCAATGAAAAGGGGCACTATAAGGACAAATGTCCAAAAGGTAAGGAAAAGGAAGTAAATCCTAAATCCAAGTCAATTTCTTTAAAGACTAACATGGGTTGTAGGGAAAAGAAGGAGAAGAAGCACATTAGGTACTTCACATGTGGTGAGCTAGGACATTACCATACTAAATGCTTAAAGAAAGAAGAATTCAAGAAGTTGGAGCATTTGAGGAAATGGGAAAAGAAGGAGAAGAGCTCACATCTAGCGGGAGCTACAAGGATAAGGGATGTAATCTCTAATTTAAAAGTTAATTTAAATTCCTCTATACATGTTAAAAATAATAAAAATTATTTGTACATGCATAATTTTGGTTTTAGATATCATGATAAAAATAGGGTTAATGTTGCATATCAAAATCCTAGGCAATTTATGCATCATGATAAACCTAAAAACCTTTAAACTTAAGGACCAAGACATTAATCCCAAGAAGGAGAGATATATGCCTAGACAAATGGGTAGGTCTAGGAATGTCAGGTGAACATGTCGATTCTAGATTTAAGAACCTAGAAAGGGAAAATCAAACTTTGAGGGCAAAGCTTGATATATTAGAAAAAATCCTAGATAGATTCACTATTGGATCTAAGAGTTTAGGTATAGTGTTGGGTGGTCAAAAATCCAACAATGATAGATTGAGTCTAGGATACCGATCTAAGTTCTCCAATGCTATGGAGAAGTCATATGCAAGGGTGTCATATGACTATAGCAAGGAGAAATCCAAAACTGGCAAGGGAATGCCATTTAAGGGTAAAAAGACCTTAACCAAGGACAAGATGCCCAAGGCTAAAGGGAAAAAAATCATAACTAAGGACAAGGTGTTCAAAGTTAAGAAGGTTAAGTTTGTAGGCCAAAAATCACCGGAAGTACACTGGTGTGGCCATGTGCTTATAGAAGAGTCACTTAGGTAGGTGGCTAAGGCTAAGAGCTCAAGGGGGAGCTCTAGGAGCCAAGTTGGGACCTATGGTCAATGGATCTCAGAAGGATTTCTCCCGGAAGTCTAAATGGACCATGGAGTGTGTCGAAGGATTTGGAGACGGATTTGAGTCTCATTCATAGGGTTTTGGCACATTAGAATTGTGTGTCATGTATGAAAATATGACATTGGGGTCATATTGCATGAAAATTAATTTTTGATATATAGATGTCATATAAACCAATACTAGGGATGCATTGTGGTTTGGCTTGGGCAGATACATCAAGAAGAAACTAAAACTAGGATTTTATGTCAAGGTTCAATTGAACCATTTAGATAGTTTTGGGTTTTATGTCAATCTTGGGATTGGTGATAAATATATTTTTGAATGTATTTTTCCCAAGTAGACACGGGTATCACAAATTTCTCCACAAAATTTGAAAATTTTTGGAGATCTGTGGAATTAGTTATACATTTCTAAAATTGGGTTCAGAATGCTGAAAAGGTTGATATTAGGGTATCAATCGATTGATGCAGAGGACAGTCGATTGATAATTCTATGAATTGGATTTTCGACTAGGTCAGTCGACTGGTAACTGTCTCAGTCGACTAATACAGGTTGAAAGTATTTTCAGCTAGGTCGAAATGTGTTTTAATGATATTAAACTTATGTATAATCTTATGGGGGTTAATACACAACGTTTATACTCATTAGAGGTTAAAAGATCCAATAATTGGGATATTGTTGGAGCCCTTTTGATGTGTAGCAAAGGGGAAGAAGTGTTAGGATTAAGTAGGAATCCAAACACGCCTTTGCGAGAAATCCTAGATAAAGGGGGAGCTTAGGTAAAGGGGAAGTATTGTTGCTCATTTATTGACAAAGGGGGAACTTTGGAGAGGTTCTTAAAAAGCCTTTGTAAGTCCAATCTAGGAGGAGCCTTGGAGATGTTCTTAAAAAACCCATTTTGGTAAAAAAAAATCCTAACTCTTGAGGAGTTTAGGTGTGGGGATGTCTTGCGATAGGATCCATGCATGGTTGCATTACATGATTGCATATGCATTGGTAGTATAAGTCGAAGGTGAAACGTTGGCAACGTAAGTCCAAATGTTTATTAGCATTGTATTTGCTATTTGTTTTCCCTAACTTAAACGAATTGCCAAACATCAAAAAGGAGAGATTGTTAGAACAATCTATGGTTCGGAGTGACCATGTGTTTTGATGTTTGGGCAAAGGGTTTAAGTTAGGTTCACCCTGTATTTGATATGTGTATGTGAGTGTGCAGGTTTGCAAGATACACACAGGCTTAGCTGGACGGCTTCGGGTCCGGTGAAGGATGACATGAGGAGATAAGTCGTGGGCTTGTATGCATCTGAGGGACCATGGACAAAGCAGGAACGATGAGCCGAGGGAAGCAAACTTTGAGGCATACGCCAAGGATGGCATTAGGACGAGCCGCGGGTTCGTATTCATCCGAGGGACAAGAGCTAAAGTCAAAGAAGGCTTGAAGGCAACAGGTCGAGGCTACTAGGTGAAGAGTTAGCTGAGTCGTGAGGGTCTGAGTGCTGAGAGAATTGTACTCGGGAAGGGAAATCCTAGGTTTAGGGTTTGGGCAGTCGACTGCGGCTTGTAGCAGTTGACTGGTAGTTAGCACAGAAAGATCAATCGACTAATCTTCTTGCAGTCAACTGGTGTCAGTTGGAATTCGAACATTGGGTTATAACGTTCGAATTCAGGTTGACCAGTCGACTGGTGCTGGTGCCAACTGGTAACGGCTAGTTCAACCACAAGCTCTATTTAAGAGAACTCGGTTTGGCTAGCTAGGGTTGACGAACTTGGCTTTGGTTAAAGGCCAATTAGTAATTTAAGTGCTCAGGTGAGTGTTGCGGGTTGTGGTGAGGTTTCTCCACCCACAAGGAGCTACACGAGCTAGCCGAAGGTCTTCCGGGGACTCATCCACCGACGATTCGGGATTGTCCACCTTACGGACAGCCGTGAAGTAGGAGTATCATTTCCGAACCACGTAAAGGTTTGGTGTTAGTATTGTTATTATTTGTTGTTTAAGTTTCTGCTTGCGCTTGCTAACACTTGTAGGAAGATAATGATCAAATTGGGGGCGACCAAGCCATTCACCCCCTCTAGCCAGTGCACTGATCCCCAACAGTAAATTTTTACATTATGTAATTTTATTGTTTATATTTTATTATAAAATTATAATTTAAATATTATTTATGCAACAAATATCTACAACTTCTTTCACATAAAGTTCAATCAAATGAACTTCTCCAATATCATGAGAGAGATTTTCTACAGTGGTTTAGGGATAGAATGATAAAGTTAAAGAATTTAATAAATTTAGAGATTATAAATAAGTTGTACTATTTAGCAATGAGACTTGATGTTGAAGTTCAACTGTATGATGTCTGCATTGTAAATGGTATTCAATACCATACGAGGTCCCATGATTCTTATAGAACTTCTCAGAATAGTGGGGTTAGCATACCATCATCTGATGATGGTGAAAATTTGTTCAACTATTTTACTCTTTCAGGTATAAAGTACAATTATTCTGATATGAATAGTTTCAATGTAATCCTAAAAAACCAATGGTGGGAGAGTTTGGTTTCTAATGTATTAACACTTCTAAAACATGGTCCATGGATGACCATTCATTTTGGCCAACCAAGTAAATTAAGTTGATTATTTAAATGTTATAAAACGCGGAGGTTTCAATGTAATCCTTAAAAAAATAATGGTGGGAGAGTTTTGTTTCTTATGTATTAACACTTCTAAAATATGGTACATGGATGACCATTCATTTTGGCCAATCAAGCAAATTAAGTTGATTATTTAAATGTTATAAAACGTGGAGGTCATTATAAGGTAGTGCAAAAGATTCAATATCGAGAAATATATGAAGTAACTGAAGTTAATTATGTATATGAAGAAAATGAATCTGAAAATAATTTCAATATTGAGCATAACCAAGATATTTCATCTAATGAAACAACTTCAGTAGTTAGTGAAGACTTAGAGATATTCCAACTTTGTAAATTAGATGTTGAGCATCAACACATAAATATGTCAAATGTATAAGTGGAGTTGGCTAGGGATGCTCAAAATTTTCTTAATGATGTAGATGAAGATACTAAAATTGATAGTGATGCAGATAATCAATTATCTCTTTTACATGATGATAGTGATTAATTTTTAGACTACATGGTATTTATGTTTTTCTTCATTTTTAATTCATTTATATAAGATAAAGTTTCATTACTCATAGATACCTCTATATATGTTGATGCATATTTGTTGATCTATATATGATAAATATGTAACAGTCAAACTGCCTGATGATAATAGTTATCCTAGTGATAAGTTATTTTGTCTTTAATTTACAAAAGTTTTATTTAGTTTTCTATTTATTTAAGTATTTCAATTATTAATTGTTAACACGTTTGCATTTATAGGCCGACTGCTACGTAGGAGATACATGGCACACATTCCAATCAGTTGCAACGCCAGATCAATAAATGGGGAAAATTATCCATTACTTTTTGTCAGAGTCCTGGACATCCAATTAGCCTAAACATAGTCATTTATATCCAAGTTAGGTCTCTCAATAAAGAAGTTTGCTCCCTTACAAGTTAAAAGTTGGAAGCATGTCTCCGCGGATAAGAAAAAGGAAGATATACAATCGATTATCAGCACTCCTTTTTTACTAATCACATGCAAAGAAGACCAACCGATTAATGATAAATTTATTTTTTTAGGCTGCTTTTGATATTGATTTTCAGGACGGTTCATCGTTGATTAGAAAAGAGACCGATCGATTAATGAGTGCAAGGTATAGAGATAATAGAAATAAAATGCATAGCCATGATAAGAAGTTATTGCACCTTCCTCATATTGAGGGCCAACAACGGATGTCGGTCAAGTTTTGTAAGACACAAGATGACTGGACTACATGTGTACTCTGTTTGAATTAGAAGCATTTCAGGTACTCATTCTATAATAAATGCCTTTTTTATATAAAAATTTAATTATTTGTTCTATAACTGATATCCTATTTATACAAAATTTTGTATTGTAAAACTAGCTGTAACAAATGCTGAAAATTGAGGGAAACTCCCATATAATAATCATAGAGGTTCTAAATCATTCATTCAATATCGTTACAACAGTGTAGGTGCTAATTTTATAGTTATCGTATATTGTTGGTTGATTAATTGATATTAATACATTATTTTTTTCCAGACCGATAAGTTACATAGAAAAGATCGGATTAGTGTCCTTAATAAAACTCATTATAGCTCGTCAAAAGGGTAGATTGGGGAGAGAGTCAAAACAACATACGTATGTTATGACCTTATTTAGTGAATTGGTTCTTAAATATGCATAATTATTTTTTATAATATTTTTAACATGTTTGTTATTTCTAGGATAATATGGTAAAATTGCATGATGTGTATGTTCAAACACAAGAAAATAAAAAATGACATCGATGTAATCCAAATTGCGGATATAGTTTGTGATCAAGTTCTCGGTACTCGTTCTGGATACATTAGAGGACTTGGAAGTGTGCCCAAGCCAGTTAGGTTTACTTCTTCAGATGTCACCTCCTCATCCAGATCAATGAACGCAGCATTGCGTGAAAAGCTTGAATCCACCGAGCAACGACTAGAAGGCACAGAAGAAGAGGTAGCAAACACCTGTGTTCAATTAGCAAGCACCCAAGATCAATTGGAATTAATGAGATCAAGACAAGATATGTTTGAACAAATTCTTAGCCGATTGGCACCTAAAACATTGTAATCCTTGATTCATGATTCCTCTTTTGGTCCACCTCCTGGGCCTTAGTATTTGATATTGTGAACTTGTTCTTAAAGTTGTGAATTTAGATGTGAACTTGATGTTGTAAACTTTATTTGTTGTGTTACTTTGTTAGAGTTGTGAACTTGATGTTTATTTATGTTGTGAACTTGATAATGTTTTATGAATGGTGTGAAGTATGAGTTCTAAATTTGTGAATGGTGTGAAGTATGCGTTGTAAATGTATGAATGTTGTGAGTTGTAAATTTTGTGCATGTTGTGAGTTGTAAATTTGTATACAAGATATGAATATAAATTGATCCTGTCGGCAAGCGAAGACCGGTTCCCAATCGGTTGGCTCGGTCTAACCAAGACGACCCGGTCTGCTGTAACTCGGGGGGTCGGACTCAGGCTCGAATAGGGAACAGGTTCAAGTCCCTCGGCTCGGACCAAAACAGGGCTCGCAATGTAGTGGTGTGGTTGCAAAATGGCAGCAATCCCCTTTACAGAGCCATATGGGGGGTTTATATAGGGGAGAAGTAACTCTCTGCTGTGTCAGGGCTGGCAAATCTCATTAAGGGAGGGTCAGTTGACAGAGGGTGATAGTGACAGCCGCATTAATGCTTGTGAGACTGCCATAGCCGCCTGACACCCTGCCTAATATATCTCTTCTGTCCCTCTTTAACTCTCGGCGGCTCTGCCAGGCAATGATTATGCCGGGGGGATTGTCTTCTGAATATTTGATAGGAAAGGCTTATAATTGTTCGGCCGCCCCCCATGTGATCACGAGTACCTGGCCTCGGACAACAGACTTTGAGGGGCCGACCTCGGGTGAGCTACCCCGAGTGTCCTGACATCGGATGACCGGCCTCGAGTGTCCCGACCCCGAGTGACCGACCCCGAGCGTCCCGACCTCGGGTGACCGACCCCGAGTGTCCCGACCTCAGGTGACCGACCCCGAGTGTCCCGACCCCGGGTGTCCCGACCTCGGGTGACCGACCCCGAGTGTCCCGATCTCGGGTGACCAACCCCGAGCGTCCCGACCTCGGGTGACCCTTGGCCTGGCCTATTCATCACCGGTTTAGATTGACAATCGAAGCCGACCGAGCTCCTGATCCTTCTAAAAATCATGCGCCCGGATCACAAGCCTCCCTCTCAAGTCTAGTCGAAGGAGGAGTTCAGTCCGACTGACTAGGCTCCCTGCTCGGTCGGCTTGCCTCTTTTTCATCTTCCCACGCATCCCATCGTACGGCTAATCCTCTCCCTTAAATGTCATATCCTTTGTCAAATCCTCATTAATGCAGGGCCACGTGTTACTTCCCGACTGGAGGTCTTTGGTAACGAAGCGTCACTGGCGTGGTTCGTGCGACGTGCGAGCGAAACTTCGAGGTCTGGGAAATGGCAGAGATCGGACGGTGAGTAGTCCGCCCCGCCATTTTCCTTTCCTCTATCGGACGGTCATCCTAGTTTTACCTGCGGTATAAATAGGCTTAACTCCTCATTTCACTCCTTTTTATCCCGACCTTCGCTTTCTCTCCGACTCCTGTCCGATCTCCGCCACCCGACCTTCGCAAATCCGGCGAACAGTGTTTCCGGCGAACCTCAATTTTAGGTACTCCTTTTCCGCTGCCGAGCCCTTATTGTGCCTTTCCCGACTTTGTTTTGATGGCTTCATCGTCTGCACCCCCGTCTGCGCCCCCCGAGCTATGGTATTTAACTACCTGGTCTTCCCTTACCTTAGGTCAGGTAGAAACCCTGCGCATAGATTACCTAATCCCCGAAGACCACTTAATAACTCTGCCCGACCATCGGGGTCGGGCGCACGAGCCCCCCTTAAGTCATTTCACCGTCTTCTCTGATCAGTTGTTAGCCGGTCTGCGCTTTCTCCTACATCCCTTCTTCCGCGAAATCTGTCGTTATTTCCAGGTCTCTTTGTCTCAGTTAGCCCCCAATTCGATCCGAATCTTATGCGGCACCGTGATCATCTTCACTGCCCGTAAAATCCCCTTAGAACCCCGGGTGTTCCACTTTTTCTATTATCTCAAGAAACAAGAGCCCGGGAATTTCTACTTCCAAGCTCGTATTAACTCGGCCTTCTTAGAGAAGGTGCCTTCCTCCAATAAAGGTTGGAAATCTCACTTCTTCTATATCCAATCAATCCCCCGACCGAACTGGCCTACTGCGTGGGTAGAAAACCTGCCTGATCACCCTCAGCTGCCCAAGAACCTTCGTTCGGAACCGGGCTATCGGTCTGCATTTTCTAAGCTCGGGGGAGCCCGATACCACGCGGGCAAGCTACTGATCGAGGGTATGCTGTATCTCTTCCGGCTGAGCCAAGTCCCGGCGGAGCTACCCGGCACCCTCGGTACGTCCCTACTCGCTTTGTAAGTTTGTTAATGCTAACTAAAACTTTTTCCTTTGTGCAGCCGAAGTCATGTATAGCGCTAGGGTTGATGCTGTAATGGACCGGGAGGACGAAGCCATGGAGGCTCTAGCCGCCCAGCTAGTGGCTGCTCGGGCGGTACCGCCGGTAAACATTGTCTCAGATCCCGAGCCGCCGGAAACCGCAGCAAACAATCCAGGAGAGGGTCTACCGACCGGGGGTTCGGGAACGACGACTCGGGTAGCGGGCGAGGGGACGTCCGCCCAAGCAGAGGGAGAAGAAGAAGAAGAAGATCAGGCAGATTCTGATAGCTCGGTTCGGAAGCGTCGTCGGCTAGTCCTCCGCTTGGGGACGCCTTCGCCCCCAGCACCGACCTCGGGGGATCAGGTTGCCGCACCCTCTCGACCTGATCGAGTCATGACCAGCCCTCGAGTTCCGGCCCCAGGCTCAACCCTTGTCCCAGCTGTTCCCCGACCTGACGCTCAGGGTCCGACCCAAACAACCCCCCGCTCGGTAGCCCAACCTCCTACCTCCATAACAGTACCGCCCAACGCATCATCCTCGGGGACCGTGCCGTGTCCCCCGGCCCCTCAGACGAGCACTGCAAACATTGACGCTGTAGAGGCCCCTCTGTCCATGCAGTCCCCTCCAAGGTCAGCTGTGGACGTTCAAGTGCCCTCAGCTACTTCGCTAACTTCAACAATCCAGTCACAACCACTTAATCTGCATGGCATGTTGGTCTCGAGCTGGGAGGAAGGATGGACTGCGTCTTTCGCGATGGATCCCGTTAGCTTGGCCGATCACTTCTTCACTGGCTTAACTCAGGTACTTTCTCCCATCATTCGGCTGTTTACGCTTACCCTTACGCACTTCATGCCATTTTGCAGCAATGGGCGTTGGGGCACGCAGTCAGTCAAGAGCTGGTCAACAACACTAGGGAGCGCCGAGCGGCCGAACGGAAGGTGAGAGACTTGGAGGCCAAAGTGGCGCAATGCACCTTTCCTCCGGGCGACGAGGGGCTGGACCAGCTTCATTCAGAAATAACTGCACTGAGGCTGCGCATATCAGAGCTGGAGGTCAGCTTGGAAGAAGAGCAACGGCTGTTGGCCCAGTCTGCTGTGGAGTCGGAGCGCCTGTCGAACCGGGTGGCTCATTTGGAGGGCGAGAATAAGATCCTCAAGGTCCGGTACACCCGAGCCCATTCCGACCTGGCCAGGAGAACAACAGACGCCAAGGGGCTTCAGCGAAAATTGAAGGAGTCGGATGCTGCTCATCACCAGACTCAACTTATTCTGAAGAACAAAGAGACGGAGCTGGCCACCCTACAAGAGGCCTTTCAAGGCTTAGAAACTCAACTAGTGAGCAAGGATGCACAGCTGGCCGTTCGGGAGACCACCATCCAGGGGCAGGATACCGAGCTTGCTCAGCAGAATACTGAGCTTGCTCGGCTCAAGAAGGAGTTAGAGGAGTATAAGTCGGGCGAGCCCGCCCGGATTGAAACAGCGCGTCTAGCCTACATTCAGTCGGACTCCTTCCTGGACCTGGTATCGGAGCACACTGGTGGCATGATCGTGTACGGCGCGAAGGGTGCTATCCAGCAGCTGACTGAGGCCGGCCATCTTCCCGAGGACCTTCCCCCCAACGCCATGAAGCTGAGGCGGATCAAGGCGTCGATTCCTGAAGATGCCTTCCCCCCCTTTACTTAGGTTGAATTCTTACTTTCATTTGTTTCATGATGACTCGGCCCTCAGGCCTTAAGAAGTTTGCTATGTTTTGAGCTGACTCAGCCCTCGAGGCTCAATTTTGTAGGGGTCATGAGCCCTTCTTTGATTCCCTTAGCTTGACATGGTTTTATTTCAATAGCCTGAATACCGTATTTGTTTGCCTACGATGTTTAAGGTTTTCGTTAAGTATTGTCTGTTTGGAGTGCTCGATCGGCTCTACGAGGGCCAGCGCTTGAGTTACATCACGAATTTTCACAAAGTGTGACCGCTCAGGCCGTTCATACCGCTCCCTTTAGCTCGATTTTATGAGCCAAGCGCCAAATTTTTCTAAGTGTCGAACGCTCAGTGTATTTGAGCTCTCAGTTATTCAGTCGGGCCACTACCCGGGTTCGGGCACATTGTTCGACCAGGTTGATTGAGCGTTTTATCTTGTTTCTGGCGAGTTAGTCTTATCGGCGAAACCGAGTTGGCTTGTGTGCTTTGGTTCAACCGGTTCAGTCTTGCTAAGCCGGCCTACTATTCCTTTTGTCTCTCAGGGCGTGGGGGGCCACGCCATGGCAGTGAAGATCACAAAAATGTGTTAATTCATGTTTCCTTCAAGCAAGAGTTTGGACACCGTCCGACTTACCCTGACCGAGCGTGGATCGCCACGCCCGACCGGGCCCGACCGGGCCCGACCGAACGTGGGACGCCACACTCGATCGGCGCCGAGTCCGGTGGGTGCGTGAGAGCAGACCCACTTACAACTTGCCTTAGCAAGAGTCTGGACACGTCCGACTTACCCTGACCGAGCGTGGATCGCCACGCCCGACGGGCGGAGTGCAGCCCGATCTTTATAAATTTTGCCTTCGCAAGAGTCTGGACACCGTCCGACTTCCTGACCGAGGGGATCGCAGGGACCGGGCCGGAACGTGGGACGCCACGCTCGATCGGCGCCGAGTCCGGTGGGTGCGTGAGCGCAAGCCCACTTATAACTTGCCTTTGCAAGAGTCTGGACACCGTCCGACTTACCCTGACCGACGTGGATCGCCACGCCCGACCGGGCCCGACCGAACGTGGGACGCCACGCTCGATCGGCGCCGAGTCCGGTGGGTGCGTGAGTGCAAGCCCACTTATAACTTGCCTTTGCAAGAGTCTGGACACCGTCCGACTTACCCTGACCGAGCGTGGATCGCCACGCCCGACCGGGCCCGACCGAACGTGGGACACCACGCTCGATCGGCGCCGAGTCCGGTGGGTGCGTGAGTGCAAGCCCACTTATAACTTGTCACAGTTGTCTTTTGGAGAGTCAGAGTTTTTGTCATCGTTTTCTCTGAGTACAGTTACAAGTATCATTTCTCTCCACTCTCCTCACAATACAACCTTAGGTGCACTGCACTCCAGGGTCTTCCGAGCCGCTTTCCTTGGGCATCTTGCAGATAGTAGGCTCCTGATCCCAGCGCCTCGACCACCAGGAAAGGGCCACTCCATGGAGGCTCCAGCTTGCCTACCTCCCCAACCGGCTTGATTCTTTTCCATACCTTGTCCCCTACTTGGAAATGTCAGGGTATAACCTTCTGGTCGTATCGGTTCCGCATCCTTTGCTGGTAAGCAGCCATGCGGACTGCAGCCTTAGCTCGGACCTCCTCAATCAGATCTAGCTCAGCCCGTCTTTTCTCGGCATTGTCTTCTCCATACAGATGTCTTCTGTCAGACTCACAGCCAACCTCCATGGGGACCACCGCTTCACTCCCATAGACTAACTGGAAGGGAGTGCATCCTGACCCTTCTTTGGGTGTGGTTCGAAGGGCCCATAGGACACCAAGCAGCTCGTCCACCCAGGATCCGCCGACCTGATCCAGCTTAGCTCTGAGCCCTTTCAGGATCTCTCTATTGGCTACTTCGGCCTGACCATTACTCTGGGGGTATGCCACGGAAGTGAAGGTCTGCTTGATCCCAAATTCCTTGCACCAATTTCTGATTATCCGACCTTGAAACTGCCGACCATTGTCTGATACCAGCTTGTGAGGTATGTCATACCGGCACAAAATGTTCTGCCAAAGGAATTTCTTCACCGTTTGTTCGGTGATCCGGGACAGAGCTTCTGCTTCGACCCACTTGGAGAAGTAGTCCACTACCACCAACAGGAATTTCTTCTAACCTGCTGCCCTGAGGAAGGGTCCTACTATATCCATGCTCCACTGATCAAAGGGACATGATACAGTGGACGTTCGCAACATCTCCACTGGTCGGTGCGATAGATTCTGATACTTCTGACAAGAAAGGCAAGAAAGAGTCATCTTCTCTGCATCCTTTTGAAGGGTCGGCCAAAAATAGCCGGCCAACAGGACCTTCCGAGCCATGGACCGACCTCCTGAATGATTTCCGCAGCACCCCAAATGCACTTCTCTGAGCACATAGTCCGCATCTTCCTTTCCGAGGCATCTGAGTAGTGGTCGAAAAAAAGCCCGCTTGTATAATGCATCCCCTATCAGAGTGAACCGGGCCGCTCTTATCTTTAGTATTCGAGCCTGCTCGGGGTTGTCCGGAAGAGTTCCTTCTTTCAAATAGACGATGAATGGAGCTCTCCAGTCCCCCTCTATCTCCATTTCTGCTTCCCTCTCAACCTGAGCCACCAGCATAACCTGAGGTGAAGGCTTGGGGAAGACCCATGGACGGACAGAGCTGGCCAGCCTAGCTAACTGATCCGCCTTGGCATTGTCCCCTCGGGAGATCTGTATAATCTGAACTTCTTGAAATTCTGCTTGTAACTGTTGATATGCCTCTACATAAGCCTGTAGCCTCTCGTCATTCACTTCGAACCGCCCAGCCACCTGTTGAGTCACTAACTGAGAATCAGAATGTAGGATGACCCGAGTGGCCCCGACCTGTCTGGCCGCTTGAAGACCTGCCAAGAGGACTTCGTATTCCGCCTGATTATTGGTAGCATGGTATTCTAGTCGCACGGCTAGATGAATGGGGTCTCCCTTAGGAGACATCAATAAGATTCCCACGCCACTCCCTGCCCGGGTGGCTGACCCGTCCACATATATTTTCCAAACCTCCTCCTCTTCCTCTGTATGAAGTTCACTTAGGAAATCTGCCAAGGCCTGAGCTTTGATCGCAGTTCTGGGCTGGTACTGAATATCATATTCGCTCAGTTCAGTTGTCCATTTGACCATCCGACCTGAGACTTCAGGGTTGATCAAGACCTTCCCGAGTGTGCTATTGGTCAGCACTCGGATAGGATGAGCCAGAAAGTAGGGTCGCAGTCGCCGAGCCATCAACACAAGGACATAAGCTAATTTCTCGAGTGTAGTATAACCCTACAACTCGGCCTCTTTAAATAAGTGCCCAAAGAAATAGACCGGTTGTTCCTCCGGTCTCTTTCTGGGTTACAAGCACAACACTCGTAGCTCCTCACTCAGCCACTTGTGCTTTGGATATTCACTTCAAAATAATAGATATGTATTCCTATGATTATCTTGAGTCTTATCATGCTCAAATCTCCTAATTTGTATATTGTTCAATCATCAATAAGTTTTGACTACTAATGCCTTATGCGTACTCAAATTTTATGACTGTAAACATTGTTACTCTTACATAATGAGTTTATTATTTTTGAATGAAGTCATGAACTTGATCAGTTGATTGGTTATCGCCGACGCGATGGAGGCTGGAGCCGACGCGATGCGCGACGTTGGCGGAGGCAGGCGACACTGGCGGAGACACGGTGGCTGGCGACGCTGGCGGAGGCGATGTGATGCGGCGGCGCTGGCGGAGGTGCGGCGGCTGACGCTGGCGACGCTGGCGAAGGCGATGTGATGCGGCGGCGCTGGCGGAGGTGCGGCGGCTGGCGACGTTAGCGGAGGCGCGGCGACGTTGGCAAAGCTCAGAGAAGACGGTGCGAGTCGAGAAGCGGTGCGTCGGTCAGATAAGTAAACATACAGGGGTTCTCCTTCCTCGGCTTGGCTAACACCGGCAGGCTGACCAAGTAAGTCTTCAATTCCTTCAAAGGCCTGGGTCACAATTCAGCATCCCAGTGGAACTTGGTGGCCTTACGCAGAATCTTGAAGAATGGCAGATTTCTATCAGCCGACCGGGAGATGAATCGGGACAAAGCAATGATCCTTCCCGTCAGGCGCTGGACCTCCTTCAGATTTCTGGGAGGAGGCATGTCTAGCAGAGCTTTCACTTTACCCGGATTGGCTTCTATTCCCCGCTCGGTTAAGATGTAGCCGAGGAATTTACCACTCTTAGCTCCGAACATGCATTTGGCTGGGTTAAGCTTGAGGTCATACCTCCTGAGAGTGCAGCAAGTCTCTTGCACGTCTGCTATTAGGTCGGCAGCTCGGAGGTACTTGATGAGGATATCGTCCACATACACTTCGACGTTCTTCCCAAGCTGCTCCTTGAAGACCTTGTTCATCAGCCTCTGATAGGTCGCCCCAGCATTTTTGAGTCCAAAGGGCATAACAGTGTAGCAATAAGTATCCTCCGCCGTGACGAAGCTGACCTTCTCTTGGTCATCCAGGCATAACGGGACTTGGTGATATCCTTGATAGGCGTCCAGCATGCAGATAAGCTCGCTCCCCGCGGTGGAGTCTACCATCTGGTCTATTCAGGGATGCGGGTAACAATCCTTTGGGCAGGCTTTGTTCAGATCCCTGAAGTCAATGCAGACCCTCCACTTGTCGCCCGGCTTAGAGACCAGCACCACATTGGCTAGCCAGGCAGGAAATTGCACTTCTCGGATGTGTCCTGCTTTCAGCAACCTTTCCACCTCGGCCTGGATGATCTTGTTCTGCTCGGGGCTGAATCTCTCTTTCTTTGCTTCACAGGTCGGGTGTCCGGGTAAACGTGCAGCCTGTGCTCCATGACCTCGGGCTTGACCCCCTTCAGATCTTGCTGAGACCAGGCAAATACATCTTGGTTCCGAGTCAGACATTCTATCAGTTGTTGCCGGAGGTCGGGCGGTAGCCCTGGAGCTATTCTCACCTTGGTTTCCTCTTGGTCAGGCAAGAGCTGGACCTCTTCCTTTTCCTCTATCATCTCAGCCCAGGGAGAGGGCTGAGAGGTCTGTACCATGTTACAGTTGGCCGGCGCAGCTCGGAAGGCCTTGCTTACTTCTACTCGGACATCATCTACGTAGCACCGGCGGGCGACCTTCTGATCTCCTCTGGCTTCACCGACCTGATCTCCTACCGGAAATTTGACCTTTAGATAGAAAGTGGACATCACCGCTCGGAATTCATTTAGGGCCGGTCGGCCCAGGATGGCGTTATAGGCTGAAGGTGCGTCTACTATCAGGAAGGTAGACCACCTGGTCCTTCTTAAAGGTTCCTCGCCGAGTGATATGGCCAGCTTGATCTGCCCCAGCGGTTGGACCTCATTTCCCGTGAATCCAAATAAGGGTGTGGCCACGGGCTGCAGCTCAGTCATTTCAATCTGCAGTTGCTCAAATGCCTTCAAATATAAGATATTCACAGAACTGCCTGAATCCACTATGGTACGATGGATTTGATAGTTGGCTATGACCGCCGTGATGACCAGGGCATCATCATGCGGTACTTCTACTCCTTGTAGGTCTGCGGGACCGAAGTTAATCTGCGGCCCCTGAGCTTGGGCAGAACTGCAGCCCACTTGATAAATGTCAAGGCGTCGGACCTGCGACTTCCGAGCTCTGTTGGAATCTCCATAGGTGGGCCCGCCTGCGATGACGTTGATGGACCCGTGCACAGAGTTCTGCCGATTAGCCTGCTCCTCGCTGGCGTTCCCCCGCCCGGGGGAGCTGGGGGTCGGGAACAGTTGTCTTGCTGCAGAGGCGGTCGGCCGGGCCGGGGACTCGGATTGGCCAGGCGATGTTCTTCCCCGACCTCGACCACCTCCTTGGTGAGCTCCTCTTGGACTTCCTCGGCCGGCGCGGCCCCGACCTCTGCCGGCCTGCCAGCAGTCTTGAAGGTCATGCGTGTGGCTGTTATGGAAGGAACAGTAGGGCTGCCACCTGGAAGGGATACAACCCTGGGCCACTTGCTGAACTATTCCCCTCTCGACCCCTGGTCGGTGTCCCATAGCCCTGGGGCTTCTGAGAGGCCCCCCAGGAGGTACATTTCTCTGATGTTGCTGAGGATTCTTGGGCGCAGGTCTGACCTCCGGCCGCCTGGCGGCTTGTGCTTCTTCAACGTCTACGTATTTACTGGCTTTCCCCAAAAGGCTTTCAAAGTCCTTCGGAAGTTTCCGGATCAAGGATCTGAAGAATTCACCCTCTTGTAAGCCCTGCGCGAAGGCACTGACTAACACCTCGGACGTAGCGGTGGGCACATCCAGAGCGACTTGATTAAACCTCTTGATGTAGGCTTTTAAGGGCTCTTTGGAGCCCTGCTTCATGGTAAACAAGTTCAAGCTGGTCTTGTGATGTCTTTTGCTACTAGCAAAATGTTGCAGGAACAGTCTTTTGAAATCAAAGAAGTCCTTGATCGATCCCTCTAGGAGTTTGTCAAACCACCGCTGGGCTGGCCCAGCTAAAGTAGTCAGGAAGGCCCTGCACTTAACACCGTCGGGGTACTGATGCAGCATCGAAGCATTCTCAAATTTCTTTAGATGTTCTTCAGGATCAGTAGCTCCTCCGTATTCAGTGATGGACGGGAGTCTGAAATGCTTGGGCAGTGGCTCGTGCAAGACTTGGCTGGAGAAGGGGAACCCTGTGCGCTCAGTTGGGGTCGGCACAAGGGGAGCCTTCCCCTTGTTAGCTCTGGTATGACTGGATGTAGCTTCATGAGGGTCCGATTGTCCTGCTCCTTCAGCTGGGCCGAACAGCGCCCGGTGGAAGTGAGGGCTCTCATCCTGTCAACCCCTCCTTCGGTGCCCACCTGAGCAGTCTGCTCGGCCGGGCCCGGCTGAGCGGGTCGAGCGGCCGCTTGCTGCGCCTCCGCCAATTTCCTGGCTCTAGCTTCTATTAGCAGATCCAAGTCTTCCTGTGAAAGAGTAACAGTCACCCGGTTGGATTCACTCATCTTCGTCTTTCGATCAGGCAGGAGTTTCCCACAGACGGCGCCAAATTTGATCCTGTCGGCAAGCGAAGACCGGTTCCCAACCGGTTGGCTCGGTCTAACCAAGACGACCCGGTCTGCTGTAACTCGGGGGGTCGGACTCAGGCCCGAATAGGGAACAGATTCAAGTCCCTCGGCTCGGACCAAAACAGGGGTCGCAATGTAGTGGTGTAGTTGCAAAATGACAGCAATCCCCTCTACAGAGCCATATGGGGGGTTTATATAGGGGAGAAGTAACTCTCTGCTGTGTCAGGGCTGGCAAATCTCATTAAGGGAGGGTCAGTTGACAGAGGGTGATAGTGACAGCCGCATTAATGCTTGTGAGACTGCCATAGCCGCCTGACACCCTGCCTAATATATCTCTTCTGTCCCTCTTTAACTCTCGGCGGCTCTGCTAGGCAATGATTATGCCGGGGGGATTGTCTTCTGAATATTTGATAGGAAAGGCTTATAATTGTTCGGCCGTCCCCATGTGATCACGAGTACCTGGCCTCGGACAACAGACTTTGAGGGGCCGACCTCGGGTGACCTACCCCGAGTGTCCTGACATCGGATGATCGGCCTCGAGTGTCCCAACCCCGAGTGACCGACCCCGAACATCCCGACCTCGGGTGACCTATCCCGAGTGTCCCGACCTCGGGTGACCGACCCGAGTATCCCGACCCCGGGTGTCCCGACCCCGGGTGTCCCGACCTCGGGTGACCGACCCCGGGTGTCCCGACCTCGGGTGACCGACCCCGGGTGTCCCGACCTCGGGTGACCGACCCCGAGTGTCCCGACCTCGGGTGACCAACCCCGAGCGTCCCGACCTCGGGTGACCCTTGGCCTGGCCTATTCATCACCGGTTTAGATTGACAATCGAACCCGACCGAGCTCCTGATCTTTCTAAAAATCATGCGCCCGGATCATAAATAAATTAAATTATTTTTAAAAAAATATGATTAGTGATGATTTTGTTTTATTCGTGTGTATCACCGTATTTTAGCTACAATTTAACCAAGTTTCGTCGATAATCATATATAAATTGTAATCTATCGTAAGGTTTATTAGTTTTTTTTACTGAATTATTAGCGACGAATTATGCAAACTCGTCGCTAATAATACTTAAATTTTGCCACTAGCTAGAATGATGTTCACGACCAAATATGGTAAATTCGTCACTAATACCAACAAATTTTAGCAACAAGTCGTTCGTAATTGTGGTGTAGTTTATGGCAATTACGGTAACCTTAGTAACATTTATTAAGTCGTTGCTAAATATAGTTTATGACAAACTTATAGCGACAAATATTTATCATCACTGTTTATTTTTAGTGAAAAAATATGTGTTAGCGACGACTAATTTCTTCGCTAAATAACATTTTTCTTGTAATGCCACTACATTCACCGCCACCACATTCATCATTACTAGAAAGTGACGAACATACTCATATTGCTAACCTGGTGAAGAGAGCAATGAAGAACAAGAAGTTAAATACAAGTGGAAAAGGTCATCTGGCTTATTTCAATTGCAACGAGGAAGGGCATATCAAGATCAATTGCTTCATTTTAAAGAAGACAGAAAAGTTATTGAAGACAACATGGAGTGGCACATCCATCTCCAATGAAGAACCACAACCAATAGACAACACCACTTAGACTCTAGTGACAATTGACAACTTCATTATGAATACTCGAGATTAGGAGGAGCCTAGCATTTAGAAGAGAGTGAGGGGAGCAACAAGAAAAATCCATTAATATGCCTAGCGTTAGCCAACATAGAGGTGACTGACCGAACACAATTATTATATCAATACTGCTAGGGCTATAAATGAATCAAACATTTATGAACAAATTTGATGTTCAACTTAGTAAAAGCTTGTTTATGTCCGTTTAATATATACAAGATCAATTAAATAAACAAGCTTGAACAATTTGTTAAACTAAACAAACAAGCTCGAACACATATGTATTCAGCTCATGTTTATGAACAGCATTCGTGAACAATATTTACGAACCATGTTCATTAATAAAACTCTCATCAACATGCTAAATAAACAATAATAAGTTTGAATTATCAAACACAAAAACCAATCAAACAAGTAAAAATTTCAAACAATCAAATAAGTCTGAATTGAGAGTTTGATACTATCTAAACGAACCAAGATCAAATCAAGCTCAAGTCAAGCATGAACTAAGAGCTCGATAACATTTAAACAAACCACGATTAAGCCAAGTTTCAAACAAGCTCAAGCTGATAAAAAATAAACCAAGCCAAGCTTGAACAATCATTTTAAAAATTTGGTTCATTTTAAGATCAGCTAAGCTTGACTTGGTTATCTTATCAAACAAGCTTGAGCACCTCAAAGCCCGACTCAGCTTGGCTTATTTACGGTCCTAAATACCGCCAATCCATCAACAACAATCACATACTATGATCAATCTTGGGCTGACATGCTTAAGGTTGAAAATAAATAATTGAGATCACAAGTGGAAGGGCTAAGAACAGCTCTGGAAAAAATAATTCTCCAATCCCTCTAGAGTAATGGGGAGCTAAAGGGTTAACTATAACAAACACAAACTAGGGTATAAGCCAAAGCTAAAGAAAAAGCCTATTTTGTGTTAATGAACGAAGAAAGAATGGTTAGTTCCTCTGTAAGTCGGTACATCAACTAGGTTCCCCCCACATGTACACACTAAGCATAATTTGGCATTTAGTACAATTAACACCATAATTATAATGATTTTTCTCAGTACTAAGCCAATCCACAATTGACATACTTTTCTTGTGATTTTAGAAAAGCAATGATGATTGCCTTAGCCACGAAGATTTGTTCCCATTGCTTCCTTAGCTCTGACAAGAAGTGGAGGAAACACAGAGAGAAGTGAAGAGGCATTGGTCCACAAATGGCATGGAACTTTGGCAGAGATGGTTGATGAGGAGGAGAGCAGAAGAAAGCATAGCCCTTGGCTTGTGGGGCACATGATCGTCACTGTCACAAGTGGAAGATGAGGTGGAGGTGGTGGTGGTGGTGGCAATGGAAACTAGTGAAAGTTAAAGAAAGTTATTGTGCTATCTTTTGAGAAGTGCATGATCTAAAGGGGACTATGGTGGTGGTGTATCTGTTTTCTAGTAGAAGGAAGATGAGGGAGGCAAAAGTAGTGTTTCCTTCTACTAAATGATGAGGTCATTCCAAATCCTCCTTTGCGTGCTGACTCCTTCCAAGTCCTCTATGGTCGTCCGTGAGTCCACCTAGTCACACAAAGTAACTTGCTCTTGCTAAATTGTCTAACTCACTAACAAACTAGGCTTGCTCGAGCTAGCCATCTCAACCCTTTTAGGCCTACCAACTCTCCTAGCTAGATCAATCGGGCTACCCAAACTAGTCTGTCTAACTTGTCTAAATCGATCGACCATTGAACCAATCGAACCGCCTAATACTCTTAATCTAATCAAGTCACTTGGATGGTCCTATTGAATTAAGTGGGCCAGGTAGATCAACTCACCTATCTTGCTCAGTTCGATAGATCAACTATTCTATTGACATCATCTAATTCGTTAGTATTAGTATTCCAACAAGTAAATATTCACAATTTAAATAAAGAATAAATACTCTTCTAATTTTTTCTTCTTATATATATTTTGAAAAATATTTTACACAATTGTCAATGCCTTATATGTTAGTCTAGTATGCTTTATTATTTCAGAAAAATGAATAGATAGTTTTCTACCCGAAGAGGAGGTTCTAAATACCAGAAAAGAAAAGATACCTACACCGCGAAATCATTCACCCTGCCCCTTTAACCTTTTACCTTTCAATTTCTTTATATATATATATAAAAATCCTCCAAATTCTATATAGCTAAACAATTTTTGTATTAATAAATTTAAAAGTAAAAAAAAAACCTAAAACGCAATCGAGACTCTTCAACAGCTTTGCAGTGGAAGGGTGACGAAAGGACTCTCAAGTTCAGTTTTAAATTAACTATTACCATGTTACACATGCATATGTTAGATTAAGTAGCTAATCTAGTTTTAGCTTGAAGTAATTACTCTTTTAATATTTTTCTTTTTTAAATAAAAAAAAACACTTCCCTACTATTCTGACAAATTAAATGCTCTTTTAATTGATGCTGCATGGATCTTTATGCACTCACTTTCCATCAACTTTCTCTTGCACAGTAAATCTGGAATATGCTGCGGCACCACGAAAGAAAAAAGCTGCAGTCCTGTCAATCACTCTCTAATTCCGTGTCCGAATTGAACAAGGTATCTATAAAATCAAGAAATCAACTTAAACAATTACGACTTCACGTCTGCCCTAACACCATTAGCCAGCCTTAAGGCAAAGTTTTCTACTCTTTCTAAATTCCACAGGATCTTTCCACGCGATTCTGAACCTCTTGACAAAGGAATTAAAGATAAGGATGATAATTTTTTTTTCAAATTTGATGAAGAATTTGTTATATAATTTAAATGAAAGATATTATGGTTGATTTTTATTTTTTTTAAAGATTCGCCTTCGTATCCGATGACCCAATTAAATTATATTTATATATATTTAAAAAAACCAAAATATACTAATTATTTTTGTACAATTAAATTAGGAATAGATTATAGATATTTAATTTATTTTTTTAATTATATATATTTTTTGATATGATGTTAATTCTATATGTTTTTATTGAATGATGATAGTTGAATGGAAAGAAAAAAAAATTATTACTATAGAGAATATACAATCTTTTAATGGATATGAGTATAATGATAGATATCCGATCCCGATATATACGAGGGCAGAAAATATAAAATCCGATTTAAATCCAATCAATTATCATCCCTAATTAAAAAGAGAAAGTGCAACGACTATAAACGCTCATGGAGTGTTGGCTTAACTCATCAAAGGAGAGTCTTAAGGAGAGTCTTAAGGGAGAAGAATAGCAGAATATGAAACAAAGCAAGTAATAGAGAATATACCAGATGCTGCTGCTTTAAGGGTGCCTTTTTATGATTCCATTTGCTTTCTTTGTTGCTCCAAGTGCCATTGCGCAGAGTTGAGGAATCCCTGTCAGCATTGAGGTAATGAGGGTGCTATTGGAAATTAGCAACCAAGGAAAATTGAAAGACTCACTCTGCTGTAAAATACTTTTCAGAGTTGAAATTTGAAACCATTAGAATGCCATCATTGTATTTCCTAAAAACAACTTAAATTAAAAGTTAATAATGTGAATGAAATTTGAGAACAATGTAAATGACATCAAAGTAATCTTCTAAAATAAAGCATCTTAATGATCAGGGTATCATTTAGACTTTATAAAGTATCATAAATACATTAGTGATCTCAAATAATCAATAAAAAAAGGGCATGATTTTGTCCATTGGAGATCAAAGTATTTTTTATGGTTCTAGAGACCAGCCAAAGTGTGTGGGGTGGGGGCAGGTGGGCGGCAAACAGAGAGATGGTTCCAAAATGTCTACTATGGAAAGTGACCCAAGTGACCCCTTTTACAATTTATAAATTAAAGTGCATCCATTAATAATACTAGACTTTAGATGCATCTTTCAGTAAATCATCCAGCAAATATTTCCTGCCATTCTCTAAAAAACTCAAAACCAAAAATGATTTTTTTAAAAACTGCGCATGAATTTTGATACCTGAATCTGAATTGACCTTGCAGAAATAGAAAAATTGCTATCACATGGTCACGGGTTTAAGTCGAGGAAACAATCTTCGTGCACGAGGCTCTCCTTTAATCTAAATGGACCTTAAACAAGTCATACAGTCAAAAATAGCCACTGGAAAACTAAAATTTAAGAATCCTGCCTCTAAAAGTCCAAGATGTACCAATAGTCTATAATCAATATGTAATGAGCAGATGGATATGTTTAGATAATGTTCAGACTGAATGCAGCAATCTGGATTAGACTAAACCATGAATAAATTGTGCAAATACATGTCCGTTTTTTCCTTCAACACTTGTCTTGGATGTTTGCTGAATTAAACAAGCACCACAAAACATAAACGGATATAGAAGTGCCACAAATGCATCTAACTATCAAGTGAAGTGATTGTTCTTGTAGTTTTCTAGATGCTTACTCAACAAAGACAATAACAATAGCCCATCCGTTTGAATTAACTGACTATATAGATCTTAGTCATACACTAAATCTTCAAGATAAGACTATATAATTCGTAATAATATATGCAACTCTTTAATCAAAAAAAAAACCTTATATGCACACCTTCATAGTACTAATTAGCTGAAACGTCTATTCTTCCCGTTTTACTTACTGTTCAAAGATTCTCAGTTGAATAATTGTTTTTGATAAAGTTATCTTTGAATTATAGAAGAAGCAGAATCTGTTCCACCAAAACATCCAAATGGAGTGAGAGACTGGTCAAGACATGTGGTTATTTGCAACTGGACGGTTGAATGGAATTCCATAAATGCCCTTGAATGACTCCTAACAGTCCGTTTCCTTTTCTCTCCTCTGCTATCCTTCAAAATTACAATCTCGGTTCCGCTTGAGTCCTCTGGTTCTATAAATTGACTCCCTCTCCATGGCTACAATTCCCTTTCCTCCTCTCCTCTTCTTCCTTGGTTAATTACTAGAAATTCTGCTGTTTTTTTCCTCCCTTTGTTATCTCTAGTATTCTTCCTCTTGAGATTTTTCTTGGGCAACAGCTAAATCTTGTGTTCTTGCTTCTGCTGTTGCTCCAGGAACAGTCTCGCTCGTTGGTCGCATCCAGAGTCATTTGCAGGGGGAGACTCTGCCAAAATTCACTCCAGAATTTTGAACCAAACTTCGCTGTTGGTTGATCTTTGGAGTGAAATGCCATCTTGCTCCTGAGATCGAAGATTTTTCAATCTTTAGTTCCAAAATCTGATCTTTCTGCACCTGAAACCTCTTAGTTTTCTTTCACATGCAGCGTCTGCTTCTCATCTTTATAATCTATGTCGCCTGTTATAAGTGAGATACTTCTCTCTGGTTTTATGATAAATTCCACCCTCAGGCGCAGGTCTCCTCTTGTTCAATCCTTCTCTGTTGTCTTCCTCTACTGGTTCTACGTGTTTTCATGAACTTGTTCTGAGATCTGAAAGTCTGGGACTCGTCCATCTTTTCTCATATATTGTCTCTTAATTTTAATCCAAGTAATAATATTGGCTAAATCTATAATTAAGTTGCATCCTATCTCAGAATCTAGTCTTTCCTGAAGCACCAGCAGTAAACTTTACAGATAGCTTTGCTAAATAACTCATTTTGCTGCCAAACCCCAAAGCGGCCATGGCTTCTCCATCTGGGACTTCTTCTGGTTCCAGCCTGCTGCAGAATTCGGCCTTCTGCGAAGTGGATCTACAGGCACTGATGGACCATAAAAAGCAGAAGAGAAAGATATCAAACCGCGAATCTGCGAGGCGGTCAAGGATGCGCAAGCAGAAGCACCTGGATGATCTGGCGGCACAGGTGAACCAAATGAGGAAGGAGAACAGTCAGGCCTTGACACAGTTGACACTCACCACACAGCAATACTTTGTTGTGGAGGCTGAGAACTCTGTTCTCAGGGCTCAGTTGATGGAGCTCACCAGAAGATTGCAGTCTCTTAATGAGTTCCTTCTCTGCCTGAATGAAAACAACCATATCAGCAGTGGCCTCCTCTGTGATGGTCCCCAAAACAATGAAAACTTCAACACTCCATGGAACTGGTACATGAACCAGCCCATCATGGCATCATTAGAAAACATGTGGCATTACTGACAGATGAGAAACCATCGATGTTTAAGGAGGGTAGCTACTGTGACTCAGTGATTTATGATTAGTGGGCCATTGTCTAGGTGTCTGGTGTGTTTTATTGGGGCCAGGTGTCTGGCGCAGTTTGTATGTTTGTATTGAAAATGAAGAAGATATTTCATGTTTCAGCAAGGCAACTAGTGGTGTGTGTCTCATGACCATGAGTTGTCTCTGAAAGATTCCTATAAAGGGAGCTGACTTGTCTACATATAATGAAATGGTTGTAAGTAATTTATTTATTTTCTACTCTCTCCATGTCTGTGTGTTTCAGGCTAACACATTACTTGAACTGATTGATAGAATGGATTAAAATTGAATATAATTGGTTTCATGGTGAAAGCATCAGCAAATATTCGTGCTTGTTTGAACAAAAAGAGAAAACAGACATACAATACCAGCTTAATATGATTGCCGCTGATGTCTGTTTTCCACCCTCTTTTCTCTTTGGAATCTTGGTAGCTGGCCACCACAACTGTTCATGAATATTTAAAAAAAAAGACAAAAGAAAAATAACAATGAAACAAATCAGCAAATAATGTTCCTGTGGCTATTATTATAAAAGTACTCCCATGACTTCTAAATGCGTTTATTATATACAATTTATTAAAAAGTAAACAGTCATAAGGTAAAAATATTCCTAATTGCTAGTATGAATAATCAAATGGTTTAAAAAATGAACATTCAAATGCACATACATTGGAACGAAGTTTTTTTTTTTTTCTGTCACACGCTCGTTACACATACTTTCCAATCAAACTGTGAAGTGAGATACAATGGTCATGTTAGAGGAAATCAAGTGCCAATTTCATAGTAATCAAAATTGGGGCATTCTAATTTTTACATAAAAGATTGAAGAGGTTGAGGCCCTGATTTTTTTTTTAATCTTTTCATTTATCGTGCATTTCCCAGGCTGGAACCGGCTGTGCTGACCGTGGTAGTCTTCAATAGTATCCTTACATTTTATGCATATGCACACAGTGTGTACTTTTTTTTGTTTGTGATCGGTCAAGGATCAATAATTGATTCAGTAATTTTAATTCAACTGTAGTAAAACTTACAGAACTAATAAATCATTGTTGATGATAACATGTGACAGCATCTGAATCCAAGGTCAAAACCTAATTTAATTATTGAAAGCGATAAAAAGAAAAGAAATTGGTTTAATTAGGTCAGTGTCCTGCGCATCATCTTCCCATGTTTGTGAAATGCAAAAAAAAAAAATCAACAAGGGACAGAAAAATTTGTTGATTTCAGTTCTAATCTACTACCCATACTTTTCAAACTATTATCACATTGTGTGCCACATCATACAAGTAGAATCAAAATGAAAGAAGCTATGAACTTCGAACTGATCCTTTGGTATGTATTCTACTTGAAAATTGTGAGATTGGCACGGGATTTTCTCTACTTATGCTTTTGGAGGGAAAGGAAAAAAACAAAATGAGAATGCCATTACTTATAATTGCTCCAGTGAATATTCCGATTGAAAAACTGAATATCTGCCATCATGAACTTATATATGAAGTTGTGCTTGTCTCTCAAGGCATGGCTAGTAAGCATGATAGAAGCTGACCATGACGGTGGTGATTACCTTCTTTGAGTTCACTTCTAGACGAAGCAAATTGCATACCACATTCTTAATTGTTCTTCTCGGTTGGAAAAAAATATATAGCTTTCAAGTAGAAGTCAATAAAGTGGGTGAACTTACATTACCTAACGATATACCTTTATATGAGTGTATTGGGTTGATGAAATCACCTGTCATGCTGTTCAAAATAACATCAGGAAGTGCGTCAAAAATAAAAAATAAAAAAGCTTTAGGACTTCCTACATCATAGGTTAAAACTTAAAAACGATTAGTGAATTTAACTAAAAATTCATGAAAAGTTTTCAGGATAGAGGAAATGCAAAAGTTAAATGTGCTATGATGCAAAATTGGTAAATTCTATTCTGTTTTGTGATAGAGAAAAATTTGCAAAACATGGGTATAGCAGAATGAAGATTTTTGCTAGCAATTATTAGTTTGAACACCAAACCAAGAAGGGATGTGACTCCATAAGTACTAGGGAAAATGGTTGATCATTGGATCAGAATAAAGATCAATTTAAGACATTGTAATATGGAAGATGATAACTATCTTGAGGAGCTTTGTTACCGATGCAAATTCAGAAAAAAAAAACACAACAGTTGATGAATGAGGAATAATATCTCAAATCACCTGCAACTTGCTTGTTTAAAAAGCTTAATGATTAGTTTTGAACTTTGAAGTGGAAGCAGTAGCGGTCATGGTTGTCAATTCATTAGAATAAACATTAAAGGAGCAAAAAGATAGACTAATGATACAATGATGTAGTTAGATGGAGGTTATTATATAAAATTAAAATGGCCCCTGCCAATAAATATGATTCCAGCACAAATAATTGATGATCATCTTGTCATAGCTTTTATATGAGGTTAATGTGTTTGGCAGCCCAACTAGAGATGTAAGTTTGGTGTCTCTAACTGAAATTATTGACGCATTAATCTTTGTTTACCTATGAATCATGTAATCATTTGCCAAAGGTACACAAATAAGAATGCAACTGGATATGCTTCCTTTACAGAATTGTGGAGTGACTAGCATATCTTCAAAAGGTTCACCTCCCAAATAGGAGCTGATGCTAGACAATTTTTGGGTCGCCAAGATTCTAGTGTTTGCATGAACTGTTAGGCTAGAAGCTAAGATTTGCATGGTATTCTAGAATAGGAACTGTTTATGTTAGTGTAGTACAAATAATTGCTAATAATTGAGGAAACCAAAATATGCCATGTGATGCTCATAAATGTGAAATTGCAGTGATCTGATATTGAAGCCAACTTCATGGCATCATGATCTCGAATACTCTTACTGATGGAAAATTATTTCATGATCCTTCAACCTAGGCAGATTGTATACATTAGACAATTTCAACACAGCAAAGTGCATCAAGGGGAAAAACAGTTATACCGTGCAGTTGGGAATTGAAAACCAATTTTCAGGATATTGCAGAACCTACAAAAACTGAAAAGGTTCTTAATTCATTTTTTTTTTTTAGCTCTCAGTCAACTGAGTTATAATCTAGTCACCCATTTGGCCACTGGATATGTGAAATTTCATTGAAGCATACCATTCTTTTTACCAGTAATCCTTGCAAGAACAAGAACCATTGACAAAGTGGTGGAACCTGATTCTATCTCTAATGGTTATTTCTCGATCATAGACCTTAGATACGAGCTTCATTGCAGTGTGGCAATCCTCACAAGACCTTAAGTTCTTGACGACCAGGATTTTCTCCCCTGGGTTAGTGCTGATCAGCCCAAATGCCACTGCGAGTCTCTCACTATGATGATGCAGTTGCAGAATTTTTTCATCATCTTCCATGTCAAGCAACACCTCTGATGCTTTTGGAGTGTAACCTTCTAACCTCAGTTTCTGTGACATCTCGTTAATTTTCTCATATATCCTCTTTGCTTCGGGGTGCCCACTATCACCAGCCTCAAACTCATGGATTATGCCATTAACTTCTATCCTACTATAACCAGGTACTTTGTTAATTCTTCTGGCAAGCATTAACTCCCTAACTTTTGCCTTGTCCTCCCACATCCCACTAGATGCAAAGATGTTGCCAATCAGCACAAAATTTTCACTTTCACTGGAATTCTTTTCAAGCACCTTCCATTCATTCATCAAACGCTCAGCATGGTCAAATTTTCCATGTAATTTTGAGGCCCAGATCAGAGTCCTCCACATGATACCATCAGGCTCTATTGGTATCCTTCGAAGAAATCCTTCCGCTTCGTCCAAATGCCCAGCCCGGGCAAGTAGATCAACCATGCACCCATAATGTTGAATCCTCGGCCTCAACCCATAGCGGTGCATGTAATTATAGAAACGATATCCCTCTGCAACCTTTCCAGCATTACGGCAAGCACTGAGCACAGCTGTTATTGTCCTATCATTAGGCCTCACTCCATCTTCCACCATCTGGTAAAACAGTTTCAGAGCATCCTCGCACCTCCCGTGATTTGCAAGGCCAAAAATCATAGCTGTCCATGCGAACAGATCCCTGTTTGGCATTTGCTCAAACAGTCTCTCGGCACTTGCAATGCAGCCACATTTGGTGTACATGTCCATCAGGGACGTTGCGACCTTAGGCTTAGAATCAAGCCTTGCCCTAACAGCCATCTCATGCACTCGACGGCCAAGGCCCAGAGCTCCTGCTTCCGCACAGGCTCCGAGCACAGCTACGATCGTCGCATCATTTGGTTCGACTCCATGCCTCTGCATGGAGTCGAACAAGTGGAGCGCGTGAAGCGGTCGGTTCGCCTCGACCGCTCCGTTGATCATGGAGGTCCAAGAGACGACGTCTCTCTCGGGCACCCTATCGAACACCTGGGCGGCATGGTCGAGGAAGTCGCAGGCAGAGTACATGTGGATGAGTGAGTTCTGCACGCGACGGTTGGGGGAGAACCCGCGCTTGAGAGATAGGGCATGGAGCTGGCGGCCCTCGTATGCGGCACGGAGGCGGGCGCACGAGGAGAGGAGGAGTGTGAGGGCGAAGGGGTCCGGTATGGGGCCGGACCGCTGGAAGTGGAAGAAGAAGAGGAGTGCTTCCCGTGGGCGGTCGGACCGAGCGTAACATCGGACGACGGCATTGACGGTGGCGGAGGAGCGTCCGGGGTGGGAGAACGCGAGGGAGGAGTGAGGATTGCGGTGGTCGCCGCCAGTCTTGAGGATCAAAGCATGGAGTTGCAGAACATGGCCAAGGGAGGAGACTTCAGCGGCCATAAGAACGCGAACGGAGCGCACGTGTGAAGGAATCGCGTCGCGTGCCACCTTAATAGTTCATGGTCATGATCGGATTTTTTTTTCTTTTATTTAATCCTGACCGTTCGTTCGCTGGATCTGGCAAAAGGTATTAAGAAAACTTTTTACAATCCATTTTTTTTTATTTGCTTTTTGTTTTAGTTTAGGATTAAAACTTCTTAAACTCTTACCAAGTGTGAGTTAAGTTTTGTTCCCACGCACATAAATGAACTGGTATTCGGATGATAGATTATCATAAAGGAATAGAGATCGAATTTCAGAGGAATAATTATTTGAAAAATAAAATCTCTCCCATCTAGAAAGACGTCCCTCGATAATTATGCTTCCTCCTAAATACTTTGAGAAGTGCCACGTGATTGTATCACTTTTAATTAATATTATTATAAAATAATAAAAATATCTTTATAATTAAATTTAAGTAATTAAATAAAGACTTTACGGTAGAAATCTAAAAATTTATTTTCGAATAAATAGAAATTTAAAATATTTAAAAATCTATTTTATAAAGATAGATTCCTCATAGTTAATGGAAGAAAATAGATTTCTTATAGTTAATCGAACTTGTTGTAGAAAAAAATCAATTTGAATTTGCTACGGCAAGTTTGACTAACTTGTGGATCTTTTGGAAAATTCATAACCTTGATTCAATGTATAACCTTGATTCAATGTATAATTTTGCCTTAATTCCATGTCCAGAAAAACTAACCTCAAGCATTAGTTGTAATTTTTTCCATGTCCTAGTCTAAAACCTTTCTCATTCTGATTTCTAAGTTCTCTTGTATTGTTTAATTGCATCAATGTTTCGGTAAGTACAACATCTTTTATAGTAGACCATTGATGTTTATTTTTTCCTAGTCTTTTTGAGTTGTAAGATTCTTCTAAAGGTTTAGAAGTCATGTTTACCTATAACACAAAAAAATAACAACTCAAATAAAGAAAATTCTGAAATAGAATACCAAAATAAGAATTACAATGCAATTCAAATAACTCAAACAAAAGCTATTGCAATTCAACATAATCAAGATAAGACATGTCACATGTAAATTACAAAAAAAAAATAGAATAAAGATTGTGGTCGTTGCTCATTTACAAAAATCTAAAAATTTAATAAAAATTACACAAATGATCTCATCTAGATCTTTTCCATTCATTAAACATGTCATTTGCCAAATTATCTCGCCAATTGCTAAATTCACTCGAAGTCTTAATGTTTAACACCACATTTTCACAAATTTCAGCAACTCCATTAGGTTGACTATCCAACGTTCTCTTCAACCTTCTTTCTGTTGTAAGTACCCCAGGTTAGTTTTGATATGGTCAACCGAGTCAAGTTAGTTCATGTTGGTTTTTAATCCCTGTTTCTAAGTGTGCAAGAGCATAAGAGCGCAAGAAGTCGAGCGGAAAAAGCAGCAGTTGAGAAGGATAGCACAGGAAGGTAGCCAACGGGCTCGGTGCATCCGAGGGACGCGGAGGTCTGCGAAAGAGTACGCCGATGGAGCGAAAAGGGCGCGCGCGACGTCTGATGGACGAGAAGTCGAGAGGAAGCTCGCTCGAGGAGAAGGCCGGAGGAGGGTTCCGGTGAGCCTAACTCTGGAAGAGTCGGAAATCACCCACCCATATGCTTTCGGGTGCCCGTATACTCGGGATCCCCTAAGCTCTCAGGCACTTGAGTTCCCCGAGTGCCCCAATGCATACAGGCGCCCTCAAGTGAATTTTCATCTGTAGCTAGCCGTTTGTGAACGTTGTGTATTGGATAACATGCAAGCCACGTGTCAAGCCCCCTCAACCACTCGGGTGCCCCTATAATGTCATGTCAGCATTCAGATAGAATTGATCGGGGATATAAATAGGCCCCAGAGCTCATTTCCAAATCACTGATTCATAGCATTCTAATTCTTCCTTATTTTTTCAATATTTTGCTGAGCTTTTCCATGTGTAAGAGGCTTCTTCGCCCAAATGCATTTTTTCAAGAGAATCGAGCTAAATTCTGTCTTGGATTAGCAACCTCCCCGGTTGCAAACCAAGTAAAATCCGATTGCCCTTTTCTTTTCATTATTTCTTTATTTTTGATGTTATTTATTATTGTTTAAATTAACTAACATCTTTGTTCTAGCAAAAATAAAAGATATTATTTTTTATTTTCAAGGGCAATTCACTCCCCCCCCCCTCTACCCTCCAAAGTTCAAGGGGGAGTTCAAGAGTTGGAAGCGCAAGATGCAGGTATTCTTTAAAACTGATTTCGATTTACTTTTAATTATAAAAACGATTTTGTAGCTCCCAAGGACACCAACAACAAACCCAAAAATGAAAGTCTGTGGACAAAGAAGGAGTAGGCTAACTTTGTGATGAACGAGAAAGCAGAAACCATCTGCTGACCGTATTACCTGCACAAGAAGTTAACCGAATCGGGGACTGCTGATCTGCAAAGGAACTTTAGGAAAAGTTCCTTGAACTTCACGAAGGTACATCCGAAGCCAAACTAGCAAAAAAAGACCTGCTTCAGAATCAACTCAGCAACCTCTGATCGGAAGAAGGAGAGTCAATAGCTCAACTATACTCTAAACTTAAAGAGCTAATAATGGAACTCAACAACCTCGGAGAGTCGGTAAGCAATCAGGATGCTCAGAGGTATGCATTGAATGCCTTCCCGAGGACCCCGAACTAAACTTCGATAATTGATGCCTATTACATCTCTAAGGATCTTGAGGTAAGTACCTTAGAGCAACTCTTTTCGACTTTAGAACTTCACGAATTTAGATGTGCTGGAAAGAGTAAAGTGGAGAACATCACCTTAAGCTCGAGGAAGACCTAACATGAAAATGAATCTTCAAAAGATGAAGAAAACACAACATACATGGTAAGGAAATTGTCGAAATATTTTAAAGCTAAAAAATTTAATAAAGTGCAGGGTAAGAAGCAAAGGAAGATCCGCTGCTATTACTGCAACGAAGAGGGATATGTAAAAGAAAACTGCCTAAAGCTAAAAGCAAACAGACCGAACAAGGCAAAACACAAGAATCTGAAGGCAACATGGGACAAGTCCTCATCAAAAGATTCAGCTCTCGAGGAACATGCGCGGACTTGCACTGATGATTTCACTCCAAGAAGATGAGAGCATCGATGAAGGGGGAGACACGTCAGAAGATAGCAGCGACGAAGGGGGAGCTTCTGATTTCAGAAAAGATATAATAAGTGAGGTATGCCTTCTATCTCCTGATCAATTATATTTTAATATTAAGCAAATAGCAAAATCTATGTGTAAATTAAAAAATAAAAATATAAAATTAGAAAGAAAATTATCTTCTTCATGCCTATTAGAAATGTATGATAAGTTAAAATTTAAAAATAAAAATTTGAAAGTTCAAATTGAAATATTGCAAAATAACTATGCATGTTCAATTATTCTCGAAAATCAAAAATTAGATATTATGGTAAATTTAATTGGTATTTTAAATTTCACAAGAGCCATATTGTAAAAATTCCCAAATCATATATTCGATCTAAGTTTCTGATAAATCGTATTCGAAAAAATTAATATTGGGTACCTAAATCTATCTTAAACTGTTAAAGTTTTTGTTTATTTGTCAAGTAAAGATTTGTTTTGGTAATTAATAATTGACCTCATTAATAAATTTTTCTTATATATTGCTTGCAAAAAAATTATTTTAAGATTTTTTGATGATAGAAATTGCTTTGTTCTATCTACATAAATTGTTTTGGAATTTTTTATGGATAAACAGATTTATTAAGATTTTTTATTCAAAAATGAGGTTTTAAATTTTAAAAATATTTTAAAAATTAATTTCATCGAATCCAATTTTTTGGAATCTATTGATTATCTTCTACGTCTTGAGAAAATTTTTTAAATGTATTTGATATCAAAATCAAATTTTAAAATTATTTTTCCAGATTATCATCATTGAATTCAAAATTAATTTTAAAAAAGGTTAGAAAATTATTTTCACTTTGATAATTTTTTTTGAATATAATTCTATGAAAATTCTAACTTATATAAAAATTTTAAAATTTTCAAATAAAATTAATTTTTGAAAATTATGTTTTCAAAATTAGATTTTACTTTTTAAAAATTAATTTTGAAGCAAAATTTGAAAAATTTAGATTTCCTGGAAACCATTTATTGTGTTAAAAATATGATAAAAAAATTTCAAAAATTTTGGATGTTGGATTAAGTTTTTATATATTCTTGTATGTGTTATTTCCCTTAACATATTTTAAGTTTTTGATATGATCCAAGGGGGAGAAATAGGATTAAGTTAAGGGGTATGCTAAAATTTTAAAAAATGTTTGGAACTTATTTCTATTTTTTATGCTTGTTTAGCCCTAACTTAACTTGGGTTATTGCACATCAAAAAGGGGGAGATTGTAAGTATCCCAGATTGGTTTTGATATGGTCAACAAAGTCAAGTTAGGTCTTGTTGGTTTTTAATCCCTGTATCTAAGTGTGCAGGAGCTTAGGAGCACAGGAAGTCGAGCAGAAGACGCAGCGGTTGAGAAGGATGACACGGGAAGGGAGTCGACGGGCTTGGTGCATCCGAGGGACGCAAAGGTCTGCGGAAGAGTACGTCGATGGAGCGAGAAGGACGCGCATGGTGTCCGAGGGACGAGAAACCGGGAGGAAGCTCACATGAGGAAAAGGCCAGAGGAGGGTTTGGGTAAGCCCGACTCTGGAAGGCCTGAAAATCACCCACCCGTAGACTTTTGAGTGCCCATATACTCGGGCGCCCCTAAGCTCTTAGGCGCCCGAGTTCCCGAGCGCCCCAATGTATACAAGCGTCCTCAAGTGAATTTTCATCCATAGCTAGCCATTTGTGTACGTTGCGGATTGGATAACATACAAGTCACGTGTCAGGCGCCCTCCGCCCTCAACCACTCGAGCGCCCCTATAATGCCACGTCAGCATTCAGATAGAATTGACCAGAGCTATAAATAGGCTCCCAAAGCTCAGTTCCAAATCACTGATTTATATCATTCAAATTCTTCCTTGTTTTTCATTGTTTTTCAAAGCTTTTCTACATATAAGAGGCTTCTCTACTCGAAAGAGTTTATTCAGGAAAATTGAGCTAAATTTTGCCTTGGATTTTCAACCTCCCTCGTTGCAAACCAAGTAAAATCCGGTTGCCTCTTTCTTTTCATTATTGCTTTGTTTTTGATATTATTTACTATTGTTTGAATTAACTAACATCTTTATTTTAGCAAAAATAAAAGATTTTTTTTATTTTCAGGAGCAATTCACCCGCCTCTTGTCGACCTACGATCACCTTTATTTGCAAGATCCCCAGACATTTCTCTCCTTATAAAATTATGAAGAAGATAGCATGTCATAATGAAAAACTCTCTATCACATTTCTAGTAGTTGAATGCTTCATATTGAAAAACTCTTGAGGACTTCTAAGTATTCTGCCTTCTTTCCATTCATTTAAATGATATCATTGACCCTTATATGGTGCTAAAACCCCTTCATAGTTTGTGTAATCGATATCGACAAGGTAATAATATCCTATAAATTGAATAAATGTATTAAAATAGATCACAAACTCAAAACACAATAAGGTATTTAGGATATATTGAAAAATTGATTAGCACACCATGTGAGACTTTTAATCAATTATTCCTAGTAATTGCATCTTGTAGTACTCTACTATCTATTGTTTAACCTTCCCATCTAGACAACACATATGTAAATTGCATATCTTGGGAGCAAGCAACAAACACATTAGTAGCAATTTCACCATTTCTTATTTGATATCTAGGTCTATCCTCTGCTGATACTCTAACTTTAATGTGTATCCCATCCAAAGCTCCCAAACAATGCTAAACGAAACAACCACAAGAAAATAATAAAAAATATACTAAATCCTAACTTTAAAAACAAATATAATAATTACCTTAAACCATTCCATCTCCAATCTGTTGAGCCTGCTGAAATTGGCTTTGGATTTTCGAAAAAAAAACATTTTGTAGACGAATAACAACATTCAAAAATCAGGGAAAATGCCTACTAATTGTTTCACCAGACCTTTTGAATCAAAATTGTATAGTTCTATTCTTACATGATGAGCTAGCAAATGTAATGACATTGCTACTTGCTCATCTACCTCCATATATCTTGTTCCTTTCATGCCCCCTTCACTTTTGAGCATACAACACAACTTTGCAAAACTACTTCTATTCATTCTTAGTTGTGTTATGCAAGTAGTGTCACTCTCATATGCTAAATTATATATCATCTCTCTCCTAGCAAAAACATCATTCACATATCGTCTTTTTAAACAATAATATCTATTACGCCATTCTGTTGATGCAGTCTGACCTGATTGTTGTTTTGATGTTGACACCGATTTAAGTTCGGTTGAGTGAGAATTGAGATCGGATAGTTAAGTTCGGATTGAGTGTACAGGTCAGAGAGGGCTCGGTAGCTCGTTCTCTGGACCGAGATAAGTCGGAGAGGGCTCGGTAGCTCATTCTCTGGACTTAGGTCAGAGAGGGCTCGGTAGCTCATTCTCTGGACTTAGGTCAGAGAGGGCTCGGTAGCTCATTCTCTGGACTTAGGTCAGAGAGGGCTTGATAGCTCATTCTCTGGACCGGGTTGAGTCGGAGAGGGCTCGGTAGCTCGTTCTCTGGACCAGGATGAGTCGGAGAGGGCTCGGTAGCTCGTTCTCCGGACTTAGGTCAGAGAGGGCTCGGTAGCTCATTCTCTGGACCGGGATGAGTCGGAGAGGGCTCGGTAGCTCGTTCTCCGGACTTAGGTCAGAGAGGGCTCGGTAGCTCGTTCTCTGGATTGGGTTGAGTTGGAGAGGGCTCGGTAGCTCATTTTCCGGACTTTGGTCAGAGAGGGCTCGTTAGCTCGTTCTCTGGATCGGGACAAGTCGGAGAGGGCTCGGTAGCTCGTTCTCTGAGACCAGACTGAGTCAGAGATGGCAACAGAGCCTGTTCTCTGGATTCAGGGTCGAAATGATCAGAGCAGCTGGCTGGATCAGTCTGAAATCCGATCAGGAAGATGGCACAAACTCTCTTGATGATTGATCGATCTGTTGACCGATCCAGAGAGCTTCTGAGGAAACAGAAGGTACTCTGAATGATCTGGTGACCGATCAGAAAACATTCTGTGAGGTCACAGAGAGTTATCTGATCGGTCAGTGCGGCCGATCAGGACCAGGCTGGACCTATCAGGGTGAAGCCTGATCGGTCAGCCACCTGGCTGATCGGTCAGGTTGACCGATCAGCACAACCCTGATCAGTCAGTGTGACCGATCAGGGTAGGTTGGCTTGAAATCCCAGTAAGATAAGGGATCGGTCTGGTGACCGATCCCTGGTCTCTGATCGGTCAGTGAGACCGATCAGAACTTCACTGGAATGATCAGAATAGAGTCTGATTGGTCAGGAAGGTGTCTGATCGGTCTGGGTGACCGATCAACACCGAACTTTAATTCAAATGGTTGTCAGATTTCTGATTCGCTTCTGATTTGCTTCTGATTTGCTTCGCTAACAAATCTGTGAGTGTGCAGATGATACAGAGTTGTGATATTAAAATTAAGGAGCAAGAAGAAGGGTCAATGGTGACTTTTGCTGCTGCTATTTTGTTTGGTATACACTTGCAGGTTTCAACGACACCTGACGACCTGAAGCTTCAGCTGAGGAGGTAGGCTGAGAGCTCAGATGGGGTTAGTGGGTGACGACTGACCTGAAGCTTCAGCTGAAGAGGACTTCAGTGAACTGAGAGCTCAGAAGAGGTCAGTGGATGACACCTGTATGTGTGCAGAAGGAAGCTTAAGAGGAAGAGGTTGGTGAAGCAGAGAAAACAACGAAACAAGGAACAACAGAGCAAAAGGGTTTTGCTGTTGTGTTGAGTTGTAGAGAGTTCTCTGTATATTCTTCTTGCTTGAGCTATCTGTTGTGTGAGCTTCTCGAGACTCCTGTGCTTCATCTGTATATTTCTGAGACGCTTGTGGAGAGGCTACTCCACCGAGAAGGAGAAGTTCTTAGCCGGTTTCATTTCGGGGTCTGATCTGTCGAAGATCAAGGGATCGCCCACCTCACGGGCACGCAAGGAGTAGGGGCAAGTTATCCCCGAACCTTGTAAATCCTGGTGTTCATTTCTGTTGTGTTTTCTTTCTGTTTGTTTGTTTTTCCGCTGCTAACCTGATCGCAGAAAAGAAAGAAGCAAAGTTTTTTAGTGGGTGTCTATTCACACCCCCCCTCTCTAGTCATCCCAGATCCTAACACATTCCACTAAAATGCAACACATTTGAAAAAGCCAATTCACTATATTCAAGATCTGCAACCAATGCATTAACACAACAACTAGTTTTCTTTTTGTCATTATATTACTTGTCTTTAAACTAAGACGAGTCACGACTGCAAAAATAAATAAGGCCTATAAATAGAAACATATACTACAAATAATCCACAAAAAGTTCAAAAGACTGTAAAATTAATAGAAAGAAAAAAAAATAATATCGAGACAAAAGACGGATTAAATTAGAGAATGAATTAATTCAAGATGAATGCTAGGATAAGATGTAACATAACACTAGCAAATGTCAACAAGTAACTTACTATTCAGGAGTTGATAGGCCAATATTAAGACGAACACGGGGACTTAAACTATTGAATGAAGCCCTAAGACTTTGAATAGTTCCTAATTTATCAAAACTACCTTTAATTTAATTAATTAAAAAAGGACCAACATCAATTTGGCTGAAACAATTACTGAATTTTCAAAAAATGTACATATATCATCATGGCTACAAAAATTCATTCCAACTATTCAATACGTTTATCTCACTAGAAAACCGAATCGAAAAAACTGAATAGAGAAAACAAAAGCAAAAGTCACCAAAATCGAATTGAGAAATCAAAGAAACCCCTAGAATTACAAATCTCACTTAAAATACATCTCTAAACACTAAGAATTAGGGTCTCCATACATCTAAACAGAAGCATACCTTCAATGAGAATCTTGGCTAAGAGGCATTTGATGAGGGATTGTGTTGTGCGTATCTGGATAGAAGGCAGAGCCTTCAATGAGGGAGTTGTTGTTGACGCTTGCCTGTCGCTCGCCGAGTTTCGCCGCTCGCCAGGTTTTCTTCGTCGCTCGCCAAGTTTACTCGAATGAAGAAAATGTTCACTGAAAAAGTTTCGCCTCTAGGTTAGGGTATATTTGGCATTAGGTTTTAAGTTAAATATTAGGTTTGGAATGAAATTGGATTGCCTTCGTGATTGAGATTACAAATCTTTATTATGTTTTGTAATCTTATTATGTTACATCATAATTTTAAAAATATACCAAATACAGTAATTAAGTTTGTAATGTAATCTTAATTACATAATATGCTTGATTACACCTCACCAAATGCAGCCTAAGTGTGAATTAAGTTTTTCAGCTAATTAACCACTTATAAAAGAAATATTAAGAAATTTTTACTAAGTCAGCTTAACCTCTCTAAGAGCTAAATAAGAAAAATGGTGCCCTTGAGGCTATGGTGCAGCGGAAGGGCGACTAGTAATCTCCGAAGCATCAACGGTTCGATCCCTAGCTACTGTAAATTTTATAAATTTTTTTTCCAACTTGATTAATTATTTTTTAATAAGAAGTATGGTTGTTAGTCTACTAATCGAACACTAGCTATCATTATATATTCAACAACTATGTTACCATTGCCTCGGGCAATGGTGTATCAACAAGGTATCTTCTCAGACATTTAAAAATCAAATTCCAACATCAATAAATTAATAGATAAATTTTCCTTATTGAACAGCTGACCTAAAATGCTAGGTTAATGGTTATATAGTGTCACCTTAGTGACCTATTAGAAACTTCCGTATTCAGATCGATTATTCTCAAGATATGTTGGAGTAAATTAGATATTTAGTGTCAATTTAAAAAAAAACTAAAATTTTCTTTCGCGGATTGACTTCTCATTTTCTAATCAATTGGGTTGCATCTCTAATGATTTATTGTTCGAACATAATTGTTGACAAAACTGTTCAACTCGATTGAGTTTACATTCAACCAATTGAATATAGTCATTGTTCTTTCACTACAAAAATAATAGCGAATAGCGACGGACATTTTTTATTGTCCGTCGCTATTAGCGACGGATAGATAGTATCCGTCGCTAGATTTGAGCGCCAGGTCAAACTCCTAAATATAGCGACGGACTTGGTCAAAGTCGTTGTTATAGCAACGGAATTAACTTGTTCGTCGCTAATCAGCGACGGACAAGTTAATTCTGTCGCAATAATTGGATAAAAATGCGACGCCCCCCCCCCCCCCGGCAGCCACGCGATCCGATCAAACCCCTAGCTCTCCCCTCTCCGATGCGCTCTCGACGATTCTCCTCCGGCGAACCCTCCTCTGATCCCAGGTACGAGCGCTAAGCCACATTTGGCTATAGTCTTCGTTGGTTTGTGCTTCCGCGGCGGCGTGGTCTTCTCCGGGAAGGCGGGCGCGATCGCGGCGTGGCACGGCCGCTCGCGGCTTGGCACGACGATTCTCCTCTTGCGGCTGCTCGCGGCTTGCTGCGGCCAAGCGCTGCCGCTACTGCCGCGCGCCGCCTACTGCAGCCGGCGGCAACATAATTAATTAATTATTATTTTATTAATTAATTAATTAATCAGTTAATTATTTGATTAATATGCTGATTAATTAATTAATTAATTAATTGAGGAATTAGATATTATATTAATCTGTTATTTAATTAATTTAGTTATTAATTCCTTTCTTAATTCATTAATTGAGTAATTAGATTAATTTTAGATTAATTTTTATATTAGACTAATTGAGTTATTAATTGAGTAATTCCTTTGTTATTAAATTAGAGTAATTAGTTATTAATCTGCTAATTTTAGATTAATTTAGTTATTAATTTTAATCTGCTTAGTTATCAATTGTTTGATTAATTTTAGTCTAATTATTTGAATAATTAGATTAATTGATTGATTAATTGTTTGATTAATTAGATTAATTGATTCATTAATTAGATCATGTTTGAATAATTAGATTAATTGTTTGATTAATTAGATTAATTGATTCGTTAATTAGATGATGTTTGAATAAATAGATTAATTGGTTGATTAATTATTTGATTAATTAGATTAATTGATTCATTAATTATATCATATTTTTGACAATTCGGATACAATGTATCCGAACAAGGCATGGATGTATAATAGGTTAGATAATGGATTTATCCGTGAGGAATTTTTTGCTGGAGTGGAAGAATTTGTAAACTTTGCAAAGTGTCATCCTGAGTGTTTGAATGACACAGAGTTGAAGTGTCCATGTAATCAACGCAAATGTAGAAATACATCTTTCCATGATGAGGACACAGTGAAAACTCATATCGCTAGGTATGAGTTTGTTCCAGATTATTACAGCTGGTATTGTCATGGAGAGCCGTATGTATTTGAATTTGGTGGACCTTCTGTTGCATCATCATCGAACTCAATCGGAGCAGAGACATCATATAGCCCTGCTGATGCAATGCAATCAATGGTTTACGATGCAATGAATGCTTTTGATCAATCAAATGCAGAACAAGTACCTACTTCTGATGTTCAGAAAATGTATGACATGTTAAAGGCTAGTGAAAGAGAATTATGGGAAGGTATTCCTTCTGGTCAATCTCAATTATCTGCTACTGCAAGATTATTGAATATGAAGGCAGAACATCATTTCTCAGAATGATGTTATGATGACATCTGTCAACTTATGTCAGAGTTACTTCCAACTGATAACTGCATGACTGATAGTTTCTACAACACTAAAAAACTAATCAGAGATTTGGGTTTGCCAGTTGAGAAGATACAGTGTTGTGTCAATAATTGCATGATCTATTGGAACGAAGATAGTGAGTTGATGGAATGCAAAATCTGTAATCATCCTCGTTACAGGCATGGTGCTCGCATGGTAAATTAGAAGAAGAAGAAAAATATTCCCTACAAAGTCATGTATTACTTTCCTTTGACTGCTAGACTTCAACGTTTGTATGCATCAGCAGCAACAGCAAGTCATATGATCTGACATCATAACCATGGACATGATGGAGACATTATGTGTCATCCTTGTGATTCCCCTGCATGGAAACATTTAGATTCAACATTTTCTTCCTTTGCTATGGAACCACGTAATGTCAGACTTGGACTTTCTGCAAATGGATTTCAGCCATTTGGAAGTTATGGACAACAATATTCATCGTGTCCTATTATCTTAACACCATACAACTTACTACCATGGATGTGCATGAAAGATGAATTCATGTTTCTTACTGTTTTAATTACAGGTCCTCAAAATCCAAAAGGGCAAATAGATGTATTTTTGCAACCTTTGAAAGGTTTCTTAGAAAATTAAAGAATAATGTGCGTAACAAAGCAAGAGTTGAGGGATCAATATGTAATGCATATCTGATTGAAAAAGCAAATTCATTTTGCTCCTATTACTTTGCTGAAAATGTGAAAACCAGACATCAAGTGTCCACGCAATCAAGATGATATTCCATCAGTTGACCCAGACATTCTTTCTATTTTCAAGTATCCTGGAAGAGCAATGGGTTCAACTTTCTCTAGAAGGTTAAATGACCAAGAATATCATGCCGCCAGGACATATATCCTCTTAAACTGTGAACATGTCAAACCATACCTAAGGTATTATCTCTTGTTGTAATGAAATTACTATTCTATAATATAATCAAATTTCTGGTATGATATCAAATTAACTTATATGTCAGGTTATACCAACAACAGTTGTACATTCAAAATCCATCTATAAGTGCAAATGGGGTAGATCAAAAGATAAAAGATGGGTCTTTTGTCGATCGACGCTCCCTAGCAATCAATATAAGTATATTAATTATATTTTATTTGTTTTGACATTTTATATAGACTAATTAAATTATTATTTCACAGGAAGCAATGACCACTAGAGTTGCAGAGGCACATGCATCTCAGCCTGCTACAGACGGGGAGGATGCACAACCTCTTTCCATCGACGATGTGAATCGGATTTATTTTGATGTCGTTGGTGGAAATAGGAAGACCGCCCTATACGGCCTAGGCTCTCAGGCAAAGATTACATATGATCAGATGAGAGTTTCAGGGGTTAGGGGACGTCCAGCATTCTTCTCCTCTTCCTCTAATGAGGTTCGTCATTTGAGAGAGGAAAATGATGCCCCGCGAACTCGAATCACGTCGATAGAGTCGACGTGGGCCGAGAGGGACGCAGCGTGGGCAACGAGGGATGCTGAGTTGAGTGATTTGCGGGCTCGCCAGGCACACACTGAGGAGGTAATAAGAAACATGCAAGCTTTTGCAGTGACCCTATCACAGATGCCAGCCCCTCCCGCCCCTCGTTTTGAGTCTCAGGAGACACAGGATCCTGAGGATACCACAGAGGAGTAGAGATTTTTTAGTGGTATGTTCTATTTTTTTCTATATTTTTTCAGTAACAATGGATTGAGTTATTATATTCATAATGATTGTTTTCTTATTACTTCATTTCTGTTTACAGATTGCACATCATCAGAGTTGAATTCAGATTTCTTCCCCTGCTTGAAAGGTATGTATATTTGATATTATTCCTTAATTATTTTTTATTTGTTAATTTTTATTTACATATTTAATATTATTAGAGTTATATTTAGATATTAATTCTATTTAACTTTTTTTTATCTTCTATTCTGCAGGAATATTTTTCCTTTCCATCCTTTATTCACTCTGATATTCATGTACGTAATGTTTCTCTACTGCCTCTAACTTTTGGTGTATATAGTTCTTTTCGTATAGTCTGAATTATGTTTAGCTTCTTTTGATATATACATTTAGATATTTACTCTTGTTTGGATTGGATTAACCATTGGAAAGTTTGGATGTTTAATCTTGTTTCAAAGTTTGCATTGTATAAGTTTGGAAATGAAAGTTTGGATTGGATAGTGGATTCGAAATGAAAGTTTGGATGTATACATTTGGAAATGAATGTTTGGATTGGATTGGATTGGATTGGAAATGAAAGTTTGGATTGTTGTGAATGTTTGGATGTTGAAATATTTATTCTTGTTTCATATTTGTTTGGATCTTTTGTATATTATTGATGTATCTATGGGATGAGGAAAAATAGCATTTGGCTGTCAAAATTTCCCAAATTTAGCGACGGATATTTTTAAAAATCCATCGCAAATAGCGACGGATTATTGACTTTTCCGTCGCTATCACGATCGATTAGTGACGGAGTTTGACCGAATCTGTCGCTATTACGATATATTAGCGACGGAGTTTGACCATATTCGTCGCTATCACGATTGATTTGCGACGGATATTTGACCATCCGTCGCTAAAAAATCTTCGGGCCACGTCACCCCATATTCTCGGTGTTTGCGACGGGCTTATATGTCCGTCGCTAATCTAGCGACGGAGTTTTTTTTCCCGTCGCTACCTTAGCTCTGCGACGGGTTTTCGGCCGACGGCGCTAATTCCGTCGCTATTAGTGTTTTGTGACGGAATAGCGACGGATTACGTCCGTCGCTATTTGCTATTATTTTTGTAGTGTTTTCTTCACTCAGTTTATCTTTGTATAAGACTACATAGAGTCCAAGGATAAATCATTAGATAGTCAAGATGCTCCTCGCCCAAGAGTTGTTCTTGCTAGGCTTTGTTCCATATTGCATCCAGCTCCGTGTCTCAAACTTGCTCCATGATATCCAATCTTCCTTACCTTTTGAATCCACCTTATTCTGAGCCAGCCAAAAGTTCAGTTGAATCAATCCTCTTCTGGCACATCAAATGCGCAAGATTGAAATTCGATCCTTGCATGTCTGAAAAATTAAAAAGACGTTCTACCAGTACCTTGTCAATGTACTATTGCCCCATGGGTGAATATTCCAAAGCTTTTGATAATATTAATTGGTTTGCTTTGGATGATATTTTGAGGGTCAAAGCCTTCTTGCTACTTGGATAGCAAAGATCGGCTAAAAATTGATCAGGGAGGTGGTCTAAATGCATGTGTGAATTGTAGTAAGAATTCTAGGTTTTGCAATTTGCCTATGATGCTCCTCTTCTCTTCTCTTCTAAACGGCTAATGACATTTTCATTCAAAATGGAAGGTGGTGTTGGCTTTATTTTCTCTGTATCTAGGAAAGCACGCAACTCATTTAGAGTGTGTTAATGCGTCTAAGAGTAGTTCATCTGCAAAACTTCTGCCTCTATTGTGGCATATTGACCCTCATGGAGAGCACCTTTACCTCCTTGACTTTCTACTCGACATCAGTGTTCATTCTTCCACAATGGGTTTCTATTAAATTGGAGAAAACAAGAATGAATTTTCACTGACTTTCAAGAAAAATCTATGATGGGAAAAGAAGCATGACTGAGTTCTTTCAGCTCAGATATAAACAATGCAATTTAATAATCATGTAAAAGTAGTTTCATAGTTCATTCACACCAAATTGGCACAAACCATAATCCCTACTGTTAAAATACGAAAATTTAGGAGGGATAAAGTAAATAGGACAAGTTGCAGGGGGGTTTTTGTAAAAGTCAGCCCTATAATTAATTAAATTTCCTTATCCTTGCGCCAATTTCCCTATTAGCTCCCCGACCGACCGACTCTCACGAGCCCTAGTTTTCCCTTTCCTCTTCTATTTACTCGCCGCAGCCAAGCCGACCTTTATTGTCTCCTTCGCGTGACCTAGCGGCGGGCCGTTTCTTCTTCTCTCGTCCCTTCGCGAACCCTAGCTCACGGCCGATCGACGCCGGCGCATCTACGGGCTGATCGACGGTGTGGTGACAGAGGGAGGGTGCGGAATCGTCAGATACCTCTCCTCGGTACAAAGCAGAGGAAGGGGGGCGCCGACCAATTCAGGTAAAGATTTAGGTTTTCCTGTGGATGAGTTCTTCGAGTGTTCTCATGGGGATCAGTAACTATTAATTTGATTGTTACTTCGAATCTTGTGGGTTGCGTCCTTTCCTCTGATCGAATTTTGGTGTCGCAAGTTCTAGAGGTTGAGTGGGTTGATGGTACGAAGGGTTGTTTTGATGGTTTTTGATCTGTTAAGGTTGATCTGTGAATTTGGATGAAGAATCCGAGTCTATTCTTGTTTCTGTTTGGGAATTGGGGTTTGAGATATGTTTCCTTTACCATCCGGTGTTAGAGCAGTTTCTGATCATGCGACAGGGGAATGCGTGTGTGTTCCGTGTAGAGTGATCTAAGTGCCTGGTGTTTGGTTTATGTTTCTGTTGATGCCAAGAGTTTTGATGGAGCTGATTGTTATAGATCCGATTTGTTTGATCTGAATTAAGGGAATAACCTAGATTGGTTTGCCTCTTTGAGTGGTGATCATATTTGTAAATGAAGTTAGGTAGCACCGTGAGCTTCCGTTAGAGGAATGAGTACTCTGATCTTGTGGGGATTAGCATTCTGTTCATGGGAGGCAGCTTGGGTGTTTTGTTGTGATTGGATCAGATGGTGTTCATAAGCCTGGATTGGATTTCCTTTGGGAGTGTTTACCCTTGACAACATCTCAGATTAGGATTATGCCATCGAGTTGATTTTTCTTCTCCCTAAGTTGCCATGAGCGGTGTTGGATTGTGTTGGGTTAGGTTAGACCTAATCGAAACCCAACCTTAGTCGATTGGGTTAGGTCATTTAATAAATTATACGATTAGCTAAATTGTACTTGTTATTTGTTTTTGATACAGGACACAGAGGTGTTGCGGATTATTCAGACAGTGGGCTCTCTTCACTTTTGGATTCCTACATTGGAGGCGGGTATCTTTGACTCTTCTTTTAGAATTGTCACAGATATATATATATTGGATATGCTTGTGTAGCAATAGAGTAATAGAATGGTGGCATGACTATTATATTTGTTTTGTCGATGCTGGTTGTGCCACAACTGATATGTGATACCTATACCTGTAGGATTTAGGATATGGTGCATGTTCCACGATCCTTGCATATCATGTTGATATAGGTGGACTAGATAGTGGATGCTATTTGACCGTTGTTATGCATCATACTGCACTGTGCATCACTGTCGAGCAGGGGCCCCTTTTGGGTGAGCTAGGTTGACAGTCATACTGACCTACCCATATGGCCACTCACGGGTTAGTGGTTGACGGAGTATGGGTAGAGTGCTCTGTGCTGCTCCGCTCATGCACTCATGGGGTAGTGAATCGGAGCGTGATAGCAGACAGATGTCCCTCCTTGAGTTGTCCAGATACCAGGAGATGAGAGGGCGAGATCTCTCCCCCATTTATATACATGGGGTAGGGGTAACACTCAGACAGAGATGTCCTCCACAGATGGCCTTAGGCTGATGGATTACCTCGCTAGGATAGGCCATGGAGTAGGGGTGTTACACCGGCAGCATCCCGTCTACTCGATCGCTCAGGAGTAGTGATGGCAGAGTATGGACGGCAGTCACAGCCCTACGTCGGAGGGTAGCCTCCGCTCAGTTTCCTCCCGTACATAGGTGACGATGTCTGACCGACGGCAGGGGTGACCATGTCATTGCACTTTGTGTGTTCGTTTATTTTGTCTTTACTTGTGCTTGTTTATACTTGATGTTGTATATGTTTGAGATGCACTTACAGGAGACCCTTATGTCTGGTCTGAGCGACTCTGCTACTTTGGTATGGTAGTTATTATTATGCTCTTGCAGTTGTTCTTATTCCTGCCTATGCACGTGTTATTTCGGTAGTCTATTATCCCGTTGCTATCTTAGAATATCTTGTATATATATGATGAGATATTCGCTGAGTTTTATTACTCATACCGTTAGCTCCTTGTTTTTATTTCAGGATGATTGACTGGAGCGTGCCCGACAGCCTGTCCCAGGTCGCGTACTTGTCGAGATGTCTTCGAGATTTAGCGTCTAGTGTGTCGCTACTATTTTCTATTATTTTCTTCCGCTGTTGCTTTTGTGTTGGATTTGGTCATACTATACGACAGTATAGTTGTACGTTTGTGAGACCTTTATGCCTTATGTTTTGTCGTAAGTCGGACCGGTCCGCAGTCAGGTATGTTTTATTCGGTTTTATTTTATGCTCTGTCTTGATTTGAGGCATGAGGCCATATAAATTGCGTGGTTGTGATTTATGATGTTGTATGTATGTGTAAGTTGTCCGCCGGACAGGGGAGGTGCTATCCGATTTTCTATTGGACCAGCGGCTCCTGGGGTCTCGGAGCGTGACACCTACCCTATGATGCATTCTGTCGTGTGGCATAGAGATCACAAATTCAAATCTCAAAACCTTTTATAAAACAAGATAAGACTACATACAATCAACTTTTATTAGAACCCACATTGATAGGAGTTTCATTTATTGAACAACACTTTAAATATAAAATGTAACACTCCTTAGAATCTTATATCTTATTATATCAATATTTTAACTAAATTATAAGAAAATAATCTCTAATTGAGCTCCATAAAAACCTCTAACTTTTTTTTAGGAATAAGTTTGAACAAGTATGCTAAAAAAAATCTTAATATAATCAAAATTTATTTTGATTGATTTGTACATACATTATACCTCAAATAATTCCAGCATTTATCTTGCACTAGTTCTTGCCGGAAGCAATATTTTTAAGATTGAATCAGTGTTGCCGACTCAATTCATTAAGTTGAAATAAGACGCGAGAGTTTGTCCTTATGTATCAATGCAAAACATTTGGTTAAATGAAAATTTTAAATGTAACTACAACATAGCATTTGACATAGTGATGAATTTTAACTAAACCACATTGTACATTCAAAATTTAGAACTACAATTTTTTTCTCTCTCTAATTATTTTATTTTATTTTTAACTTAGGTTCCTTGTGACACAGGTTGGCAAGAAACAGGTTTGATAGAATTCTAAGCATGGAAGGAATAATTTTTGAATTGTCTCAGTGAGTCTTACCTAGTAAGAATCTTCAGTTCTATGTTTTTATCTTATTCTCCTACCCTGACATGAGTTCAGGTTTTATACATGTCAATAGACGATTGCCTTACTATGGTCAGCACAAGATTTATAGAGAAAATAAATAAAAGAATAGTCTTCTTCTTTAGCTAGTTACCTTTCTATCATGATATGGTATACTGGAAAAAGGACTGAGAACTCTTGACAGAAACAAAAATCAGAGTCTTCGTTGGCCTAGAAACAAGCTTAAGCTAGCATGGTTTTATAAGCAAACTTCATACTTATTTATGCAAGTAAACTACTAGTACAGGAAAAAAGAAAAGCTTACAGAAAACTTAAGAGAGCTTGTAGAGAAGAGAAGGCGTTCTTGCTCAGGTTTTTGATTGTAAGATTTCTAGAGATTGGTACTGTAGGGATCGATGGGCAAAAATATTTAAAAATCGCAGCGGAAATAATAGATCCCACAAGCGATCCATGCGAAAAAAACTCATACAAAGTTAGAACTATAAATTCCTATCTTATAGGTATACATTTGGCGTGTGTCCTTCGCTTATCCAGCATGTCCGAGGTATGTCGAATTTCTTGCACATTCAAGTGTCCGTACCTCTATGCGTATCCACACGAATACGATCTCTCAATCATCAGAGAAGAATAACCTTTGTAGTACTAGCCACAAGAGGACATTAACAAAGCAAGAAGGAGAGGGAGAAGAAGGGATTTCGGCTAAGAAAAGGAAGGGAAGAAAATGACAAGTAGTTTATCCAAATGACAAGAAAAACTCTTTTATAATCATCCCATGAATATGAAAAGTTTTTGTCCCTTTAGCTTCCCTTTATTAAAGTCAATAAAAACTCAATTAGAGCACATGTTTCTCATGTGGCTCTTCAACTTCTCTTCATCCAATGAAATCCAATAAAAAGAAACTTTTCATCTTTCTCTATTATTAAATCATTAAACATTTTAATGAATTAATATCTCATTCAAATGTGATTGAGTCTAATCTAAATGAGTCAAACTCAAATTAGATCTCAATTCCATAATCCAATTGGATTCACTTGAGTCTAACTCAATTAATCTAATTCGGATCAAATCTTAGTCAAACTAAGATGAATTAATCTCCGAAGCATCGTGTCCATAGTGTGTGACCCAATAGGTTCTCGTAACGTTGGCAATGTGTCTAAACCGCTTTAGACACATAAGCAATGAGCAACATCTAGCAATACATCATTGTTACCCAAGTGACGAGAAAGTCGAGATCCGACTTAACCTCCGTGACTATGACAATGTATGACCTTGTCCTTCTATCCTCGATATCTAGATTGACCAATGAGACATAGACCGTGTCATCCTCGATCAATCTTTGTGTTTCTTGATCCCCGAGTAGACTCACTCAAACAAATGAGCTCAATATCTCATATTGACTCATTTGAGCATGATCATGCATTTTAGTAGTCATACTCGATCAAGGGGCCCACAGATATCACTCCCGTCATATGGGAGAGATAGATCTCATATACATCACTCACATTCCTTCGCATTATTTATTACATACTCGGTGATCGTCTTTATAGTCTACCCTGTTACGGGTGACGTTTAACGATACCAAAGTACATAACTCCTTATTTAAGGAACCGTAGTAACTTCAGGTCTAAGGACTATTCATTTTAATAGTCACATAAGAAAGTTTATGACACTCATATGATAATCTATAAAACTTTCTTATGGCGGGTCAATGCAGTACACATTCTCTAATGTGTACTCATGTGTCAACTTGATATCACATATCCAGGACTTGTGAACTCAAGTCATCAATTGACCTACATGCTAGTCTCCATGCATTAATTTGTCCTTGAATATTAATGCTTGACTATGAATGGTTTAGTGTAGTGTTCTCTACATCATCTCACTATCGGTTCAACTAATCGATATGATGTAGATAAGAAACTACTACCAAAGGACATTATTATACTTAGTTATTTGGTACAAATATAAAGTAAGCATAATAACCAAACTTTACCTTTATTGATAATAGAATATGATACAAAAGTCCCTAGTCAATCATCACATAATTGGCTCTAGGGCTCCCACTAACAGATACTCCATTGGTCTGATTAGTGGGACGATCTACTGCTTTCTGGAGTAGAAGTATCAAACTGTTGTAATACTGCTGCTAAATATGTCTTTTCTTCTTTTTGAGTAAGTGTCTCTTGCAAGAAGGGACTAATAAAGAAGTTGGGTTCAAGTTTGGTTCTAAGTAGCTCATAGGCTTCAGAGACAGAATAAAATCCCTTGTAAGTGGGTTTATTAGTGTTTGGAAGTATATTTTTTTACTTCTTCCCAAGTTGTGTATAAGCCTGTAAGAATAGTATAGCAAGAGTATTTTTTACCTAGGGTTTTCTGCACTGTTGTCAAAATGTAATTAGAGAGAGCATTGATGATGACTATTTTATGATTAGCTACTCTAGGGGGAGTAGGAATATTCCATACGTTGTCAATAAGACATAGTTGTATATGATCCAATTGAGTTCATAGTTCAAACTGAAAAGTATCTTCTTTGCGTAAGTATTGCACAAGTTCTTGAGTGCCGAATTTCATGATTTGTTGTCCATAAGTACGTACTTTTCTTTGTCTTTCCAAAATCCTGCAAGAACAAGTGTTAGTGAAGTAGTCAAGACAGAATATCAGCCAAAGAGTTAATTGTTCCTTTAATATGTTCCCAAGTTATTTTTAGGCCTTTATTAATAATAGTGTCTATAAATTTTATCTATCTTTTTGCTCCTAGGCCTTTTCGGGTTCCTTTAGTTTACTGGTTGTAATGGCTTCACAATCTGTTCGGATAGTAATTTCATTTTTGCTGCAGATAAATAGCATAAAAGTATCTAGACAATAAATGACTACTAAAAGTTCATAATCTAAGCAAGTGAGATGTCATTTTTCTTTGTATTTACCTGAAGCATATCTACAAAGACTTTCTGAGGTTTTAGGATCGTATTTAGAAAGTTTTTGAAATAATGCTCCTCCCCACCCTGTTTCATATCCATCTGTTTCAATTACCAAATAATCCGAATCTAAGAGGAGAGTTAACATTGGTAATTTTTGTACCATATGTTTTATTTGTTTCACTAAGTCGATATCTTGTTGATTAAAATATCGTTGTCCTATTTGAGAAGTTTTATTATATAAGGGTCCACTAATTTTTCCAATATCTTTTAAATAGGGTCTGGCATAATTAAGTAATCCTAAAAAAGATCGTAATGACTTAATATCTTCCATTTTTTACGGATAAGCTAATATTTTAGTGGTTATGTGTGTTTGTAAAGCTATTTTTCCCTGACCTATGGTGCTTCCTAAGAAATCAATATAGGGAACTACAAGTTACATTTTCTTTCTAGATATAATTAAACTATGAGTTTCAAATAAAGTAAGGGTCATATGTAAATGAACAAAATGCTCATCTTTAGTTTTGGAAAAAACTAAGACATCATTAATATATATACAAGTGAAAGAGGAAACGCTTTTAAAGACACCGGTTTCAATTATATGACGATGTTTCCTTTCCGCGGAGCCATTTTGTTTGGGAGTGTGAGGGCATGAGACTCGATGAAGGATGCTAGAAGAGTCTAGATGACGATGAAGTGCTTGTCATTCTCCACCCCAATCAGAGTAGAGAGAAAGGATTTTACGATCAAAGTAACGTTCCACGTGCCATTGAAATTGACAAAAGATATCAAAAAGATCAAATTTTTGTTTCATGAGAAAAACCCAGGTAAACCTACTAAAGTCATAAATAAAAATCACATAATAAAGAAAATCTTAGTTAGACAAAACAGGAGCAAGACCCCAAACATCAGAGTGGATTATTTCTAAAAGAAAATTAGACATGTGAAAGAAGAAACAAAAGGTAATTTATGGCTCTTCGCTTTCAGACATGCATCACAAGAATGAGATGAGGATGACAAAAAGGTTAGTAAGTTAAACCGACTAATGACTTCTTGAATGAGACGGAGAGATGGATTACTAAGGCATGCATGCCAAGAGGCTTTATTCGTGCATTCTCCAATAAGCGCTTTGGTGGATGTAGGTTGTAGGTGATAAAGACCACCTCTAATTTCTCCTTTGAAAGAATAGTTTTGGTTATGGGATCCTTCACAAGACAATAATAAGGGTGAAATTCAAAAAACACATTATTATCAAGAGCAAATTGACAAACTGAGAGTAAATTTTTAATAATAGAGGGAACATGGAGTGTATTGCGCTTGTGAAAGAGACGACCAGATAAATGAAGAAATGTGTTTCCAAGGTGAGTAATTTGCAAACCTGAACCGTTGCCTACTTGTACCGTGTCAAGTCCATGATAGGAGGAGACCTCTATAAGAATATTATAATTCGGTCTAACATGATTAGTCGCGCCAGAATCTGGATGTCATCTTGAGATTGAAGAATCTGTCATTGGTATATAAGGATTTCTTGCAAGAGAGAATGCTCTTGGATGAGATGATGGAGTTGATGTTGACGCTTGAGTTGAGGATGCAAAACCTCTAATAAAATTTAAATCAAATCTCTTATAACATTGATGAGCAAAGTGACCATTCTTGAGACAGATCTGATAACGGCCTAGACCTCGTCCTGGACCTTATCCTTGTCCTCGTCCTCGTCCTCGTCTCGTCCTCGTCCTCGGTCTCTATTTCGTCCACCCTGACTTCCTTGATTTTGTTGAGGATGGGTAGTACTATCAATTTTGTAAGTTGCATGTACCAAAAGAGCGAGAGAATCCGAGACCCTTTGAGAATGAAATTGTAGAAGTATCTCATGTGAAGATAGCAAGCCATGTAGGGTATTAAGTGACACTTGATCTATGCGAGTAGTTATGCTAAGAATAAAGCTGTCATATTGAGGCTCCAATCCTGCAAGAACATGGATTAATAAATCTGGATTTGAAATTGGATGACCAATCATAGTTAAATTATTGGCAATGATATTGATTGATTACATATATTCATTGATAGACTTGTCTTCTCTTTGCACAAATTATAATTGCATGTGAAGTTGAAAAATACATGCTTGAGAGTCTGAAGCAAAGGTTCGAGCAAGAGCTTCCCATATTTGGTTAAAGTTATCAAGCCCTACAATTGTAGAAAGTATAGATTCACCGATTGTTGAGATTAACCATGTCATAATAAGTTGATCCTTCTTGCTCCAAATAACATAGTTTGCATCAGCTACTTATGGTTTAGGAGAAGTACCATCAACAACTCCAAGTAGATCATGAACACGTAGTTGAAAAATACATGCTTGAGAAGTTGAAAAATACAATTGTAGTTTGCACCAATTGTAATTGCATGCGAAGTTGAAAAATACATGCTTGAGAGTCTGAAGCAAAGGTTCGAGCAAGAGCTTCCCATATTTGGTTAAAGTTATCAAGCCCTACAATTGTAGGAAGTATAGATTCACTGATCGTTGAGATTAACCATGTCATAATAAGTTGATCCTTCTTGCTCCAAATAACATAGTTTGCATCAGCTACTTGTGGTTTAGGAGAAGTACCATCAACAACTCCAAGTAGATCATGAACACGTAGTAGTGAAAGAAACTGTATCTTCCAAAGCATATAATTATCATTGTTAAGTTTGACAGGTAAATAAGATATGACATTTAGGGGCAGAGAAGAAAGTTGTGTCGCAAGATTTATTTCTGTGGTGGATGACGGAGAGAAATGTTCTGACATTATATATATAAGAAGAATAATAACTTAGCTTCACAATCACTAGCCAACAGCACTACAACGTGCGGGGAGGAAGGAAAAAAGCACAGGTGGTGATGTTGGTCGATCACGCGGTGAATAACAGTGCACTTGCTTTTGTTGACTGGAAGAAGAGGCAGGAGTTACTGCCATGACCTAAGCAAAAGGGAACAAAAGGTTGCTGCTTGCTTTTTGTCGGTGGTGGTTGAGTCGTATCTTGCTTGTTGCTTTAGGGCTTGGTGGCATGGGAGGAGATTACTGGGGGAGAGAGAAATTTTAATGGAGTGGGAGGAGGAGGTTAGTGGAGGGAGAGAGAAAAAAATTTGATGCCATGGAAGGAGGAGGCTAGTGGAGAGAGAAAGAAAACTTGATGCGTGAGGTTGGTGGGAAGAGATGGTAGGATAGACGACGACTACTGTGCAAGCAAGAGAGAGGAGGAGATAGGGTAACGTTCTGATACCATGTTAGAGAAAGGAAAGATATGGACAGTAATAAAATCTTATTATTGATGTGGCCATAAAGAATACAATATATAGATGTTTATAAATACTCGGTCAATTAACCAATTCTAAATTGAACAATTTTAAAGACATATTAATAAGAAAATTATATGCCTTACAAAGAAATATTGATTAGGTCTAATTTTCCTGATGAAGATCTTTTATTCTACACGCGACAATTGGGGGAGAACCCACCCGCGCTTGAGAGATAGGGCATGGAGCTGGTGGCCCTCGTATGTGGCACGGAGGCGGGCACACGAGGAGAGGAGGAGTGTGAGGGCGAAAGGGTCTAGGGTTCGGCCGGACCGCTGGAGATGGAAGTAGAAGAAGAGGAGTGCTTCTTGTGGGCAGTTGGACCGAGTGTAACATCTGGCAATGCTTGATGGTGGAGGAGGAACGACCCAGGTAGGAGACCGTGAGGAGCAGTTAATATTTGTGTTGATATTAGAAATAGATTATATAGATATTTAATCTATTTTTTAAATTATAGATATATATTTTTTAAATATGATGTTAATTCTAGTGTAATTTTTGTTGAATGATATAGTTGAATTAAAAAAACATTATTAATATATAAGATATCTCATTCTTTAATGAGTATGTATATTCGAATGAATATCTCATATAGATGAATAAAAGATATAAAATCTGATTCGAATTCAACCAATTATCATTCTTACCCTGGAGAAAACTCCTGTCGTCCGTTAAGGCATCTCCTAGGCTTCTTAATTTTTGATTTTTGGCTTCCAACTAGGGGTGGGCAAAAATTCGGTTAAACCGAATTAATCGATCGAACTGACCAAACATATAAGTTCGGTTCAGTGAATTCAAAAGTTCATTTTTTTTTTCGAAAATATTGGTTATATCAGCTTAATCGGTTCAGTATCAGTTTTGAAAATTAAAATTCGGTTAAACCGATTAAACCAATATTTTAAATTGAATCGAATCAAATCAGAACCGAACCAAAGAGGAAATAAACGAAATCGAAATCAAACCAAATTGATATTGATCCGGGCGAGGGGTTTTTTGAGGAGGATCAGAGGCCCGGTCGGGTTCGGTTGAGTGTGACCCGGATCAATGAAGGGTAAGCCGGGTCGTCTTGTCTTTGGCCCCATGGGCCGGGCCTGAGCCTTAGCGGGAAGAGAGGAGGTCGAGGCAGGTCATGCCTTGGATCAAGTTCAGATACTCGGGGTCGGTCACCCAGGTCGGCCGCTCAGGGTCAGTCACCCGAGGTCGGCCGTTCAGGGTCGGTCACCCGAGGTCGCCGCTCGGGGTCGGTCACCCGAGGTCGACCACTCGGGGTCAGTCACCCAGGTCAGCCGTTCGGGGTCGGTCACCCGAGGTCAGCCGTTCGGGGTCGGTCACCTGAAGTCGCCACTCGGGGTCGGTCACCCGAGGTCGGCCGCTCGGGGTCGGTCACCCGAGTCGGCCGCTCGGGGTTGGATGTCTCTACCGAACGCCCTAAGTTCGCTACATGAGCGGAGGCTTAAATCCAAGCTTACCCGACTGATTCAGCCTGTGAGCTATAGTGAACCGACGAATAATTACAGACCACCTCTGTAGTAATAATGTAGCAGGCCTCTAACATAATCATCACCTGACAAAGCCGCTAACAGAGCCGCCGAATGTTAATGAGAATCAGAAGAGACAGTTTAGGTAGGGTGTTAGTCGGCTGTGTCAGTCTCATAGGGCCACTAAAGCTGCACTAGCTCAGCCTGCCAACTAACTCATTCTTAAAGAGACAGGACAGCTCTGACATGGCAGAGAGCTTTCCTTCCCTATATAAGCCCCCCTTTGGGCTCCAAAGAGGGGATTGCTGCCACTGTGCAACCTCAGCTCCACTTTGTATTCCCCAATTTAGTCCGACCCGAGTGCTTGAGATTTGACCCGCAGTTATGCCCGAGTCCGACCCCCCGTGCTACAGCAAACCAGGTCATCTTGGTCAGACCGAGTCATCCGAGCGAGAGCCGATCTTCGCTTGTCGACAGGATCAAATTTGGTAGCGTCTGTGAGAAATCCGCCTGATCGAAAGCTGAGATGAGTGATTCCAACCAGGTGACCGTAACAATTTCACAAGAAGACCTTGATTTACTAGTAGCAGCCAAGCCAGAAGCTGGCGGCAGAGTAGAGAATGGCCGCCCGCCCCACTCAGGAGAGCCTGGCCAGCCCACAGCTCGCGTGGGCACTGAAGGAGGAGTTCGCCAGGGGGACAACCCTCACTTTCACCGAGCACTATTCGGCCCAGCGGAGGGGGCAGGACAGTCTGATCCTCATGAAGCTTCTTCCAGTTAAGCCAGAGCCAACAAAGGGAAAGCTCCCCTCAGTTAGACCCCGGTTGAGCACACCGGGTTCCCCTTTTCCAGCCAAGTCTTACAAGAACCAGTTCCCAAGCATTTCGACTCCTGTCCATCCTCGAGTATGGAGGGGTTATAGATCCAGAAGAGCATCTGATGAAGTTTGAGAACGCCTCGCTACTGCATCAATATCCAGATGGCATTAAGTGCCGAGCCTTCTTGACCACCTTGGTAGGGTCGGCTCAACAATGGTTTGACAGACCCCCAGAGGGATCTGTAAGAGACTTTGCTGATTTCAAGAGATTGTTTCTCCAACACTTTGCAAGTAGCAAGAGGCATCATAAGACCAGCTTGAACCTCTTCACCTTGAAGCAAAGCCCCAAGGAGCCCTTGAAGGCTTATATTAGAAGATTCAATCAGGTCGCATTGGACATACCTACTGCCACATCCGAGGTGCTGATCAGTGCCTTTGCCCAAGGCCTACAGGAAGGTGAATTCTTCAGGTCACTGATCCAGAAGCCTCCAAAAGACTTTGAAAGCCTCCTAGGCAAAGCCACTAAGTATGTAGATGTTGAAGAAGCGCAAGCCGCCAGACGACTGAAAGCCAGGCCTATACCTTATACTCCTCAGCATCATCAGAGAACTACACCTCCCGGAGGACCTCTCAGGAGCCCCCAAGCTATGGGACACAGGTCGGGAGCCGAGCGTGGCATAGTTCAGCAGGTGGCTAAGGGATGCCTCCCTGCCAGATGCCAACCCTACTATTCCTTCCACAACAGCCATACCCACGACCTCCAGGACTGTTGGCAAGCCAGTCGGGGTCGGGGCCGCGCCGGCCGAGGGACCCCCAGAGGAGCTCATCAGGGAGGTGGCCGAGGCCGAGGAAGAGCACCGCCGAACCAATAAGAGCCCAATGTCCGAGCGACCACTCCTGCAGCCAGACAATTATTCCCGACCCCCGGCTCCCCGGGCAAGGGAACGCCAATGAAGAACAAGCTAACCAACAAAATGCTGTACACGGGTCTATCAATGTGATCTCTGGTGGTCCTACTTATGGAGACTCTAACAGAGCTCGGAAATCCCAGGTTTGGCGTCTGGACATCTATCAGGTGGGCAACAGTTCGGCCCAGGCTCAGGGGCCGTAAATTAGTTTCGGCCCTTCAGACCTGCAGGGGGTGGAAGTGCCCCATGATAACGCATTGGTCATCACTGTAGTCATAGCTATTTATCAGGTCCACAGGATCATTGTAGACACGGGGAGTTCAGTGAACATTTTGTATTTAAGAGCATTTGAGCAGTTACAGATTGAGACCACCGAACTGCAGCCCGTGGCCACACCTTTGTTTGGATTCACAGGAAATGAAGTCCAGCCCCTCGGCCAAATCAAATTGGCCATCTCACTTGGAGAAAAGCCTCTGAGGAGGACCCAGTGGTCAACTTTCCTAGTAGTGGATGCACCTTCCGCTTACAATGTTATCTTGGGTAGACCAGCTCTTAATGAATTCCGATCGGTGACGTCGACCTTCTACCTGAAGGTAAANGATGTCCGGACAAAGATCAGGAAGACATTCCGAGCCCCTCCTGCCAAGTGTAATATGGTGCAGCCCTCTCCTTGGGATGAGTTGATAGAGGAGAAGGAAGAGGTTCGACTCCTACCCGACCGAGAAGAGACTAAGGTACGAATAGCCCCGGGATTACAGCCTGACCTCAAACAACAGTTGATAAGGTGCTTAGCTGAAAATCAAGATGTATTCGCCTGGTCCTAGCGAGATCTGAAAAGGGTCAGGCTAGAGGTCATGGAATACAAGCTGCACGTTTACCCTAGTGCTAGACCGGTGAAGCAAAGGAAGAGAGATTTTAGCCCTGACCAGAAAAAAAATCATCCAAGCAGAAGTGGAAAGGCTGTTGGAAGCAGGACATATCCGAGAGGTGCAATTCCCAGCTTGGCTGGCCAATGTGGTGCTGGTCTCCAAGCCAGGAGACAAATGGAGGGTCTGTATAGACTTCAGAGATCTCAACAAGGCTTACCCCAAAGATTGCTATCCACTCCCAGAATCAATCAGATGGTAGACTCCACTGCAGGGAGTGAGCTCATTTGCATACTGGACGCTTATCAAGGGTACCATCAAGTGTCGCTGCCCCAGATGATCAAGAAAAGGTTAGCTTCGTCACAGCCGAGGGCACCTACTGTTACATGGTCATGCCCTTCGGGCTCAAGAATGCAGGGGTGACATACCAAAGGCTGATGAACAAGGTGTTCAAAGAGCAGCTCGGGAGGAATGTGGAAGTATATGTAGACGATATTCTCATCAAATCCTGCAAGGCCGCAGATCTGATAGCAGACGTGAGAGAAACTTGTTGCACTCTCAGAAGGTATGGCCTTAAGCTCAATCCATCTAAGTGTCTATTTGGAGTCAAGAGTGGCAAGTTCCTCGACTACATCCTGACTGAACGAGGAATAGAAGCTAACCCTGGCAAGGTAAAAGCTCTGCTAGACATGCCTCCACCAAGGAACTTGAAGGAAGTCCAGCGTCTGATGGGAAGGATCACAACCCTTTCCCGATTCATCTCTAGGTCAGCTGATAGAAGTCTGCCCTTCTTTTAGATTTTCCGCAAAGCTACTATGTTTCAGTGGGACGCTAAGTGTGACCAAGCTTTTGAAGAACTGAAGACTTACTTGGTCAGCCTGCCGGTCCTAGCTAAGCCCGAAGAGGGAGAACCATTATATGTTTATTTATCGGCTACTGAGGGAGCCGTGAGTGTTGTACTTGTAACGCAAAAGGAGACTGAGCAACAGCCTGTATACTTCTTTGGGCATTTACTTAAGGAAGCCGAGTGTAGGTATACTACACTCGAGAAATTGACCTATGTTCTTGTATTGATGGCTCGACGCCTTCACCCATACTTCTTGGCTCATCCCATCCTAGTGCTGACTAACAGCACACTCGGGAAGGTACTGGTTAACCCTGAAGTTTCAGGTCGGATGGTTAAGTGGACAACGGAGTTGAGTGAGTATGATATCCAGTACCAGCCCCGAACTGCAATCAAAGCTCAAGCATTGGCTGACTTTCTCAATGAACTTCACATTGAAGGGGAGGAAGAAACTTGGAAGGTGTATGCAGATGGTTAGGCCACTCGGGCAGGGAGTGGCATCGGAGTCTTGTTGGTGTCTCCTAAGGGAGATCAGCTTCATCTGGCCGTGCGTCTGGAGTACTGGGCCACTAATAATCAGGCAGAGTATGAAGCTCTCCTAGCCGGCTTACAAGCCGCTAAGCATGTAGGAGCTACTCGGGTCATATTACACTCAGACTCTCAATTGGTGACTCGGCAAGTGGCGGGGCAATTCGAAGTAAATGATGAGAAGTTACAAGCTTATGTGGATGCCTACAAGCAATTACAGATCGAGTTCCAAGAGGTTCAGGTCTTACATATCCCCCGAGGAGACAATTTCAAAGCTGATGAATTGGCTAGGCTGGCTAGCGACATCCGTCCATGGGTCTTCACTCGGCCTTCGCCTCAGGTCATGCTAGTGGCTCAGATTGAAAGGGAAACAGAAATAGAAGTACAAGGAGACTGGAGAACTCCATTCATAGACTACTTACGAGAGGGGACTCTCCCTGATAGCCCCGAGCAGGCAAGGATACTAAAGATAAGGGCAGCTCGGTTTACTCTGATAGGAGATGCACTATACAAGCGGGTATTTTCTCGGCCATTACTCAGATGCCTAGGGGAGGAAGATGCAAACTATATATTGAGAGAAAAACACCTGGGGTCCTGCGGAAATCATTCAGGAGGTCAGTCTATGGCCCGGAAGGTCTGGCTTGCTGGTTATTTTTGGCCTACACTCATGAAGGATGCCGAGTAGCTAGCCCTCTCTTGCCTTTCTTGTCAGAAACATCAGAATTTATCCCACCGACCAGTCGAGATGTTGAGAGCGTCCACTGTAGCCTACCCCTTTGATCAGTGGGGTATGGATATAGTGGGACCATTCCCCCGGACAGTCACGCAGAAGAAGTTCTTGTTAGTGGCGGTGGATTATTTTTCCAAGTGGATTGAGGCGGAGGCTCTGACTCGGATCACTGATGAGCCCGAACTAGGTGTCACGAATGTGGGTCTCAAAATTTAGATATGTGTAAAGCTGGAAACCCTTTTTGCTAGCAAACATGAAAATGTAGTAAAGGGGCCACAGGTCGTATTTTTCCTAGGGCTAGTTGAGATTGTTTGATTCGAGCTTGAGTTTATATATCGTCAAATATTTTTGGGTTTCAAATAAGATTTGGATTTGGGTTTGGTTTCAATTAGAAATGAAAATGTAGTGAAAAGAAAAAGAAATAGAAATTCCGAAGCAAACCAAGTATGGAATAAACTATACACTCTTTAGTGTCGAGTTCTCACTTGACACAAGGAACAACAATGAAAACTGAAATGCAGAAAAGAATTCGGAACTCAAAGTAGACCTAATGTTAAGCAAGTTGTACGTTGTAATTGCAATTGATACAAATGCAGAAACTGTAATTTAATTTGCAGAACTGAAACCTGAAATTCTGAACAGATCGAGTTCAAAACAAGCTGGATTCAAATGCAATGGCACACCAGAAACTATGTTTAACTTGGCACCAATCAAATGCTGAATTGTCACTTGGTACAAAGTGCAGGAATGAAACAAGTTTGATATGCAGAAAAGGGAAACTGATGAGCCGAAAATGATACTAACTGCAGAACTTAAACTGATGTAAAGCAATTGAAATTGAAGCAAACAAATCAAATGCAAAATTCAAAAACAGTTGAATGTGAAGCAACAATTCAGAGTCCCAAACTGATGTGCAGAATATGGATCCAATGCAGAAATGAAATGCAAAGAAGTTTTTGGTAGAACTTGCAAAAATAAGACCGAACTCACAGAAATGGAAATTAAATACAGAAATTGATATAGGATGCTTTGTAAATGAAACAACTACACTGTAAATTCAGAAGAAAAAAAACTTAAGCTAGCCTAATACAAAATTTAGGAACTCAAGGAAAAGAAAATTGATACGCAGGACACTAGCTGATACGCTAAAACTAAATTGATACACAAGCTGAACAAACTGAATTTAAGTGAAATGTTAACTAAACAAGCTATCTAGCTAATGAGAGTACATATTCGAAATACTACTTAAAGCAGAAACAATCCAGAACCGAAACTAAGGCAACTGATACAGAAATTCAGAACTGAAAATGAACTGCAGAAATGGAAATTACAGCTAACAAATTGAAAATTCACTAAGTAAACTAAGCCTCGACCCCTTCCTTAGCTCAAGAACTCCTTGCCGTCACACAAGGGTGAGCCTCGAACCCATAAGCTCCACAAATCACTGAAATCTGTCTTTGCGAATCAAAACCAACTCAGCCTCTGCTCAATTTGAAAACCCATTCAATTTCCTTGATTCAGCCGTGTCCAAGTGCGATGGTGATTTGGAGATGATCAGAGCACTCTAGGGAATCCCTCCAGATAGCTCAGGTGGATGGAAATGGTGCACAACCGAGACCAAGGACAGCAAACGACAGAGCTGACGAAACCTCACTCAACTCTATTTCTTGGGCAAATTGGAGCTGGAAACTTCACGGAGAGATCTTCCCAATGACCTAGAACTTGATCTAATGAAGGAATTGAAGTGGTCACGCCTTCGGATGAAGAAATTGAAGAAGAAATACGAAGAACTACCGAAGAAATCGAGCTGCGGTGAAGAAGACGCGACAAGCTGCCCTGTGGAGAAATTTGATTATATACTTAGCAATGGACGACCCAGATTTCCTTACTCAATCCAACGGCTGGATCTTCTCCGATTTGATCCAAAATTTGATGATGTTGATCAAGGGTCAGGATCTGCCTGATCTTTGAATAGATGATCCAGATCAGCCTGATCTTTGAATAGATGATCTAGATCCTCTTGGCTTGATCCTATGGCTGGATTTTCTCCGATTTACCCCTAAACTTCCAGATCTCATTATGAAAGTCAGATCTACCTTTCCTCAGCTGGGATCTATCTGATTTGCCCTAGATGATCCAGATATGCTTATCTTATAAATGGATGACTCACAGTTCTCCAGAGCTTGATCGCCTTGATCTGAGCCTGATTCTGACCAATCTTGACCTCGGTCCATGATCCTTTCAAAGCCTACAAACATAGATTCACAATTAAGTTCAAAAATCTTTCAAATGTATAAAGATTTGCAATAAAGCCCAAAATAAAACTAATCTATAGAACCGAGGGTAAATTCAAGGTTAAGCATGTAAAATAGGGGTTAAACATGGATTTTAGAGTCTGAAATAGTCAACAAAATAGTACTTATCAACTCCCCCACACTTAAACTTGAGCGTCTCGTGAAAACTACTAAGTATGTATCCCCTAGATTCTCTCAAACATAAATAGAAGAAAATGAAAAGAAATTACCTAAGGTTGTTAATTCTCAAAAATCTAAGCTCTATGGATTAGTATCCCATCCTTAAATCAACAACTTAGCATTTTCATCCTTCATGATTCATTGAGATGAATTTAACTCACTAGCCTTTCAAGGGAAATTTTTGGTGGCTCTCTTCTTGAGTTCTAAATTCATGATGAAAGTGGAGGTCACTCAAACACACATGCTTTTTGCACTAACATAAGCTTACTTGTTATCTAATCTCCACCATTATTCATTATTAGGATCCACATCTACAAAAACAAGTGAAAAACATAGAAAATGGTAAGAATGAAGTGAAAGCCAAGAAAATAGAAAAATTGATGAAGTGGGAGACTTGGTTGCTCAAGAATATTTCTAATGCACTTGGCTTCTCTTTACAGTCCTCTAGTGAAGTCAAAAGTGTGGTGGAGTAAGAATTTGGATAATGCCTTTGATTTGGATGAAGAAAACGCTATTGGTCTCAATGTGCCAATTTTGCCTTTGCGTGCCACTTGTTTTCTTTTCCTCTTTTTCATATTTTTTTCTTTCTTCTTTCTTTCTCTCTAGTAAAGTCAGAATAGTAGTGATGCAAGGCTTTGATTTGGATGAGATTATCTTCACTGATCTCATGGAGCCAACACTTCAATTTTGTGCCAACTTGTTTCTCTCTCTTTTTTTTCAAACTGTTTTCTCTTCTCTTTTTTTTTCTACTCTGAATTCTTCTAATGGAGCACTTCGGATCAGATTTGTATCAGAGAACGTAAGACATAAAGTAACATAGATGCTCCACATACAATCCTCACTAAACAACTCTTGCAACTCACTCTTGATACATATCCTCTTCAAGTTGGCACACTTCATTCATTTTTCCTTTTTCTTTTTTTTCTGTTCCAAATCCCAGCTCCACGGCAGATTCATTGCACTTCTCTGATTGCTTAATCATCAGTTAGCATCTAGGAGTAGTTGAGCACTTAAAGTATTCCACTCAAAAAATTCTGATCAGCAAGTTTAACTTCAGCCACTGCACTGCATTTGCTTTTCTGCTCTGATCAGAAATTTCTAGCATCCACATTTCAAACTGATTCCTCCAGCTCAGCTTCAACCACAGTCCTTCAATAGATTTAGAACTTTGCAACTCACTTCGACTTTAGCTTATATCATTCAACAGTTCTCAGATTCAGCACTCGGCAGCAACCCTTGCATTGGTTCAGATTAGTTCCTGCAATTCAACCTATTTCTGCTCTGTTCAGCTGTGATTCAAAGACAACTTGATTTGTTCAACTGCAATTCAAAGTAGCTAATTCTGTAGAGCTGCAGTTCAGCTTCTAGCAACATGTTACTGGTTTTCCGAACAAAGTACAGCTGCAATTCAGAGTAATTCTGACCAAAACATGATTCACAGAAAATTTTCTTTTCACATTGGCACAGAATCTTTCTTCCTTCAGCTGGATTTGCAATGAGAGAACAACTTCATCTCCAATTCATAACTGAATTCTTCACTGGTTCTTGATGCCAAGCTCAACTCAAATTGGCACCTTTTCTTTTGAAACAAAATGCCTCCTTGATACAAAACAATTCCAAAACACTAACCACCTCCCCCACACTTGATCTTTTATCCGTCTCGGGCAAAGTAGCATTAAGAAACATCCCAAACAAGCAAGTCCATAGAAAAGTATGGTTAAGTGTAGGAAATAAGGAAAGAAAAATAGAATAAACATGATTATTGCCAAAATTTGATATGGAGAGGTAAACGAATTGATTAGCCTCTATAGATGTGATCCAATCATTGAAATATGATTTTGAAAGAACCTAAGAAAGTTCTAGAGTACAATTACATATGTGTGTCACAAAAATAAGGCTAATTCTCACTAGGTGCAAATAATTCATCTCAAGTCATCAATTAAGAATCTAAAGCCAAGTAGTACTCAAACATCCAAGATTTCATCCACTAGCTCAAACCTTAAGTTTTAACAACCAAATTTAATTTATTTTCAAGAGACTCTAAAATGATATGAAGACAACCTATAGGGATACATTTATTCCTATTCACTAAGAACAAAAGTGCTAAAAGAAATAACATGGTATTTACAATGTCTATTTATTCATTTCATTCTACTCTACTCGCGCATTTATTAGCAAGAACTCATTTTAAAAGAAAATTCTACTTCTAGAAAATATAAAAATGAAATATGCAATGAAAGAAAATGTAAGAAAGAACAAACTCCTCTTTATTTCTGGCGGTCGGAGTCTATCAAGAAATAACCTCTATCGTGGCAGTGGAGGAGTATGGGTAGTTGAGAGAGCTGCCTTCATTTGATCAATTTCATGGTACAGGGCTCCCCCACACTTGAACTTTACAGAAAAATGTTCAGGTGGCCGAAGGCGATTTAGGTACAAGATCCATGTAAGGGGTGGAGTGCTATGAATTAAAGTAAGATCTACTCCTCCTTCTTGATGCCTTTTGGAAATTCTTCCAGGAGGTTGGAGTCTGTTTAGATGGAGCACCCACCCCAAAAGTCTTCGGGACCCTGCAAAATCATGTAATACCTCTCTCATGCGTGCAGGGTAATATAAAAGTGTAATACCATCAGTCTTTACATGAAATGTATCCAAAAATGTATCATATCCAATAAAATCAATTTTTGGTACCTCAATGAATTTTTCACAATTAATATCCACCAAAGTATATCAAAAAACTTATCCATAACATTTGACCAATGAAATTCCAATTATTTAGTGATATCAAGACTCTTTACAACAAAGAATACACTAGTATTCAAGGAATTTTCACAATTATTTTCCACCAAGGATGTATCAAGCAATTCATTACAACCAATGAAATCAACTTTAGGTACCTTCATCGAATTTTCACAAGCAGTTTCTACATAAGGTATATCAAGAAATGTTTCACAGCTAATAAAATCAATCTCGGGTACCTCTATAAGTTTTTCACACTCAACTTCAGCATAAGATATAGCAAGAGATTCATCACAATAAACAACATCAATTTCAGGCTCTTCTAAAATTTTTTCACAATCAGTTTCAGCATAATATGTATCAAGAACATCATCGAAATGAATAAAATCAAGCCTGGATGCCTCTATGGAATTTTCATAATTATTTTTCACAAAAGAAGTATCAAGGCATGCTTCACATGCAATTCTAGACACCTCCCTGAAATTTTCTAAAGGAAAAGGAGAAATACTTACCTGATCGTACTGAAAAATACCTTGAGGTCCTACAAGAATAGATGTATCCATAACTTCCTTCTGGTCAAGTATAAGTTCCATCTCAGGCTCAAATTCTGGTGGACACTCAGCTGGAATAGGTGATCTTTGGGTTCTTACTCCCATCATGTAAGTCCCTACACTTTCTGGCGTATCCTCTGAATTTTCTAATGTATCAGTTAATGTTGGTGGTCCCTGGGGCTCTGTGCAATCCCCTACACCAATGGAATCATCTCCTATGCATGCTTCTTCTGTAATATCTGCAAAAACAATATTAGAAAAATTAGGACCATTAATAACACTATCATCACAAAATAAAAAATGAGAAGAGTCCTGTGAAACTTTAGAAGCAAGTTTAAGGTTGTCACAAGCTTTTCCATCCATCTCCTCCAATGCCTCTGTCTCTATTGCATCTTCAACCCTATCTATGCTCAAATCTCCTCCCACTGGTAAAGAGACTTTTGGTTCTTCAGGAGGAATGCATGTTGTAGGTGCCCTAATTTTTATGTTTTCTTCTTCTTCATCCACCAAATTTTCAAGATCACTTGAAGAAGGACTTGGCCATGCACTAGGGTCACCTTGAACTGATATAAAATCAACTCCGGGGCTGTTTTGAATGGGAAAATGGGATGCTGGAAATTTTTCAAGAAATTCGGTATTTGGAGTGTTTAAACTTGACACAACCTCTTCATTCCCCAAAGTTAGATCACAATCATGCCCCTCATAATTAAGAGTAGCTTGAGAAGGTACTTGTCCTGATCTTTGGGCTTTTATTTGATTCATTTGATAAACCAATTGTCCAAGACGTCTTTCGATGTCTGAAAGCTTTTGTTGTTCTTGAAATGTGACATAAGGTTGCTGAAAATCAAGAGTAGGCTGTGCATTCTGAAATTGGAGTTGTTGGGGTTGCTCAAATGGTTGAATGGGCTGATTAAATTGCTGAAAATTATCTTGATAACTTGGTGGATGTTGCTGAAAATTATTGTTTTGGAAATTCTGATCATAGGGATGGAATTGTTGATTGAATTGCTGAAATAGTTGGGGCTGAAAATTCTGATTGTTTGGTGGAGAATATTGCTGTAAAGGTTGAAAACCATTCTGATTTTGATGTTGGAAAGTCTGAATTGGTTGGGCCCCTTGCTGAAAATTCTGACTTGGCTGAAAATTCTGACTTGGCTGAAAGTTTTGCTGAAATTGTTGAAATTCTGGCTAAAAAAATGATTTGTTGGCTGAAAATTCGAATAGGGTGTTGGAAATCTTGATTTGGCTGCTGAAATTGTTGTTGTGATGGGTTTTGTTGGAATTGGGGTTGATTGAAAGGTTGGTTCTGCTGAAAGTTTGAATAGGGCTGCTGAATTGGTTGAGAGGCTGACATTGTGGCTGCCCCTGCTGAAATTGATAATTTGGTTGCTGAAATTTGAGTGTGATTGATGAAAATATTGATTTTGCTGCTGAAACTGTTGACATGGCTACTGGTAAGTAGATGAATGACTGTTGGGTCTTTGTTGGAACACATGCTTCACCCAAAACTTTAACTCCGACAGTGCATTTTTGATCTCTGATTGTTCCGTTGAAAACATGTTGATGTCCTGATCTGAAAACATTTTGATCTTATAGCCCTGTCACAAAACAAATAAAATGGCAGCAACCGTATATAGAAGATAAAGCAATAAAAAATAGAATCAGAATAAAAATATTAAATACAAGCTCAATTTAACAAACTCAACTAGTTATGTCCCCGACAACGGCGCCAAAAATTTTGATGAGCCCGAACTAGGTGTCACGAATGTGGGTCTCAAAATTTAGATATGTGTAAAGCTGGAAACCCTTTTTGCTATCAAAGATGAAAATATAGTAAAGGGGCCACAGGTCGTAGTTTTCCTAGGGCTAGTTGAGATTATTTGATTCGAGCTTGAGTTTATATGTCGTCAAATGTTTTTGGGTTTCAAATAAGATTTGGATTTGGGTTTGGTTTCAATTAGAAATGAAAATGTAGTGAAAAGAAAAAGAAATAGAAATTCCGAAGCAAACCAAGTATGGAATAAACTATACACTCTTTAGTGCCGAGTTCTCACTTGATACAAGGAACAACAATGAAAACTGAAATGCAGAAAAGAATTTGGAACTCAAAGTAGACCTAATGTTACGCAAGCTGTACCCTATCAGTGCTGTAATTGCAATTGATACAAATGCAAAAACTGTAATTTAATTTGCAGAACTGAAACCTGAAATTCTGAACAGATCGAGTTCAAAACAAGCTGGATTCAAATGCAATGGCACACCAGAAACTATGTTTAACTTGGCACCAATCAAATGCTGAATTGTCACATGGTACAAAGTGCAGGAATGAAACAAGTTTGATATGCAGAAAAGGGAAACTGCTGAGCCGAAAATGATACTAACTACATAACTTGAACTGATGTAAAGCAATTGAAATTGAAGCAAACAAATCAAATGCAAAATTCAGAAACAGTTGAATGTGAAGTAGCAATTCAGAGTCCCAAACTGATGTGCAGAATATGGATCCAATGCAGAAATGAAATGCAAAGAAGTTTTTGGCAGAACTTGCAGAAATAAAACCGAACTCACAGAAATGGAAATTAAATACAGAAATTGATATAGGATGCTTTGTAAATGAAACAACTACACTGTAAATTCAGAAGAAAAAAAACTTAAGCTAGCTTAATACAAAATTTAGGAACTCAAGGAAAAGAAAACTGATACACAGGACACCAGCTGATACGCTAAAACTAAACTGATACACAAGCTGAACAAACTGAATTTAAGTGAAATGTTAACTAAACAAGCTATCTAGCTAATGAGAGTACAGATTCGAAATACTACTTAAAGCAGAAACAATCTAGAACCGAAACTAAGGCAACTGATACAGAAATTCAGAACTGAAAATGAACTGCAGAAATGGAAATTACAGCTAACAAATTGAAAATTCACTAAGTAAACTAAGCCTCGACCCCTTCCATAGCTCAAGAACACCTTGCCGTCACACAAGGGTGAGCCTCGAACCCGTAAGCTCCACAAATCACTGAAAATCTATCTCTGCGAATCAAATCCAACTCAGCCTCTGCTTAATTTGAAAACCCATTCGATTTCCTTGATTCAGCCGTGTCCAAGTGCGATGGTGATTTGGAGATGATCAGAGCACTCTAGGGAATCCCTCCAGATAGCTCAGGTGGATGGAAATGGTGCACAACCGAGACCAAGGACAGCAAACGACAGAGCTGACGAAACCTCACTCAACTCTATTTCTTGGGCAAATTGGAGCTGGAAACTTCACGGAGAGATCTTCCCAATGACCTAGAACTTGATCTAATGAAGGAATTGAAGTGGTCACGCCTTCGGATGAAGAAATTGAAGAAGAAATACGAAGAACTACCGAAGAAATCGAGCTGCGGTGAAGAAGACGCGACAAGCTACCCTGTGGAGAAATTTGATTAAATACTTAGCAATGGACGGCCCAGATTTTCTTAACTCAATCCAACGGCTGGATCTTCTCCGATTTGATCCAAAATTTAATGATGTTGATCAAGGGTCAGGATCTGCCTCCCAGTAGCTCGGATCCTCCAGATTTGTAATGGATGGCTCAGATCAACCTGATCTTTGAATGGACGGTCTAGATCCCTCTTATCTTGATCCAACGGCTGAATGATCTCTGATTTGGATGAAACCTTCAGATTTCGATCCAAGTGCTTGATTAACCTTAACCCCAGCTCGGATTCACCAGATCAGTGGCGGATGGTCCACATCAGCCTGATCTTTGAATAGATGATCTAGATCCTCTTGGCTTGATCCTACGGCTGGATTTTCTCCGATTTACCCCTAAACTTCCAAATCTCATTATGAAGGTCAGATCTACCTTTCCTCAGCTGGGATCCATCTGATTTGCCCTAGATGATCCAAATCTGCTTATCTTATGAATGGATGGCTCATAGTTCTCCAGAGCTTGATCGCCTTGATCTGAGCCTAATTCTGACCAATCTTGACCTCGGTCCATGATCCATTCAAAGCCTACAAACATAGATTCACAATTAAGTTCCAAAATCTTTCAAATGTATAAAGATTTGCAATAAAGCCCAAAATAAAACTAATCTATAGAACCGAGTGTAAATTCAAGGTTAAGCATGTAAAATAGGGGTTAAACATAGATTTTAGAGTCTGAAATAGTCAACAAAATAGTACTTATCAATCAATGAACAAGCAGTAATGAAATTCTTGTGGCAAAACATTTTCTGTCGATATGACATACCACACAAGTTGGTTTCGGATAATGGTCGGCAGTTCCAGGGTCGGAGGATAAGAGAATGGTGTGAAGGCTTTGGGATCAAGCAAGCATTCACCTCAGTGGCATATCCCCAGAGTAATGGTCAAGCAGAGGTAGCCAATAGAGAGATTTTGAAGGGGCTCAGAACTAAGTTGGACCATACGGGTAAATCTTGGGTGGATGAGTTGCCCAGTGTTCTTTGGGATATCCAAACCACCCCCAAAGAAGGCTCAGGCTGTACTCCTTTCCAGTTGGTGTATGGCAGCGAGGCTGTAGTTCCAATGTAGGTCGGCTGTGAGTCTGACAGAAGACACCTGTACGGGGATGACAATGCAGAGAAAAGGCGTTTGGAGCTAGATCTGATCGAGGAGGTAAGGAATAAGGCTGCAGTTCGCATGACTGCTTACCAACAAAGGATGCAGCGCCGATATAACCAGGGAGTTATACCCAGAAGCTTTCAAGTGGGCGACAAGGTATGGAAGAGAATCAAGCCGGTGGGGGAAGTAAGCAAGCTAGAATCTCAGTGGGGTGGACCCTTCCTGGTGATTGAGGCATTGGGATTGGGAGCTTACTATCTGCAGGATGCTCAAGGAAAGAAGCTAGGAAGACCTTGGAGTGCAATACACTTGAGATTGTACCGTGAGGAGAGTTGAGTGAAATGATCCTTGTAATTGTATCTAGAAAATGTGATAGTGAGGCTTAGAGCATCTAAAGGATAGTTTTTACAAGTTATAAGTGGGCATGCTCCCACTCACCAACCGGACTCGGCGCCGATCGGGAGTGGCGTTCCACGTTCGGTCGGGCTTGGTCGGGCGTGGCGTTCTATGCTGGGTCAGGGTAAGCCAGACGGTGCCCAGACTCTTGCTAAGGCAAGTTAAAAGTGGGCATGCTCCCACGCACCCACCAGACTCGGCGCCGATCAGGCGTGGCGTTCCACGTTCGGTCGGGCCCAGTCGGGCGTGGCATTCCACGCTCAGCCAGGGTAAGCCAGACGGTGTCCAGACTCTTGCTAAGGCAAGTTATAAGTGGGCATACTCCCACGCACCCACCGGACTCGGCGCCGATCGGGCGTGGCATTCCACGTTCGGTCGGGCCCGATCGGGCGTGACATTCCACGCTTGGTCAGGGTAAGTCATACGGTATCTAGACTCTTGCTAAGGCAAGTTATAAGTGGGCATGCTCCCACGCACCCACCGGACTCAGCGCCGATCAGGCGTGGCGTTCCACGTTCGGTCAGGGTAAGCCAGACGGTGACCAGACTCTTGCTATAAGGCAAGTTATAAGTGGGCATGCTCCCACACACCCACGGGACTCGACACCGATCGGGCATGGCGTTCCACGTTCAGTCGG
>JAGFNQ010001915.1:217751-234236 GCA_024364735.1 Boesenbergia rotunda | reverse complement strand
ACTACACCCAAACTCAAGTATTTATTGACAATATAAGTTCAATTAATTTAATTAAGAACCTAATCCAACACTCCAGAACCAAACATATAGAAGTCAAACATCATTTTGTAAGAGACCATGTAACTAGGGGTGAAATAGTACTTAAGTATATTGACTCTAAATCCAACCTAGCTGATATATTCACAAAGCCCTTACCTGAGTCTGAGTTCAGCTCACTAAGAAGACAGTTAGGATTGTGCTTTGTAGAATAGATTAATTTTCTTCTCTACTTGATTTAAAAATCTTTTTTGAAAAACTGTTTTACTTAATTTCAAAATCAGTTTTCATTTTTTTTCTTTTTTTTCGACTTAGTCTTATTTTTATTGCAAAACTACCCCCTTTAAAAATTAGGGTTTTTTCGAAAATGGACTTAGCCTAGGCCCTAACCCTAGAACTGCATGCACCTATAGACTTAGAAGCCAGCATCTCACAAGCACCTTAGGGTACTTTTGATTGATAACCTAGAAAGGGTTGAGATGCTTAGGTCTTTGCCTTAATTCAAGATGCTTTAAGTCAGTGCATCTGCAGTAATTGGGACACTAAATACAACTTAAACAACAATCAAGTTAAGTGTCAAGTTTAGAAAATCTAACTTGAATAGAAACACTTAACTTGACTAACCCTAGCAAAAACTACTGTTTATAACAGTTAGTAAGTAGCTAATTGGGTTAGACAGGTCCCTACAGAGAAAATTGATTGATTTAGTGTAAATCTAATTATGAATTGGTTCAGTACAGCAAATTCTTATTTAATTCCTTTATGCAATCATATTTCTGCTGTATTTATCTTATTTTGATATATGGCAAAGGGGGAGAGATAGGAAAGGAAAGAGAAAAATTAATCTTACTTTTTCAAAAAAAAATTAATCTTACTTTTTCAAAAAGAGTTCAAAATTTTTCCTTTATTCAAAAAGGTTAAAAAATATACTTATCCTTTATTCAAAAGCTTATTCAAAAGCTTAAACTTTTTGAAGAAGTACTTAAGTTCTTAAAGCTTTCAAAATTTTGCCTAAGTACTCTAGTTTCAAAAGTTCTTAAAGCTTTCAAAATTTTGCCTAAGTACTCTAGTTTCAAAATTTCTTAAAGCTTTCAAAATGGTGCTAAGTACTCTAGCTTCAAGATTTTTACTCAAGCTTTCAAAATGTTGCTAAGTACTCTAGCTTCAAGATTTTTTTACTCAAGCTTTCAAAATTCTCCTAAGTACTCTAGCCTTTCAAAAGTTTCTTACTTAAGCTTGTCAAAAAAAATTTTTCTATAAGTACTCGAAAGCTTAAGTTTTTCAAAACTGTATTAAAACTGAAATTCTTACTTAAGCTAACATTTTCAAAAAGTTTTCAAGTACAAGTAATGTTTTTTTAACCCCACGAATTTTTGAAAAATCTAGGGGGAGATTCCTTCCAGGGGGAGGGAACAAAAGTTAAAACTTTTTCATATATTGCTTAAACTTAACTTTTTGAACTAGCGTTGCCATAAATCAAAAAGGGGGAGATTGTTGGTGCAGAATGCACCCAAGTCAAACCTGTGTTTTGATAATGGCAACATAGGTCAAAAGTTAAGTCTTCCTTGTTTTCTAACAAGTCACTCTAGTGTGCAGGAAAAACCCTAGCGAAGGACTGCTAGGTACTGGCGAAGGAATGCCAGGGTAAAGAGACCTAGCGAAGGACTGCTTGGCACTGGCGAAGGAAAACCAGGGTCAAAAGACCTAGCGAAGGACTGCTAGGCACCAAGCAAAGGACAGTCTGGGACTGAAGCCCTAGCGAAGGAATGCTAGGCACCGAGCGAAGGGCAGCTCGGCAACTAAGACCTGACAAAGGACCATCAGGCAAAAGTCCAACCAAAGGAACGGTTGGCATCAGGTAAATTCTCCCGAGAGGAGTAGGTGAGGACGCGTTCCCCGTCGAGGGAACAGTAGGCGTCGGTTCGACCTAGGGCTCAATTTTAGAGACCAAAGTCAGAACCAAGACAGCTAAGGCTGTATAAACAAATATTTTATTGTGTTTTGGACTAACCCTGGATGCAGGACCAAAGGAAGGAGTGTCTGCAACTCAGATAGCCTCAAAGGAATGAGGTAGTGGCTGAGTAGGGCGCCCGGAGTGTCCCGGGCGCCCCCAAGGTGCATACAAAACAAGTAAAGAGAAAGAGGGTTCGAACAGCTACTGGGCCGGGCGCCCCCGCTGCTCCCGGGCGCCCCCTGCGCTGCGGGCGCCCCCGACGTCCCGGGTGCCCCCAGGCCCTATATAAAGGGCCTTCGACCAAGGCTTCAGGACAACAATTCTTTCAACACCTCAAAGCTCTTCTGCTCTCGCCCCTTGCTCCGGAAACTCTCCAAATCGAGCCGACGACGTCCTGCTGCCCCGAAATAATCGATCTACTCCGGACGTCGGTAAAAGAGCTAGTTTAATGTTTACTGTACTTAATTCTAAATTCTGTAATCTTTTGTAAATGATTTTTGCGCCTGATATAGAATTGCCCAAAGTAAATGGTCAACGACCGTGGGCCTTGGAGTAGGAGTCGACACAGGCTCCGAACCAAGTAAAAACGACTGTGTCTCTGTGTTTTCTTTTTATTTTTCGTTGTGCACTTACTCTTAATTTTCTGAAAGAAAGAATATCGATATTCACCCCCCCCTCTATCGGTTCTATCGATCCAACAAAGTCTTCGTTGGTAGGATGGGAATTTCGGAAGATTGTGTTAAGAATTAGACAATTAATCATGAGGTATAAAGTAAGTTATACACATGTTTACAGAGAGGCAAATGCAGCTGCGGATTATCTTGCAAACCAAGCTTTTGGTTGTGATGGAGAAAGAATTTTAACGAAATGGAAGGTGGATAAGCTCTTATATAGTATCTGTAAGGTTGATAAATTGGGATTACCGTATATTAGATTGGCCCGTAAGTCAATCTCATAAAATAGCAGAAAAGTTATGCTCTAGTTTTCTATTGCAGGTATTCTTATAAAATATGACATGGATTTCTGGTTCACAACACTGCTGTAAAGAATTTGTGAGACAGGTTTGATGGAGTATGGTCTAATGCCATGACGACTGAAGATGGAGAAAGTGCACACAAGTTATGTGTATTCATCTATAATGCAGTGGGGATAGTTTCTTGTTGACTGATGATAATTCTTTCATGCTGGGCTGTCACTAGTCGGGAGGTTTTATGGCAATCAGAGAATTAGAGGGTTACTTGCATTACATATCAGAGGCTGAATGTTGCTAATAATGTAAAAAGGTTGGTGGTAATTGAGTTTAAAGGGTGCACTTTCAAATATGTTGCTGATCTATGTGATTGTGTGCCAAGTGTGTTTATATGAAGGTTTATAGTATTAATATGTAGTCGGTATGTTTGTGATGGGTTTCTGAATTAGCTCTGGAGAATTTGCTCTAAAGAGGATAGACAATTTGAATGGCTACTGTCTGATAATATGAAGTGACAGAAATCCAAGGAGAGGGATACTTACATTGCATATTATAGGTTGAATGTTTCTTATGAAGGTTTGCAGTAACAATTGTCGCAGATCGAGTAACAAATCTGTGGAGAGTTACAAAACATACATATCTAAAAATGTGCTGCTGTCTGATTACATTAGACAGAAACTGTCTGAAAATGGTTTTTGAACCAATGGAGGATTAGATCAAGAAAGACTGTTACAGAAATCAAAGGTGGACTGTTATTTTGTGTGCCAAAGGAGCTACAAAATTTTGATATTGATTTATCTTGGAAATTATCAGATCATTTTCTGATTCAATGCTAGTGATGTTGAAAATTTTCTGGAATTGAAAATTGTTGAGCCTTGATGGTGCTGAGAATTGAAATGCAAGAGTTTTGATGAGATTGGTGATAATTTTTGAAGGTGCTGCTCTGACTACTCCCAAAGAAGGAGTAGTTTTGCTGGGCAGGAAAGGAAGGACTTGTTGCGGCTTTTGAACAAATTCCTGGAAGATGCTCTAACTCGATTTGGGATAATAAGAAACTAGCTGGAAAATGTATAGATGTATATATGACAGTTGGTTTTTCTTTTCACTTTAATACAATACTTGTAAAATCCGTCAAAGGTTGTGTAATACTATATTAGAAGGTAAGGTTTAGCCCCCCTTCTAACATAGTTTTTCTTCTGAAATAATAAAAAAAAACCAAGGCAAACAAACTAAGTCTACTCACAAACCAATTCAATCAAACTTAACCCAAACCACACTCGAGCTCCTGCACCTTGACCTATTCGATTCACATGGAGCCAAGTCACTAAGCGGGAATCGGTACTGCTTAGTAATTATCGATGATTACTCTAGGTTTACCTGGGTTATGTTCCTAATGACTATAATGAAAACTATGCCCTAGTAGCCAGACTTAAGTCAATTAGAATGTTGTTAGCCTTTGCAACCCATAGAGGGTTCAAGCTATACCAAATGGATGTTAAGTCTGCCTTCTTAAATGGGTTTATCAAAGAAGAAGTTTATGTAGGACAACCCCCAAGATTTGAAGACCTAGAAAAACCTGACTATGTTTTTAAACTTAAAAAAGCACTTTATGGGTTGAAACAAGCACCTAGAGCATGGTATGAACGCTTATCAACCTATCTAATGTTGGATCGATAGAGCCGATAGAGGGGGGGGGTGAATATCGGTAAACTTTTCGAATTTATGGAGAGAGCAATTTGCACAGCGAAAAGAAATTAAAACACGCGAACACAATATTTTTTACTTGGTTCGGAGCCTAGGTCGACTCCTACTCCAAGGCCCACGATCGTTGATCGTTTACTTTGGGCAATTCTATATGAACGCAAATTTAGTTTACAAAAATAGATTTACAAGTATAGCACCATAAACTTTTAATAAAAAAAAATCTCTTCTTTTACCGACGTCCGGTTGTAGGTTGACTTTCCGGAGCAGCGGGACGTCGTCGCTCGAGTTGGGCAGTTTCCGGAGCAAGGCGTGAGCACAGAAGAGCGTGGAAGCTTTGGTACGAAGTTGTTGTCAAAGGCTTGGGCGTTGGGTGCTATTTATAGCACTCCGGGGTGCCCTGGACGTTGGGGGCGCCCTGCCATGTGTCACCCGATCCGGTTTTAGCTCGGTCAAGCGTTATCCCATCCGAATAGGTATAACTTTGACTCTGGGGGCGCCCTGGTCGTAGAGGGCGCCTTGCTTGACTTCATCCGCGCAAAATACTCGGCTGGATAAGGGTGACGCTTCGCCGGCTTGGGCGCGGGGCGCCTTGGCTGCTGAGGGCGCTCTGGCTGCTGAGGGCGCCCTGCCCAGTAAGCAGCCAAAGCCCTTTTTGCTTCACTTGGTTCTAGTTCACCTTGGGGGCGCCCTGGACACTCAGGGCGCCCTGCTCAGCTGCTGCCTCACTCCTTTGAGGCTATCTGAGTTGCAGACACACGTTCCTTCGGTCCTGCATCCAGGGTTAGTCCAAAACACAATAAAACAATTAGTTTATACAGTCTTAGCAGTCTTGGTTCTGACTTTGGTCTCCAAAATGGAGCCCTAGGACCTACTCCTCTCGGGAGAATTTACCTGATGCCAACCGCTCCTTTAGTTGGACTTTTGCCTGGCGGTCCTTTGCCAGGGCTTGGATGTCGAGCTGTCCTTCGCCCGGTGCCTAGCAGTCCTTCGCTAGGGCTTTTTACCCTGGCATTCCTTCGCCAGGTGCCTAGCATTCCTTCGCTAGGGCTTTTGACTCTGGCATTCCTTCGCCAGTGCCTAGCAGTCCTTTGCTAGGGCTTTTTGCCCTGGCATTCCGTCGCCAGTGCCTAGCAGTCCTTCGCTAGGGCTTTTCCTGTACACTAGAGTAACTTGTTAGACAACAAGTAAGACTTAACTTTTGACCTCTGTTGCCATTATCAAAACACAGGTTTGACTTTGGTGCATTCTGCACCAACATCTAATTTCTAAGCAATTTAACCAAGGTCAAATTGACTCTACCGTTTTCGTTAAAACCTTAGAAAAAGATATATTCATTGCACAAATTTATGTTGATGATATAATTTTTGGATCCACCAACTCTAACTTTCTAAAAGAATTTGTAAAAATAATGGAATGTGAATTTGAAATGAGCTTGGTAGGTGAGCTCAACTTTTTCTTAAGATTACAGATTAAACATACCAGAGATGGTAATTATGTTCACCAATCCATGTATGCTAAAGAGTTAATAAAGAAATTCAAAATGGATAATTCCAAAAGCTTAAGTACCCCTATGGCTAAAAATGTCAAAATTGATAATGACCCTGAAGGAAAGCCTATAGATCTTAAGCTATACCGAAGCATGATTGGTAGCCTACTTTACTTGACCGCAAGTAGACCTGATATCTTATTTTCTGTAGGAATGTGTGCTAGGTACCAAACGTGTGCTAAGGAATCCCACCTAGCAGCCCCAAAACGAGTACTTAGGTACATTAAGGGTACCCTAAATGTAAGGATTTGGTATCCTGGGACTTTCACTTTTGAATTATCAGGATATTCTGACTCTGACTATGCTGAGTGCAAATTAGATAGAAAAAGTACGAGTGAAAATTGCCAACTATTAGGATATAGCCTAGTCAGCTGGTGTAGTAGAAAGCTACACTGCGTAGCACTGTCCACAACAGAAGCAGAATATGTTGTCCTAGGAGAATGTGTAGTACAACTTTTGTGGATGATGCACACTCTTAAGGACTTCCAGCTTGACTACACCAAAATCCAAGTCTATATTGATAACATTAGTTCAATCAACTTGACTAAAAACCCAATTAAACATTCTCGAACAAAACATATAGAAGTTAAACATCATTTTGTAAGGGATCATGTAGCCAGGGGTGAAATAGTACTTAAGCATGTGGACTCAAAATCCAACTTAGCTGATATCTTTACCAAACCCTTACCTGAGTCTGAGTTTAGCTCACTAAGAAGGCAGTTAGGGTTGTGCTTAGTAGAATAGGACTGATCTATATTGTTTTCTCAAAAAAAACTATTCTTATTTTTCTTAATTTTTTTCTCGAAAATTAGCAAATTTATCAGTTCATTCATCAAGTTTTTGAAATTTAAACTGATTTTCCGACTTAGTTTTCTTTTAAAAACTACCCTCTTTAAAAACTAGGGCTTTTTCCCAAATGGACTTAGCATAGCCCCTATCCCTAGAACTGCATGCACGTATAGATCTAGAAGCCAACATCTCACAAGCACCTTAGGGTACTTTTGAATGATAACCTAGACAAGGTTGTGATGCTTAGGTCTATTCCTTGATTCAAGATGCTTTAAGTCAGTGCATCTGCAGTAATTGGGGTAATAAATACTAGTTGAACAGCAATCAGGTTAAGTGTCAATCTTAGAAAATCTAACTTGATCAGATCACTTAACTTGACTAACCCTAGCGAAAGCTACTGTTTATGACAGTTAGTAAGTAGCCTACTGGGTTAGACAAGACCCGAACAAGATCAGTTTAAATTTGTTTGGTCCTCTTCTATTGCTTGCTGAAATTCACTAGAGTTGGTTTAATACGGAGTTCCAATTTGTTTAACTAGCTCTAATTCAAAAATGAATTACAATAGTTTTTTTGATATATGGCAAAGGGGGAGAGAAAGAAAAGAGAGAAAATTTTTAAATTTTTCCTCAAAAAGCTACGTATTTCTAAGTGCGTAAAAAATTTTTTTCACAAAAGCTAAGTATTTCTAAGTACTTAAAAATAATGTTTTAGCTAAAGTACTTTAAATTTTTCCTGATTTTTTCTTTTATGTTTCTAAGTGCTTTAAAAGTATTCTAAGCATCTTGAAAGTACTTCCAAAAATTTCTAAAGGATTTCCAAAAATCTTCTTAGTGCACTTATCTTGAAAATATTCCTAAAGAAAATTTTCCTTAGTAAACAAAATTTGTCTGAGCTAAACTCTTTTGAATTGTTTCTTTTTGGAAAATGTTTTTGGCAAACGTTTCTACGTGAAATTGTTTTAAGCAAAAGTGTATTAAGATTTTCTTTAATGTATTTTTCAAGATATTTTTTTATGTGTATTGCAAGCTTCAAAAACTTTCTTGCAAAACTTTCTCAAAATTTTTCTAAGTGTAAGAAGATTGTTTTGGTGCAAAAACTTAAAGCTTTTGCTTTACTTTTGAAAAATACTTTGTCAAAAACTTAAAGCTTTTGCTTTACTTTTGAAAAACACTTAGTCAAAAACTTAATGCTTTTTGCTTAATCTTGAAAAACACTTAGCACTTAGAAAGTTTACAAAACCCGCATGACATTGAAAATTTCAGGGGGAGATAAAATTCTATTGTTAGATTATTATTCTTGTTAGATTGCTATAATATGTTGATTAACTTAACTTTTTGAACCGTGTTGTCATAAATCAAAAAGGGTGAGATTGTTGGTGCCGGAAGCGCCAAAGTCGAACCTATGTTTTGATAATGGCAAAGGGTTCAGAAGTTAAGAGTTGGTTGTGATCTAACAAGCTTATTAAGTATGCAGGAAAGCCCTAGGTACACTAGGCACTAAGTCCTGGTTCTTTGAATTGGGTACTAATTAAGTCATGGTCGCGGGCTGGGCAACTAAGTCCTGACGTAAAGTTAGGCAATAAGACCTGGTGAGTGAAGCTGGGCACTAAGACCTGGTCGAGGACTGGGCACCGAAGACGTGATGAGTGAAGCTGGGCAAAAGTCCAACTGGGGGAGCCGGTTGGCAAAAAGGTAAATTCTCCCGAGAGGAGTAGGTGAGGGTGCATTCCCCGGAGGAGGGAACATTAGGCGTCGGTTCGACCTACGGTTCCATTTGGGAGACCCAAAGTCAGAACCAAGACAACATAGGCTGTAAAAAATGTTTAATATATTTGATTCTTGTGTTTGGAACTAACCCTAGTTGCAGGAAACAAAGGGACGGTGTTTCTGCAGCTCAGGCACCTCACTGGGCTAGGCGCCTGTGTGGATACAGGCGCCCCAGTGCAAGGCCAAACCAAGCCACCGAAGTAAACTACCACGAAATCCTTTGGACCAAGTCAAGCTAGGCGCCTGTGTTAACACAGGCGCCCCAGTCAGCTCAGGCACCCCAGTTGAAGGGATAAGCGCTAGCCGAGTCTGCGGATAGGAGTTCTCGCAGAAGAGGCCACGTGTAGGCGCCCCCTTCAACACAGGCGCCCATGCGACCACTATAAAAGGGGGTTACCCCCAAGGCTTTGACACAACTTGTAATTCTCGCTCTCAACACTTTCGCTCAAGCACTACGCTCCGGCATGCTCTGCACTCGCGATTCAAGCGCCGACGATGACCCGCTGCTCCAAAATTCCATCCACTCCGGTCGTCGATAACAGCTTAAAATTTCTTAAGTGTTGTAACATCCTTTTTAATTCTATAATCAGTACTCCAAATTGTAAACATTCTTCGAATATAGAATTGTCCATCGTAAACGGTCAAGGACCGTGGGCCTTTGAGTCGTAGTCAACCGCGACTCCGAACCAAGTAAAACAAACGGTGTTAGCAACTTTATTTTACTATTTCTGTTGCGTAATTTCTCTTAATTATCCAAAATTTTCTGATCGATATTCACCCCCCCCCCTTTATTGATTTACTCCGATCCAACACAGTTTTCAGGAGCTCAAGCGACAATTGGTGTCTTCACCTATTTTGGTGTTACCTTCAGGCGAGGATGGTTTTGTACTCTACATTGACGCATCACATTAGGGGTTGACCGTAGTTTTGATGCACCATGGACGGGTAGTCTCTTATGCTTCTCGTCAGCTTAAGGAGCATGAGAAGAACTATCCAGTTCACGACTTAGAGTTTGCAGTCATTATTTTTGCCCTGAAGATATGGAGACATCATCTCTACGGCATCACGTTTGAGATTTTCACGGATCACAAGAGCCTCAAGTATTTATTTACTCAGAAGGAGCTGAATCGTTGTTAGAGAAGGTGGATGGAATTCTCGAAGGATTATGAATGTACAATTAGCTATCATCCAGGGAAAGCTAATGTGGTTGCAGATGCACTGAGCAGAAAATCCTGGAGTGTTTTGGCTTGTCACCGGGTTATGGTCATCGACTTAGTTCTGAGTTGTTCTGAGTTTCTCAGAGTTGGGACTAGAGGAGCAGTGTCAAACAGAGAAAGGGTTATTGGTGACTATGGTTGCTCAGTCTTCGATCAGGACGGAAATCAGAGAGGCTCTGGCTAGTGATCAGCATCTGCAGTTCCTATGCAGTCGGATAGCCTTAGAGCAGTAGATTGACTTTACACGAGATGATGAAGGTATTCTATATTTCCAAGGGAGATTGTGCGTACCAATGTCACATCCGGTCATGGATGAGTTACCTCAGGAGGCTCATCGATCTTGATTTGCTATACATCCAGGTGGAACCCGTATGATCCAAGATTTGAGATGTTCATACTCGTGGAATGGTATGAAGAAAGACATCACGGATTTTGTAGCTAGATGTCTAGTGTGCCAGCAGGTGAAGGTCGACCATCAGAGACCTGCTGGATTACTACAGAAGATCCCTATTCTTGAGTGGAAATGGGAGCACATCACTATGGATTTCGTTGTGGGATTACCGAGGTCTCGTAGAAGAAACGACGTGATTTGGGTGATCATTGATGGATTAACCAAATCCGTTCATTTCTTGGGGATTCACAAGACAAATTCACTGGATAAGCTAGAAGAGTTGTACTGTCGAGAGATTATCAGACTACATGGTGTTCCTCTAAGCATTATATCAGAAAGAGACCCGTGTTTCACTTCGCAGTTTTGGTAGAGTTTGCAGCAGGCCATGGGTACAGAGCTTCGTTTTAGTATAGCCTTTCATCCGTTGATGGACGGACAGTCAAAGCATACCATTCAGACACTAGAGGATTTGTTGAGATCCTGCGTTATGGACTTTGGAGGCAACTGGGAGGATCACCTGCACTTCGTTGAGTTTGCTTATAATAATAGCTATCATTCGGCTATTCAGATGGCACCCTTCAAGGCGTTGTATGGTAGGGCTTACAGGATACTCACCCTCTGGGAGGAGGTTGGGGAATCTCAGTTGCTAGGACCTCAGAGTATTCAGCATGACGCAGAGTTAGTCCGTATTATCAAACGCCGTCTGTCAGAGGCTCAGGATCGTAAGAAGAGTTATGCAGATCAGAGACGCAGAGCCTTGGAGTTCTCCGTGAGCGACCACGTATTTTTACAAGTATCACCCACGAAAGGGGTGAAGATGTTTGGGTTGCGAGGTAAGCTAGCTCCGTGCTACATTGGGCCTTTCCAGATTCTTGAGCGGATTGGAGCGGTAGCTTATCGTTTGGCACTACCACCGTCTTTAGCTGAAGTTCACGATGTGTTTCATATTTCCATGATGAGGAAATATGTGCCAGATCCTTCACATGTTTTATCAGAGGTGTCGGTCACTCTTCAACTTGACACGACCTACGAGGAGGTGCCTATGCGGATTCTAGACTACAAGGAGCATTGGTTGAGAGACAGTCCGGTTGGTCAATGTTGGTTGGCAGCATCATTCTGATGAGGAAGCTACTTGGGAGCTTGAGGATACGATCAGAGCTCACTACCCTCATCTATTTACTTGAGGTGCGTATGGTTGTTTTTATTTAGTATTTAGATTATATTTGAGGTTGTTGATATCTGTTATGGTTGACTACTACTTATGGTGGTTGACTAGTATTTGTTATAGTTTACTAGTGAAATTTGGGGACCAAATTTTAGTTAGTGGGGAGAATCTTAAATATTGAAAATGTGAGGGCTTAAATGCTAAAAACTGAAAACTAAGGGCCTTGTTGGGATTAACAGAACTTGGAGGGCTTTATTGCAAAAAGCCAAAAACATTATATACCCTAACTTTTTCTCCCAAAATCCTTCTCTCCTTTCCTCTTCGCCTCGACGCCTGCCGCACGAGCGGTTTCGCCTAGGCGTCGCAACCCCTTCCATCTTCTTCTCCCCTTCGCCTTCTTCTTCTTCTTCTTCTTCTGTCTTCCCCGGTGCGCACGAACAGGGCATCGCACGCCCGTCTCCTGGATCGTGTCACTGCCTTGCGTGGAAACCCTAGCCGGCGCCTCACGCATCAGTCACAACGATCTTCTTCGGTTCTTCTGATCTTCGACCGATCCTTGATTCTTCCCTTGTACTGCGTGCAAGAAACGCACGCAGCCGAGGTCTACTGTCGGGGATTGTTTTCAAGCTTTGTAGGCTCTGCGTGGGTGTAATCCTACGCCGGATTGGAGTTGTGGTGGATGCTTTCTTCCTTGTGGATGAGATCACCCAATCCGATCAAAAGCAAGGGTCGTCGACATCAACCTCAGGTGAGATGTGGTCAGATTGGGTTTCTTGTGGTAAACTCATGCGAATGAATGCTAGATCCTGTGTTGAATTGATTTTTTATCCCTACCGTGAGGTTTGATCTTGGGTGGCAACTTAGTTCTTGGAGTTTTGAGTAAATTAGTTAACCCGTGTGGTATTTAAGGTGAGGTAGCAAGTTTGGGAAAGAATCATGTGACAGAGATAAAGTTTGATTAAATCGAATTGGGAAACATTGGATCAATTCTATATTTGGCAGTATTATTCATGGATTTGTTCATAATTGGAGTTTTCCTTTAACTTTAGTAATGATTACAGGTTTGGATTTCTGAGGATTATCTAATTGTGGTGTTATTCATCAAAATTTGATCTGATAACCTAATTACAATAATTTGGTTAGGGAAAAAGGGATTCGTTGTAGTTTACGAGTTAATTAAATAAAGGTTGTAATTAGGATTTATCCTAATTGTGTTTCATATTTTGTTTAGCTAATTGGGTTAATTTATATAATTTTATTAGTATTCAAATTTAGTCCTTGATACAGGACCTTGACTTTGGACTCGCACGGTTGATCGTGGGAGATTTATTTGGACACGTTCTATATAAAAGGCGGGTACTTCTCCTTTGTACTCTAGTAGTTTTTTTATCTTAATGCATGACTTGTTATGTCTAAATAGGGTGCTTGACCTTGTTCCTTGTTGTTGTTATTTATTATCATCTGTTGATACCTTTCTTGGTTGACCTTCGAGTTTAAATCGAAAATTTATATCCGTACAGTCTATCGTTGATTTTCTTTTCTGTAAAGTACTGCTCATACACATGTACTTAATTGTTCATTAAACACCACTAGGATGGTTGCATTAGAGACACCCTACGTATAGTTTAGTTGCATATTCATTAGTTTTCTGGTTGATTCCTGGTTTGTTGCTTTTGTTGTTGCATCGTTGTTATTCAGTTGTTTGTGCTTATTGGTATCAGGGATCATACCTGCACCGTTGCATGCTGACGACTGTTGGGCTTCCATATGGTTAAGCCGTCGTCAGTCATCTAGTTGCTTTGCCACTCAACCACTTGTTGTGGTAGTTGCTAGAGTGGGAGCAACCGTCCTGTTACGCCACACTCGACCACTCATGTACTGTGGATATTGGAGATGTAGGCAAGCAGTTAATACCCTCACTGTTGTTTCCGAGGGATATCAGAGTAGCTCCCCTATATATCGGGGTTTTGGAGAAGTTGGCTCTCCAACATCCTGTCCACTCAACCACATATATCAGTGGTATTCGTTGGAGTGCGTACAGTTGTCACAGCCCTACCCACTCGGTCACACAAATGTGATGTGTTGGCGGCTTAACTGGCGTCAGGGGTGACACATGTCATTACATCATATGCATCTATTACATTTATGCAATTTCTTGTGGTTGTTGCATTTTTATGAGCTATGGTTGCTGCATTTGGTTGACATGCATATTTCTTTGATGCTATGCCATGTCTCATGTTTTCATGTTGTTTTATACAGGCTTTGGTGTTCTCTATTTCTTAGAGACTGCACTCTGTTGAATTCTGTTGTTTCTTATATCTTTATGATGTTATGCTATTGTCTATTCATATACCCGCTAAGTCCGCCCGGACTCACCACCCCTGCTTCCTATTTTTGTTTTAGATAGCAGATAGTTGCACTACTTTGAGCCAGGAGAGGATCCAGTTGTCAGTCCCACGTTGTCGAGTTTGTTTCCATATTTGGGTTATTATCGCGTTACTTTATTTCTGCATTTTTGTTGTTTCCACATTTTTATTTCCTAGACTAGATATATTTTATTAGTCCGATATTGTCATAGAAGAGATATATTCATTTTTGGACTCATGTTGGAGTTTGTCGATATTTCAGACTTCCTTTAGTTCTATTTCTGCTAAATGACAATAACAGTTTTCTAGTGTTTAAGTTTAGTTTATTTTTATCATTCTTGTTTATATAAATTGCGTGGTTGTGCTTTTATTTCCTATTATGATGGCTGAGCCATCTTTTATGTTGTGAGTGATGTACTAATTGTCCCACCTTGTCCGCCGTACAGGGGAGATGCTGCCTGATTTTCGAGTATGCATGTGTCTCTGGGGGCGTGACAAAGGATATCATGCGTGTCTAATATGTGGTGACGAAACATATTCAACTAGGTTGATGCATAGTAGAAAATGGCATATATGGGTCATAGAAGGTCTCTACCCAGAAGTCATCTTTATCGAAGGAAAATGAAAGCATTTATTGAGAAACAAGAGTTTAATATTGCACCAAAACCATTAATTAATGGGCATGAAGTTTTAGAAAGAGTTGAAAGAATTAATTATCATTTGGGAAAAATGAGTGGGAAACATTAGTTGAAGGAGGGTGATGAAAAATCATGATGGAAAAAGAAATCTCTATTCTTTGAACTAAAGTATTGGAAACACCTACATGTTCGACATGTTCTTGATGTTATGCACATCGAAAAAAATATTTGTGAACTCATCGGTACATTACTTGACATTCCAGGAAAATCAAAGGATGGAATAGCAGCAAGACTATACCTCATGGAGATGAATGTGAGGACTGATTTAGTGCTAAAGATGGGGGAGAAGAGAACATATTTACCAGTAGCCTGTTATGCACTAAGTAAGGCTGAGAAAATACAATTTTGCAAGTTTTTGTTTGAAACAAAGGTCCCTATAGGTTACTCATCCAAGGTTACTAACCTTGTGTCGATGAAGGACTTGAAACTGTAAGATGTGTATACTGAAAGACAAGACTTTTATTATATGAACATCTTTTATGAAAAGAGAATCACACTATACTAGGTGTTTGTTTATAATAGTACATATACGAAGTCCCATTGCTTTGCATTGTAGATAACATGGTGTGTGATGTCACACAGAAGATCATGTTATCAGTACCTTACTTAGCATAAATAAGAGGCTCACAACCTAGATGGAATTGGACAACCCATCGGGATGGTTGTAGTGTAGTCAAGTGTGGTTGGTCCTGACCATAGGACTACACTAGTGTGCTATGAGTACATTGAGCAGGACCGAAACCCGACGTTATCCGATTTATACTGACTAGATAATTGGATAGGACCTCAACTGTTATTATGGAGGGCGATCCCTTAATCCCGAAATAATATCGGACATATATTATTATTTATTATTTCTTTGATTTATCAAAGGGCGAGATTTATTCTGTTAGATCGACAGACCCAGTAAGTTGGAAAATAATATTAATAATATGATGTGTCGATGATTATTGACGAAATCTGTGTCCTGGTGAGTCAGGATGATGATGCCCCCTTGATGAGCTCAAAAGGTTCATCGTGTCAAACCCTACAGGTGGATTTGATCCGGCACGTTGAAAATGTTGAGTGTTACTAATCAAGGATCCAGAAGTTAATTAATATAAATTGTTAGTAATTTAATTAATTAACGGGCATGCGCGATCTTAAACACGGGGGGATGGACGACTCGTAATATGTGGAGCCCATATGAAAAATATGGGGGTTGGTGAGGTAAATTCAATTAAGATCCTTTAGTGGAATGGATCTTAATTAATGGATCGGGTTTGGAACCATTAGCGGGCCAAGAACCAATTCCTTCTCTTGGTCCCTGACTTAGGCCTATAAATACCCTATGAGATCAAGAAACCATACCAATTAATCAATCCTAGAGCCAAGGCCAAAACCCTCTCCCTCTCCTTCTCTCTTTCTCTCTCGGCAACGCAACAAGAAGAAGAGGAGGAAACTCCTCGGTTCTTCTTCCCTCCTCCACCAATCTCCGGCTGTGGCTTACAGAAGCAAGGTAGACGAGTCCTCTACCTCGCGTGGTGCTCAGGGAGGTCGGTTGAGGGGTCGGCGGCTGGCTGTAGGCGGCGCAACCTTGGGTTGCACCGGCGCCGCAAGCAAGGAGAAGAAGAGGTGGAGTGGGTCTTTGTGGCTGAGAAGAAGGTTGTCTCTTATCTTCTTCTTCATCTTCCTCTCGAGGTATACTGCTGATCCGGAGGGCTTGGAGTTGTCTCCGGTGGACGGCGGCGCAAAGGGAGGGGAAGAGGTGCCGACGGCGCAAACCCTAGGGCTTAGGATTTTCGGCCGGTTGAAGGAGTGGGTTGGTTGGTGCTCTTGGTGATCTCGGATTATGGTAGATCGTCGCCCACACGACGTCCACGAAGGGACGGACATAAGGTAGA
>JAGFNQ010001915.1:54864-211518 GCA_024364735.1 Boesenbergia rotunda | reverse complement strand
CGTATCACCCTCAAACAAATGGGCAAGCTGAAATATCAAATAGAGAGATTAAATCAATTTTAGAAAAGACCGTGGGACCTAATAGGAAAGATTGGAGCAAAAGACTAGAAGATGCATTATGGGCATATCGTACTGCATATAAGACACCCATTGGAATGTCACCTTACAGACTTGTGTATGGGAAATCTTGCCATTTACCTGTAGAGATTGAGCATAAAGCTTATTGGGCGGTGTAAGCTTGCAATTTTGATGCTACAAAAGGTAGAGAAGAAAGGAAGTTGCAACTTCAAGAACTTGAGGAGATTAGATTGGAGGCATATGAAAATTCAAGAATCTATAAGGAGAAAACCAAGAACTTCCATGACAAGCATATTGTGAATAAAGAGTTTAAAATTGGAGACAAAGTGCTTTTGTATAAATCAAGGCTTAAATTGATAAAAGGTAAGTTGAGATCAAGATGGGAGGGTCCATTTTGTGTTACTAATGTTTTTCCCTTTGGAGTGATTGAAATTCAGGAGGAAGCTACTAATCAAGTTTACAAAGTTAATGGCCACCAACTTAAGAAATTTCATGAAGAGATCAAAGAGCTAGAAGTGGATGGATTGGACTCTACGAATGCCAAATACCCAACCTAAGGGGAGTGTGTTCCATCTTGTGCATAATTTCCATTGTAGATATCATTTCTTTATCTTGTTCCATTAATAAATCTTAGTTTAACGTAGCATTTCAATTTTATGAGTTTACTTTTGAAGTTAAATAAAATATTCATTGTTAATACCATCTTGGCACTTGTCATTTTATTTAATGAAAACTTTGATTCAAGGAATAAGTTGTGTACCCCTTAGTAATTCTCTATATCAATTTGGAAGTTTTTTTTATAGTGGGTTAACTTTGATTGTTAAGTTTTGGGATTTAAATCCATGGATGAAATTTTGGATACTTGAGTTATTATATAGTGATGGATTCTTTATTGTTAAAATTGAGATGATGTTCTTCTACCTAGTGAGGATTTAGCTTTATGTGCATGACGCACTTATGTAAGTGTCACTTAAGAACTTGCTTTGATTCTTTCAAAACCATCTTTCTATGATTAGTTCACACTTATAGAGGTAAATTGACTTGTTTCCTTTTCCATACAAAATTTTCCTAAGCTCTTCACTTAGTTACCATATCTTTTCATTCTTTTTATTCTATTCTCTGTTTTCTTTAGATATGGGTACTTTGATTTGTTAATTGATGATATTTTGTCGGGACGGACAAAAGTTTAAGTGTGGGGGAGGTTTTGGTTGTTTTGGATTTTTGAATAGTGGTGCATGAACTCTATCGAGCATTTTATCAATTATGAGAACAATGTGAAGCTTTGGCAACCTACAAGCTAACTGTGCCAAGTCTAATCCCAAATGAAGCCTTTAATTTCTCCACTACTATGTGCAGAGAAGCCGGAAGCAGTAAAGTTTAGGAATCAAAATTAAAGTTGTGGCGTTGCTGAAATTTAATGGGCTGACTGTTTTAAGTCGATTTGGAGCACTAATCTTATTATGGCTGAAACCTATGATTGTGGAATGTATCAAGTGTGTAAAAATTTTTAGACTAGATTGGACAAATGAAGCTGTGAAGAATTGAGGTTGTGGCTATCAGCTGTCGAGTGCACCAATTTAGTCTGCCAATGCTAGGAAATTGTGATGTTGTGCAGTAATTGTGTCGGGATTTCCAGCTACAATTGAGGGAGCATGAAATGAAGCAGTGTGCCAACTTGAGACTGTTGCGTGCCAAATATTGGTTATTGGTGCTCTTACCTTGATGATGGCTTAAACAGAAGACTGAAGTCTAGATTAGAAGTGGAAATGGAAGTTATATGGGTTGCAGGAAACAAGGAATAAAGAAAAGTATCAAGCCTTGAGCAATCTATTAGAATGGATGCAATTCTGAGTTTGTGAGAAGATCAGGAAATCTGTTAGGAAGAAGAATAAGATGAAGTGTTAAGTGAAAAAAAAAGAGATTGGATGAGAGCTCCACTATGAAATGGGAGCTGACAATGTGGGGATCAGAAGTATCTGTTGGTTGAACTGAAAAAAAAATAGGCCAGAATTGAACCGGAAAGTGCAGTAGATTGATGTTTCAAGTCTATAAGGCAAATTTTGAAGGAAAATGAGAGACTTTACTAGAGGGTGCGAAGATGAAATTTTTGGTTTGAGTTGCCTAAACAAATATTAGGGAACCATGGCAGTTTAATATTGCTATTGAGCTATTTTCAAGGAAATGTATAAGTTCAGGCTGCCAATGCGGTGAAGCTGCTAAATATTGAGCAGAATTTTCATTTGATTCTTCAATTACAACAAAAGACTTCACTTGCTGATTGCAGATGAAGAGTTTCAGATAGGAATTGAGTAAAGATACAGTGAGTTTTAGGTGGAATGGTTGAGTATCAACTTGCGTGCCAAGTTGAAATTCAAAAGCTATTACTGAACATGAATGTAGTGTATCAGTTTTAAATGTTGTATGTCAACGTTGGAGGCAATATTTGACCAATAAAAATTCCAAGTGGAGCACTTAGTTTCTCCATTATCATGTGAGGCTCCAAGCTGAGAAGAAGTTGTAAGTCTGTAGTTGTATATTGCAGAAAGCTGTGGAGCTATTACTTCACTTAGTTTCAAATACTGATTACAGAATCAGATTGAGCTTGGTTGTACCAGAGTTCTATGCAAGTTCTGATTTATTCAGTGGTATTCCTATATTTAAGACTAAGGACTTAAGATAGGAAATCAGAGTGGATCTGAAATCTGAAGTTGTACAATTCAGATATGATTTGAATTTGAAAATGTTGAGAAAACTGGAAAGCTGAAACTGAGTTAGCTGCAGAAAACAGTGAGGACAAGAAGAGTATGAAGTCTAGCTAGTGTACCAAAGGTTTTGGATGGTAGTCAGATTTAAGGAGAGCTCGATTCTATCCCCCATTCCTTTGCTGAAAAATGATAAGATTGAATTGGAATTGAGAGGAAACAGCTATATTGCTGAAGAATATTCAGAAACACTTCTGTATAATTTCAGAATCTATGAAATGGGTGTCAAAGAGCTGGAAACGAGATTGGATCGACATAGTTTTATTCATGAGCTGCAGAAGTTAGTAAATTGTCAATAAGCTCGGAAAAGTAATGTTGTAGATTAAAGGAAATAGATGGAATTTGATTAAGTAGAAGAGGGCAGAAGTTGGAAGCTGTAAAAACAGGTGTGCTAAGTTGTGATCTGGAATTCTGATCAGCAAAGAATGAAGCTCAAGCTATATTAAGTTGTCTAGAAATTGAAATGCCTTATAAGGATTAACTTTTGAAGAATTGAACTGAAATTCAAAAGAAGAACAGAAATGGCATTGGATAGTTGTAGAAACTACAAAATTAGTGAGCCAAAGGACTGAAATTAAGCAGGATGACACTTCTGAATTGCAAAGTTTGATCAATGGTTCAGCTAAATTAAAAAGAGTTTGCTTATAGATAAAAGGGAAATGGATGAAGTCAGAGGAAAATGGCTAAAAGACTCTAAATGGATGCAAGGTAGTCAGTAGGTTCAAAAAAAGCATGAAAGGAAGTACGGCAAAATACATCAAGTAACATTATGTTGTACCCATATCTTCCACCACATCTTGGATTATTCTTTTCTTATTTTTTCTTTCCAACACTTCAATTTCATTTGATTTAGTTCATGACTGCCTTGAAAAAAATAAATAAGCCTTTATAAGTGTGAATGTCTACATCAAGAATAGTGTTGGAGAGTAGAAGACAAGCAAGCATATAGTAGTGCATGAAACATTAGTAGCTTGAGTGAGCTCCAATTATATTATGAGTTAGGAAGTAGGATGAGAGCCACTTAAATTCCTTTGAGAGGATGAATGTGCTAAATTCATCTCAATTTATTCATGATGGATGAAGGTCATTATGTATTAACCAAGAACTAGAGGCGAGTCCATTGAATTTAAAGTCTTGGGAATTGACAGATTTATATGGCTTTCTATTAATCACCTTCCAAGTAAGATTGAGAATGGTCTCAGGAGGTACACTATTCATTGTCTCTTAGTTTGGATTACTTGATCGAGACGTTCAAGGATAAGTGTGGAGGAATTGACAAGTTATCATTTAATACAATCCTTTGGCATGATAATTGATGTGTTTTGTTACTTCCATATTCTATTTTACAATTTCTATCATATTTTTAAAGTGGAGATTGTTTTGAAGATGTAGTATAAATTTATCTCAATTGTCATAATATGTCTCACAAATTTAAGGTTGGTTTTTGTAGGGATAGTTCTAATCGACTCAAATGGTTTTGGTCAAAGCCCAAGTAATTGGACCATCCAACAAAGGGAGGGGCTCAAACCAACTTGATCAAATTCACAGCAAAGACTTAGACTCAGGCTCAACTCAAGTCAAACCATCCATAAACAATCCCTAACTTTTTCTTCAACCCTGAAATAATCCCGATTCAACAATTTTTGGATAAAAATCAAATCGCGATGGAGGAGGTGGCTGCGTGTTACTGTTCATCCGTGTTTCTCTCTCTTCGCAAGCCCAGATTCGCGATTCATCATCCATTCTAAGCTTTCGGATCATCGAGGAAGATTGAAGGCATCATCCAGACTACATTGACCAATTTGGATCACAGCTTCGAGGGTTTCGAAGCTGGCATTGTTTCTCCTCTGTTCTGCCGCGACAATTCTGCAATTTCTGTTGGCGGGGTGCGCCAGCGGGGATTGAATCATCTTCATCTACTTTCAGCCATTAGAGGGGTTCTCTAGTGGATTGCGATATCATCATTATCGACTCAGCAACCATCGCGTCAATACAGGGAGGAATTCCAGATTTTAACTATAGCATTCTGCATGATTTTGATTTAATCAAATTTAAGTAGATTCAATGTTTGGATGAATTCTTAGTCTTCTTAACTAGTTTTCGGGGTTGAGGGTTTCAATTCCGCCTGCTAAGTGACAGAGCAGCAAAGTTTGAAGTGGTTGAATGAATTCAAGAGTGTAATTAGCTTGTTTTAATTCAACAACTTGTCTTTTTCAGCATCAGTTACGGATTGCACTTCTTGTTTAGAATTTGAATGAGTTAGTTTCAATCAATCGTAAACTCTATAGTTTAGCACCATTCACTGCACATTTTCTTTTTCTTCTTTCTGTTTTAGTTCAAGAGGCTTAGCTAGTTCCTAACTATTGTACATTGCCAATTCAGTCCAAGCATTTTAGTTTAATGTAGGTAACTTGTTAGCTGAACTTGTTGAATTGAGTGGTTTATATGTTGCATTCTAGTTTGGATTGGAATTGCAAGTTCTTTGCTATCGAGAAATACGACTTTTATTTGCTTTGGCAATTTCGCTTTGCCAAGTTCCTTGCAACTAGTTTAACTTTTGATTATTTGCTATCGAAAACCCTCAAATCGATTTCTTAAGGCTAAATCAATCTCAATCACTACTAGACCTTGTGAAAAAAAATGACTCGAGGCCCCTATTCTACATTTTATTTGTGAAAGTGGGTTTTCGATTTTTTTTATTCAATTTGAGACCATTTGTGACACTAGTTGTGGTGGACATCAATCGTCCACCTCATGGACTCTCATGGAGTAGGAGTCTTCATATTTGAACCACGTAAATAAGTTTGTTAGCATTGTTTAGTTTTAGTTTAGTATATTCCGCTTGCGCAACTAACCTTGTCGGAAGAACGAACTGAGAAATTGCTATTCACCCCCCCTCTAGCAACCTATATCGATCTAACAAGTGGTATCAGAGCGAAGGATCGCTCTTGTTGGACTAACCGCCAAGGGAGCACAAGCTAGAGGAGAAAAACAATGGAAGACAAGTTGGGAGATAATATCAACACTACACGATCCTACGATCATGAAGACTTTGATTATTGGAAGACAAGGATGAAGACGTGAATTGGAATGGAGTGGGAATGTAGGATGGTAATAGAAGAGCCCTTTGAAATTCCTAGAGATAAGCAGTGAAGAAGTTTCGACCAAGATATTGGAATCAAGAGCAACAAAATCAATCAAAGGCAAATGAAAAGGTAATTGCAATTTTACTTAATATTTTGCCTAACAATGTAATTAGTGGTGTAGGAAAATATCAAAATGCACATGAGCTATTGAAAAAGATAGAAGAATTTCATGAAAACCCTACACGAGTTCAATTAGAGGAAGTGAGCCTAATAGCCCAAGAGGAGGAAGAAGAGAGTGAGAGATCACCCACTTCGTCAAAAGAAGAGGAAGAGGTCTCCACGTCAAGGATTGAGGGGGAGGAGAGACCCTCATCAATACCAGAGCAAGAAGAAGCTCCAACCTCCACCAAAGCAAGGACCAAAGACCATATTATTTGCTTTGGGTGAAATGAAAAGGGACACTACAAGGACAAGTGTCCAAAGGGTAAGAAAAGGAGGTAAACCCCAAACCCATTTCAATTTCTCTTAAATCTAACATGGGTTGTAGGAATGGAGGAGCCCAAGAGAAGAGAAAGAAAATTAGATGTTTCACGTGTGGTGAGCTAGGACACTACCACACGAAGTGCCGAAAGAGTGGAGAGCTCAAGAAAATGGAGCACTTAAGAAGATGGGAGAAGAATGAGAAGAAAAGAAGCTCACATCAAGGGGGAACTCCAAGGGTAAGGGAGGTAATTCCTAACCTTAAGGTAAAATGTAATTCAAATTTAAGTTCCTCCATGCATAAAAATAATATCAATTATTCATCCATGTATGCTAGAATTAATGAAAAATGTTTGCTTGTGCATAATCATGGATTTAGGTATAATGATAGGAGTAGGGTTAATATTGTAGATCAAAACCCTAGGAAATCCTTGCATCATGAAAAATTTAAGACCACTAGACCTAAGGATCAAGGCAAAAATCCCAAGAAGGGGATACATGTGCCTAGGAAGATGGGTAGGTCTAGGGATGTCCGAGGTGGACATGTGGACTCTAGGGTTAGAAGCCTAGAAAAGGAAAAAATCAAGCTTTAAGGGAAAAGCTTGATAGATTAGAGAAAACCCTACAGAGATTCACCATTAGATCTAAGGGTTTAGATATAGTGTTGGGTAGTCTAAAACCCAACCATGATAGATCGGGGTTGGGATACCGATCTAAGGTCTCCAATGCCAAGGGAAAGAAATATGGTAGGGTAGCATATGATTATGGCAAGAAGGAGAAGTCCAAAATGGCAAGGGGGTGCCATTTAGAGGGAAAGAAAAGGACTTAACCAAAGACAAGGTGTCTAAGGTTAAGAAGGTTAAGTTTGTAGGCCAAGAATCACCGGGGGCATATCGGTGTGGTCTTGTATGGATTGAGTCACCTAGGGAGGTGGCTAGGGCTAAGAGCTCAAGGGGGAGCTCTTGGAGCCTTTGGGATCCATGGTAAATGGATCTCAAGAGATGATTTTTCTAGGAAGTCTAGATGGACTAGGAAATGTGCCAAAGGGTTTGGAAGACTAAGTTGAGTCTTAATCATAGGGAATTGACACACTAAAAGGAGATTTATAGAGAGAAAGATGGAAATAGAATCATATTGGGAGAAAATTAGTTTTTAATGTGGAAATGCCATATAACTCAGTGATAGAAATTAGAGATGAGAAGATATATCAAGAAGGAGTCAAAATTAGGACTTTTGGAGAAGTTTAAATGATACAATTTAGGAAGGGTTGAGTTTCTTGTCAATCATAGGATTTGGAGTAGATTTGTTTGAAAACATATTTTTCCCAAGTAGACATAGGCTCCACCAATCTTTCCACAAAATTTTCAGATTTTTTGGAGATTTGTAGAATTATTTAGGCATTTCTGAATTTAGACTGAAAGACTGAAATTCAGGTATCAGTCGACTGGTAAATAACCAGTCGACTGATCCAGGTGAATTCAGTACTGAAAACTTTCTGTTCGTTTTAACAGTCGACTGCACTGGGGGGATTAAGTGAAAAAGGCATAGTAGGTAATAAGCAATTGCAAAATTTGGAAGCATACGAAAGGGTCATGCTACCTTATGAGATTTTATGTCATGGTTTAATATTACATAGTTTGAAAATATGACTTTGAATTAAAATTCTTGTTTATGTAAAGTGTTACTTCGTGATTTAATATTGATTGTATGAAATAAGGGTGTATTGATATCACGAAATTTAAGGAGGATTGATGAGTGTTTAAAATTCATTGGATGATATTAAATGATAAGCTCTTAATGAATGAAAGGATATGAAAGCTTCCCATATGTATCTAGGATTAAGAGATAAAAAGGGAGAGGTTTTATCATATTAAGAATACATAAGAAAAAGGGAAGAGTTGAGGGCAATTCCATGTGTCAAATTATAATGATTAGCCTTGGCAAACACATGGAATTATGGTTAGGTTTCAAAGTTGATACAAAATGCCCATGTATAAGGAAATTAGGGTTTGTACCAAAAGTCAAGCACATTTGAGATTTCTCATGAAACTATATTTTTCTAAAATAGGGTATATCCTAACAAATATGCTTGCAAATTTTTAGGTTTTTTCGGATTTTCTAGAATGGTCTAGAGGTTTCTGAAATTAGGCTGGAATTTCAGAAGTTGACTGTATCAGTCGACTGGCCAGGGGGCAGTCGACTGGTAAGTCTGTGTGTTGATTTCTGAGGGGGTTTTTTAGAAATCAAGTAAGTGTTGGTGCAAGTTGCATCAATAATGTTCCTCTTTAAGTGTTTTAATGTTTGACAATACACTTAAGTCAGTGATACATTGAACAGACAAAGGGGAGTAAGAGAGAAGTAACCAAAGTTGAAGAAAAGTCCTAGTTAATCTAGGCATCGAAACCCTAAGTCCCAGCGAAGGGCTGCTGGGCACCTAGTGAAGGGCTGTTAGGTATCGAAACCTTAAGACCTAGCGAAGGGTTGCTAGGTATCGTAACCCTAAGACCTAGCGAAGGGCTACTAGGCACCTAGCGAAGGGTTGCTAGGAATCAAAACCCCAAGACCTAGCGAAGGGCTGCTAGGCACATAGCGAAGGGCTGCTAGGCATAGAAGACCTAGCGAAGGGCTTCTAGGCACCTAGCGAAGGGCTGCTATGCATAGAAGACCTAGCGAAGGGCTGCTAGTCACCTGGCGAAGGACTGCTAGGGAAAGAAGACCTGGCGAAGGATTGCTAGGCACCTGGCGAAGGATTGCTAGGGAATGAAGTCTCGGTCCAAGGGACTGAGCAACTTAGCTGAGCAATGACTAAGGACAGGAGTAGAGACGGGTCAGGGTTTGGGCGTCTCGAGGTCCGGAGGTATCGGAAGCTAAGCAAAAGTCCACCCGAAGGCCTGGGTGGCAACCGTCTCCTGAAAGGAGTAGGTGAAGGGCAAGTTCTCTGGTATGGGAACTCGTGCCGGTTCGACCTAGGGTTTTGTGGAAATTCGAAGTTCGAACCAAGTCCTTAAGCTTAATATTATATGCATATATGCTTTGTGTTTGTGTATCTTGCAGGTAACAAGAACCGGAGACAAAGCAAGCAGAAGAACTAGCTTTGCAGTCTTTATGCAGGGCGCCCCCAGTGTTGGGGGTGTTGGGACCGGGTGCATGTTGACATGGATACGGGTTCGTAATTTTAAAATTTAATTACGTGCAGCGGAAGGTTTAGCATAAATAATTTCTCAAATTATTTTAACCACGTATCTAGCATGCAACCTTATGTTGTGGAGACATGATCATACATTTAAAATTTTGCAGAAAGTAAACTAATTTACTTAATACATCCGTAACTCGTAGAAAGGGACGAGATCCAACCATAGCGTCCCTTGGAAGCTCTGCCTCTATTCGCGTCCACGCCAAGTTTTCTTCGGGATGACTTCGCAAAGCCACGAGTTTCGTGCCGACAAGAACTACTAGATTCTCCAAAGGCACGACAAGAATACCAAGAGAGAGATGAAAAACTAACCACCAAACGAAGAACAGAATCAAGATTTCGGGAGGAGGGAAGGAGTCGCGCCCACTTCTTCTTCTTCTTCAGCTTCTTCTTGGTGGTGGAAGCTCACGGCAAAGGGGGGGGCTCTAGGGCCGGCGGCACTAGAAGAGGGAGAGGGAGAGAAGGAGAGGGAGAGAGGCTAGGCAAGCATCCTTGATCTCTTGGATTAATCTCCAAGCCTTGCCTTGGTACCTTTATATAGTAGCCTCTTAATCGCCAAGTCTTCTCTTAACGGAATAAATTTTTCATAAGAAATTTATCTATAAATTTTCTATGAATTATTCTGTTATGCCAAGTTTTATTATAACTTAATTTATAATAAAAACAACCATGTCTCCTTTTATTATGGAAAAAAATTTCATTTATAAATTTCTTATCATGGAAAAATCAATTCAAATTGATTTTATAAAATAAAATAAACCATCCATGGTTATTTTAATTTCCATGAAAATAAATCTCTTTATATAAATTTCTTTATATAAATTTCTTTATACAAATTTCTTTGATCCATAATTTCATAAAACAAATCATCGCTTGATTTATTTTATAAATTAAACCAAACAATTTGGTTCTCCCTTTTTAGTGGCCGGCCAAACCAAAGAGGGTGGGACCCTCTTTGGCCGGCCACATCAAGCCAAACCTCACGAATTAAACTCATTTAATTCGTCCAATAAGTCTTCAAAAGACTTAGCCATTTTAAGCTTCCGATTGCGCCTCTGATAATTCAGATTCGACTTATTCTCTTGATCGGAAAATCCAATTTTCAACTCGTTTTAAATCCCTCGAATTACTCGTAGTGCGTGTGACTAAATAGGCTTTCGATTTATGTTGGCCGTCTATAATTAACCAATTATAAAACGATCATGAGTGGCACCTAGTAGTACATCATGACCCCAATTAATCGAAAGATCAACGGTTGACCTCAGAAATAATTCTGAAACCCTTCAGCAGCTCTAATGAATCGTGCCTCATTCCCTTCACCATCTTATACCCACTTGGTTCAGGACATGGTCTATGTGTGTCAGTCCCCACTAGGCTGACTACGTCACACCTAGCCCAAGTAACGTTCTCTGTCTCTTACGGATTCTAATTACTCTCATGTATTTAAGAGATCATACTCTAAACATGTATGCTCTGGCCAGAGGCTTGAGTAACAATCGACGATAGGCCTGGGTATACATCTCCTCGCAAGGAGTGTGAATCCTTTGTAGGCTGTTCAAACATCTTCGGGCACTTCGGCTTATACCCAACCATCCTGGGTCCACACCTCCTTGGAGATGCTTGCTTAAGATGTAAAGTATAAGTCTCATGACCAAGATGACTTGAACACCGCAAGTCAAAGGATCATCGCACTTAAGCTGCAGTAAGAACTTCATTGACATATCTATATTAGATTACCATATGAAGTTTTACAGCTAGTCACTCCAATGAACTAGTTCCCTTAACTAGCATTCATGTTTATCTCCGGACATCCCAATGTCACCAGCCAGTGAGAATCAGCTGATTAGAGAATAACCATGCTAGTCTCAACAGAATTGATAGTGTCCGTATTTATCAATTCATCGACTAGGGATATTTCAATACTTCACAATTGCACATGTAGAGATAATCACTAGTTGTGAATTCATCACAAATTCTCTCATGCTGTGAATTGTATTGCGGACATTCAGTAAATGAGTTTAAGATCCAATCAAATACATAAACATGTATACTCAAATAGTGAATTTCATTTATTAAAATAAATGTTACAATCATAAGGCGATTGCCTTAGGACACTTCTCTCATATTACTAACAAACTCCCACTTGGCCTAATGCCAATCGCTACGGTATCCAATACCACAGGCTCTAACATGACCCTCAAACTTGCTTTGAGGCAAGGCCTTAGTTAAAGGATCCGCTAAATTCTTTCAGTGGAATTTTCTCAATTTGTATATCATTCCTACTTATAATCTCTCTGATCAGATGATAGCGGCGAAGCACGTGTTTGGATCGCTGATGAGACCTTGGTTCCTTTGCTTGTGCAATAGCTCCATTGTTGTCGCAGTAAACCGGCACTGCTTCATCAATGGTTGGAACCACACCAAGTTCAGACAAACTTCTTGATCCAGACTGCTTCCTTTGCTGCTTCGAAGCTGCGATATATTCCGCTTCCGTGGTAGAATCCGCTACGGTGTCTTGCTTGGAACTCTTCCAACTTATTGCGCCTCCATTCAAAGTAAATACGTATCCAGACTGGATTTGGAGTCATCCTTATCTGTCTGGAAACTGGCATCTGTATACCCACGTATTACCATATCTCCTTCTCCATATATTAGGAACACATCCTTAGTTCTTCTAAGTACTTAAGGATTGTCTTGACACCGCCCAATGATCCATTCCTGGATCAGACTGGTATCTGCTTGTGACGCTCAGAGCATACGATACATCGGGCCTGTACATAACATAGCATACATATAGATCCTATCGCGGATGCATAAGAATCTTATTCATGCAAATCCTCTCGTCTTCTGTGCGCGGACACATAGACTTTGAAAGGTTGATCCCATGCCTGATGGGAAGGTAACCTTTCTTGGATTCCGACATGCTAAACCTTTTTAGCACTCGGTCTATATATGTAGACTGCGAAAGACCAAGCAACCGTTTTGATCTATCTCTATAGATTCTAATCCCAAGGATATAGGTTGCTTCTCCTAAGTCATTCATGGAGAAAGTTTTGGACAACCAAATTTTAACTGATTGTAAGACTGATATATCGTTTCCTATAAGCAATATGACATCGACATATAGCACTAGGAATACGACTGTACTCCCATTAACCTTCTTGTACACACAAGGTTCGTCAGGATTTTGTGAGAAATCAAACTCTTTGATTGTCTCATCAAAACAGATGTTCCAGCTCCTGGATGCTTGCTTCAGTCCATATATAGATCGTCGAAGCTTGCATATTTTGGTTTTATCAACCGATGTGAAACCTTCAAGTTGTATCATGTATACATCCTCAAGCAGGTTTCCATTAAGGAATGTTGTTTTCACATCCATTTGCCATATCTCATAATCATAATGAGCTGCTATGGCCAGGAGCATCCGAATGGATTTAAGCATAGATACTGGCGAATAGGTTTCGTCATAATCAATTCCTTGTTTCTGACATATCCTTTTCCACTAATCTAGCCTTAAAGTTAACAACATTACCTTCCATGTCGGTTTTCTTCTTGAAACCCACTTGCACCTATGGGCTTTAATCCTTCAGGTGGGTTAACCAAGTCCCATACTTGATTTTTGTACATGGAATCCATTTCCGACTTCATGGCTTCAAGCCATTTGTCCCTTTCTGAACTTTCAGACATCTTCATAACTGATAGGTTCGTCATCGCTTATGAGTAACACGTCTTCGATTCACTTATGAGAAATCCGTATCTCTCTGGAATATTGCGTGTCCTATCAGACCTAACGAAGGGTGGTGTTGTTTTAGGTTCAACTGATAGCTCATCATTATGAGTTATCGGTTGTGGGTCTAGACTAGGTGTCTCTGTAATGTCTATTGGAGTTTCTTGAACTTCATCAAGTTCAATGCCACTCCCACTGTTTTCTTGTAAAAGAAATTCTTTTTCCAGAAACCAGCATGCCTTGAAACAAACACCTTTTGTTCCAAGGGATGATAGAATTGGTACCCTTCGTTTCCTTAGGGTATCCAATAAATAGACATTTATCAGACTTAGCATCCAATTTGTCTGATATAGTCCGCTTCACATAAGCAGGACAACCCATATCTTAAGGTGAGTTAAGTGAGGTTTCTTACTATTCCATGTCTCATATAGAGTAGTAGAGACTACCTTGGTCGGGACTCTGTTTAGCAAGTAAACAGCTGTCTTAAGTGGCATAGCCCCAAAAGGATTTTGGAAGAGTTGCATGATTCATCATAGATCTAACCATGTCCATCAAGGTTCGGTTACGCCTCTCAGATACACCATTATGCTGTGGTGTATATGGCGGAGTCCATTGAGACAATATCCCATTGTCCCTAAGATAATCTTGAAACTCTTGACTTAAGTATTCACCACCCCGATCGGATCGAAGTATCTTAATACTTTTGCCAAGCTGTTTCTCTACTTCATTTCTGAACTCTTTGAATTTCTCAAAAGCTTCAGATTTGTGTTTCATCAAGAACACATACCCGAATCGTGAGTGATCATCGATAAAGGTAATGAAGTAGCTATAGCCTCCTTGTGCAAGAGTTGACATTGGTCCACATACATCAGTATGTATTAGACCAAGCAATTCTCCCACTGGATTACCTTTTCCGGAAAAGGGTAATTTGGCCATCTTGCCTTTTAAGCATGATTCGCATGTATCAAATGAACCGGGTTCAAATGATTCCAGAATTCCACATCGGTGTAATTTGGTCATGCGTTTCTTACTTACATGGCCAAGACGACAATGTCATGTGTAGGAGTCTATTCGATTATTTATTCGAGCACGTTTGTTGCTGACTTCGATATTGAAAACATCACCAGATAAATCTAACGTGTAGATACCATTGCATAAAGTTCCGGTCCCATAAAGAACACCATTTAAAGTTATGTAACAACAATTGTTACTAAAAGTTAAATGATAATTCTTTTCATTCAAACATGAAATAGATACAATGTTCTTTATTAACGAATGAACAAAATAACAATTATCCAATTCTAAGACACGTCCAGTAGGGAGCTTTAGCAAATATGTTCCGATGGCAAAAGCAGCAATCTTTGCTTCATTTCCAACTCGCAAATTCGCTTCTCCCTTGACGAGTCTGCTTCTATTCCTTAGCCCCTTTATGTCATTACATATATGTGAGTCACACCCAGTATCAAGTACCCAGGTGTACGAGGAAATAGAGTGACATTCAATAACGAAGATGCCTGAAGAGGATGGGGCATTGCATGCCTTCTTCTTCAAGGACTCAAGATAAACCTTGCAGTTTCTTCGCTAGTGGCCCTCCTTGCCACAGTGATGGCCAGTGCCTTTTGGTGCCTTTTCAATCCTTTTGTCCTTAGTTAACTTATTGGTGTCCAAAATGGAACGCAAACTCAGAGAAGACATGATCAGGTGATTATCCTAGAAATACAAATTGAGGTTATGTGATGAGAAGAATGTATCAATATACATTAATTAAATCCTATTTATTTTTCGAATTGAATAACATTTTTTATCAATTCGGGAGATCGTAGGAACATCTCCAAATAGGTTGATATCCAACCATAGATAAGAACAACCATGACTGTGGCCATCAAGTTATTCTTAGCTATGAAGGTAGGTAATTATACCGATTACATATTACATATATGTAACTATCACATTATGCTATCAACTAATTGAATGTTTGCATAAATCATTGGGTTGTTAACTCATTAACAAGTATGCAACAATATACATAGCACCCAACTGCACCTCTCTTTACATCGACCTTGGTTGTGGCATAACAAATCGATGCTCCAAGCTTAAGGCTGACCCATTAATCAAGAAATAGTTTTAATACGGTTGGAGCTCATTCAACCGTTTAGTCAGGCTTAGATGTGTCCAACAACCAAAACTAAGAATTGACCTCTGACTCCAACTATATTAATAATAAACTAATTCTATGGTTTGAACATGTTGAGGTTCAAGCCGGGCATGGATGTGTCCATCAACCCAAACGAGAAACAAAACTCCGGTTCTAACGATATTAATGGAAGGTGTTGGCCTTAATATTTTGTAAGGGGTTTTAGGTCTCATCCTTTTTCTTTTAAGTACATTCATGACATATAATTATGTCATGTTCTAACAATTTCCTTAATAAAGTATGTATGTGACTTAATTTATCAAGTCTCATTAATTGAATTAGGAACCGGATTTCCTAATTCTAATTTCACACTTTATTCAAGGAATTGTTTTGGGAAACAATTTCCTAAATTGTCATAATCAATTTCGGAAATAATATGTTTAAGACTTTGATTTCTCTAAATCAAATCTTATTAAATTAAGAGACAGATTCTCTTAATTCAACCACATATTATTTTCATGAAAATCTTATTTAAGAAAACTCTATAGGAAACCATTTTCCTAATTAATTTTGGAGACAACAATATGTAAGAGCATCACCTCTTAAATCAAATAAGGAAATTATCGTTTGAGAATCACCTCAAAATTTCCAAGATTTGATTACCTATTTTATTTATGGATTTATTAATTACAACAAAATATTTTCTTTGGGTGGCTCCCAGAGGCTCAGATACCCAAAAAAAGGAATTTGTTGTAAATCTAATTTGGTCCGCTCCCCAAGGCGTAACCAAATTAAACATGACAATTTTATTCAAAATTAGGAAATTAAATTACAACAACTAACTTTAAATTGAACGGCTCCCCGAGGCTCAATCCAAAATAAAGAATTTTGTTGATAATTTAAAACCAATTCGAATTTAATTGTCAATTAATGATCCATAAATTTGTCTAGACTTTCTTTGAAAGAAAGTGCCCAAAATTGTGAGATTTCATAATAGGTTTTCAGAATAATTGTAAGTTTCTGGTATAAAGAAAATTTACATATTTCCAAAATTAGAAAATTTCCTAAATAGGAAATTTCTAAAATTGGAAAGTTTCCAAAAATGGGAAGTTTTCACAATTATCATAAAATTTCAGAAACTAGGATATTTCAAAAGTTTGCGAAATTTCATGAGGATTTCCAAACATTGAAATTCCTAAATCTAAAATTAATCATAATTAGAAAGTTTCCATAATTGAAAAATTTTTCAAAATTGAGATCATGACAAAGTTTTCCGCAAAATAATTATATGATTATGTCGAACACTAACCGGCTCTGATACCACTGTTGGGACCGGGTGCATGTTGACATGGATACGGGTTCGTAATTTTAAAATTTAATTACGTGCAGCGGAAGATTTAACATAAATAATTTCTCAAATTATTTTAACCACGTATCTAGCATACAACCTTATGTTGTGGAGACATGATCATACATTTAAAATTTTGCAGAAAGTAAACTAATTTACTTAATACCTCGCGTAACTCGTAGAAAGGGACGAGATCCAACCGTAGCGTCCCTTGGAAGCTCTGCCTCTATTCGCGTCCACGTCGAGTTTTCTTCGGGATGACTTCGCAAAGCCACGAGTTTCGTGCCGACAAGAACTACTAGATTCTCCAAAGGCACGACAAGAATACCAAGAGAGAGATGAAAAACTAACCACCAAACGAAGAACGGAATCAAGATTCCGGGAGGAGGGAAGGAGTCGCGCCCGCTTCTTCTTCTTCTTCGGCTTCTTCTTGGTGGTGGAAGCTCACGGCAAAGGGGGAGGGCTCTAGGGCCACTAGAAGAGGGAGAGGGAGAGAAGAAGAGGGAGAGAGGCTAGGCAAGCATCCTTGAGCTCTTGGATTAATCTCCAAGCCTTGCCTTGGTACCTTTATATAGTAGCCTCTTAATCGCCAAGTCTCCTCTTAACGGAATAAATTTTTCATAAGAAATTTATCTTATAAATTTTTCTATGAATTATTCCGTTATGCCATGTTTTTATTATAACTTAATTTATAATAAAAACAACCATGTCTCCTCTTTTATTATGGAAAAAAATTTCTTTATATAAATTTCTTTATATAAATTTCTTTATCATGGTAAATCAATCCATTATTGATTTTATAAAATAAAATAAACCAATCCAAGGTTTATTTTAATTTCCATGAAAATAAATCTCTTTATATAAATTTCTTTATATAAATTTGTTTATATAAATTTCTTTATACAAATTTCTTTATCCATAATTTCATAAAACAAACCATGCGCGGTTTATTTTATAATTTGAACCAAACAATTTGGTTCTCCCTTTTTATTGTGGCCGGCCAAACAAAGAGGGTGGGGACCCTCTTTGGCCGGCCAAACCAAGCCATGACCTCACGAATTAAACTTATTTAATTCATCCAATAAGTCTTCAAAAGACTTAGCCATTTTATGCTTCCGATACGTCTCTGAAAAATTCAGATTCGACTTATCTCTCTTGATCGGAAAATCCAATTTTCAACCCGTTTTAAATCCCTCAGATCACTCGTAGTGCGTGTGACTAAATAGGCTTTCGATTTATATTGGCCGTCTATAATTAACCAATTATAAAACGATCATGAGTGGCACCTAGTAGTACATCATGATCCCCAATTAATCGAAAGATCAACGGTCGACCTCAGAAATAATTCTGAAACCCTTCAGCAGCTTTAATGAATTGTGTCTTATTCCCTTCACCATCTTATACCCACTTGGTTCAGGACATGGTCTATGTGTGTCAGTCCCAACTAGGCTGACTACGTCACACCTAGCCCAAGTAACGTTCTCTCGTCCTACGGATTCTAATTACTCTCATGTATTTAAGAGATTCATACTCTGAACATGTCATGCTCTGGCCAGAGGCTTCGAGTAACAATCCGACGATAGGCCTTGGGTATACATCCCCTCACAAGGAGTGGTGAATCCTTTGTAGGTTGTTCAAACATCTTCGGACACTTCGGCTTATACCCAACCATCCTGGGTTCACACCTCCTTGGAGATGCTTGCTTAAGATGTCAAAGTATAAGTCTTCGTGACCAAGATGACTTGAACACCGCAAGTCAAAGGAACATCGCACTTATGCTGCAGTAAGAACTTCATTGACATATCTATATGTAGATTACCATATGAAGTCTTACAGCTAGTCACTCCAATGAACTAGTTCTCTTAACTAGCATTCATGTTTATCTCCGGACATCCCAATGTCACCAGCCAATGAGAATCAGCTGATTAGAGAATAACCCATGCTAGTCTCAACAGAATTGATAGTGTCTGTATTTATCAATTCATCGACTAGGGACAATTTCAATACTTCACAATTGCACATGTAGAGATAATCACTAGTTGTGAATTCATCACAAATTCTCTCATGCTCTGAATTGTATTGCGGACATTCAGTAAATGAGTTTAAGATCTCAATCAAATACACGAACATGTATACTGAAATAGTGAATATTCATTTATTAAAGTAAATTATTACAATCATAAGGCGATTGCCTTAGGACACTTCTCTCATATTACTAATAGGGGGCACCCCTATCAACCAGGGCGCCCCCAGTGTTGGGGGCGCCCAAGCCAGAGTGAGAAAAATAGCAGTTTTGTGATGTAGTCAAAACAGGTGTCAAGCGGGGCGCCCGGAACATCCGCGGTGCCCGGGTCAACCCTGTTTCGTTGCTGCGAGTCTGAAGCAGTGGATTAGCGCTGACTGTGTTCAAGATAGGCGCCTGGAAGGTCCGGGGCGCCCTGGTCAAAGCTGTTATTAGCTGCGGCGAGGTAGGCGCAGGGATAAAGTTTGACCGAGTCTTCCGGGGTGCCCCTAACGTTCAGGGCGCCCCCAGGAGTGCTATATAAGGGGCTTTGACCCCTCTGCTTCAACAACAACTTCCAAGAGCGATTCCAAGCATTCTGACCGACGACAACACGCTAGAGACGAGGCTCTACGACTGGGAGGCTCCAGGAGGAGGTGCGCGGCACTTTGGAGGTCCAGATCGGCCGAGCTTCAGACCTTGTCTTGTTCGTTTGCTTTTATTTAATTACCGTACTTAAGGTTCTATATTATTGCTTGTAATCCTGCACTGTAAGTCGGGTTTCTCCGCCTCCGGAAAGTCCGGGAAGGAGACCAATAGTGGACGGGCATTCCCGTGCATAGGCCTTAGATGTACTGACCCTGGGGGGTCGGGAACCAAGTAAAAATCCGCTGTGTCCTTTGCTTTGTTTTTCGTTCTATTTATTTTCCGCTGCGCTACTAATATTCTAAGTCCAGAACGAACAAAAGTTTTACGAAGAATTCCGAAAGATTTTTCACGATCGATATTCACTCCCCCCCTCTATCGATGGCACCGGTCCTACAGTAAGTTCTTTTTGGCACTAGGGGTAGGGTTGCTTGGGGCAATCCTTTGATGGTGTCAAAGGGGAGAGAACTTGGGGTGTTAAGTTAGGTTTAACTTGACGAAAGAATGGATAGTGTTAAGTTGGGGCCGAACTTAACTTGGTATTATGGTGTTATGTTGGGAAAAACTTAACTTGAGCTTATGATGTTAAGTTGGGTAGAACTTAACTAGGTGTTGGGTGTGAAAACTGAAAATTGGGAGAAGGTATAGGTCAAGGGGGAGGTTGTCTCTTGTTTGCCTTAATTTTCATAGGTAGTTTTGGGTTTTTTGTCAAACTTGGGAATGGTGATAGATATATTGTTGAATGTATTTTTGCCAAGTAGGTATGGGTACCACAAATCTGTAACGACCCGAAAAATTCTCTTAATATTTTTTTAAAATATTAAGCATGTTTAAATAATTTTCCAAGGGACCTAGAAATATTAAGGAGAACTTAGGCCTAAGAAATCCATGTTTTCTTATTTAAATTGAGAAAACTAAGTACCAATGAGCTTTAAATGGGCTCCAAAAATGGGTATTAATTAGGTAAAATTAATATAAATTAGGTAAAATTAATATAAATATAAAAGAATTTTATTTGGGAATATTGGCATAATTATGGGTGATTTTAGGGGGATTTTCGGAATTTAGGAAATAAAAATAATAAAATAAATGAAAATAAAGGTGCATGAGCCAAGGATTGAACCTTGGACCTCTTGTACAACCATGAATGCTTTAACCAACTCACCTAGCAAGGAATACTTATGAGTAAATGAAGTGGAGGTTGGTTAAGTAGTAGAAGGAGATGAAGGGTCATGGAGAGACTCTTCATTTGCCTCTTTAAAGGAGCTATAAAGAGGGGGTTTGGGGGGTTACTTCTCTTCACCATCAAGTGCATTTGCTCCTCTCCTCCCTCCTCATTCTAGCCGAAATTCTAAGGAAGAGTTTCCCTTGGAAAAGCTTCCACCAAGGCTCTATCTCCCAAGATCTAAAGTTCTTACAAGGATCCAAGGACTAGGTGTGGTCAAGAGACATCAAGTCTTCTTCCTTCTCTCCATCCAAGGTCTAAAAATTTAGAAACCCCAAGGTAAGACTCCCTTACCTGTGGTATAATAGTTCCCTATGATTTTTATGATTTTTAGTATGACATAGTGGTTGGTTTTTGGATTTGATGTTGAAAGGAAAGAAAACCAAGAACTTTATGTTTAAGGGTTTCGGCCACCATGTTTTTAAGATCTAAAATTATGATAAAGATATGTATAATGTTATTTAATGTTCCCTTATGATGTTTAGAAGTTAAGTATAATTTTTGGGAATTTTTGGAGTACCCTAGGATACCCTAGGGTTTCGGCCAACATGAAAGAAACAAAAACTAAGAACCCTGAGTTTAAGGGTTTCGGCCACCATGTTTTAAAGGTCTATAATTATGATAAAAATCATGATAATGTTATTTAATGTTCCCTTATGATGTGTAGAGGTTAATTATAATTTTTGGGAATTTTTGGAGTACCCTAGGACACCCTAGGGTTTCAGCCAACATGAAAGAAACAAAACTAAGAACCCTAAGTTTAAGGGTTTCGGCCACCATGATTTACAGGGCTATATTATGCTAAAAATCATGATAATGTTATTTAATGTTCCCTTATGATTTGTAGATGTTAAGTATAATTTTTTGGAATTTTTGGAGTACCCTAGGATACCCTAGGGTTTCGGCCAACATGAAAGAAACAAAAACTAAGAACCCTGAGTTTAAGGGTTTCGGCCACCATGTTTTAAAGGTCTATAATTATGATAAAAATCATGATAATGTTATTTAATGTTCCCTTATGATGTTTAGAGGTTAAGTATAATTTTTGGGAATTTTTGGAGTACCCTAGGACACCCTAGGGTTTCGGCCAACATGAAAGAAACAAAACTAAGAACCCTAAGTTTAAGGGTTTCGGCCACCATGATTTACAGGCCTATAATTATGCTAAAAATCATGATAATGTTATTTAATGTTCCATTATGATGTTTATAGGTTAAGTATAATTTTTGGTAATTTTTTGGAGTACCCTAGGATACCCTAGGGTTTCGGCCAACATGAAAGAAACAAAAACTAAGAACCCTGAGTTTAAGGGTTTCGGCCACCATGTTTTAAAGGTCTATAATTATGCTAAAAATCATGATAATGTTATTTAATGTCTCCTTATGATGTGTAGAGGTTAAGTATAATTTTTGGGAATTTTTGGAGTACCCTAGAGGCCCCATATGGTTCGGCCAACCCCAAGGACCCAAGGGTTCGGGTTGAGTCTTTAACTTCAAGCATATGTTTATGTGTTGCCATGATATAAGGATGATGGATGGTGATTATGTGAATTTTCACATGGCCTTGGGACTCCACAAGTTTCGGCCAAGAAGGGTTAATAGGGTAAAAGTTAAGATTTATTTCAAGTAAGGGTCCCAATGGCCCTATGGTAAGATGTGATTTGTGTTTTATGAATGATATGCCATGTTTATGAATGATATGCCATGTTTATGAAGGATATGCCATGTTTACGAATGATATGCCATGTTTACGAATGATATGCCATGTTTATGAATGATATGCCATGTTTACGAATGATATGCCATGTTTATGAATGATATGTCATGTTTATGAATGATATGCCATGTTTATGCATGATATGCCATGTTTATGAATGATATGCCATGTTATGAATGTTATGCCATGTTTATGAATGATATGCCATGTTTATGAATGATATGCCATGTTTACGAATGATATGCCATGTTTATGAATGATATGCCATGTTTTAGGATAATACGAATGTATGCCATGCTCTATGAATGATGTGTACATATGTCATGTCTAAGAATGAAAATGATGAATGACAAGTATGATGAATGAAAGATGATGCTTATGTCTTTAAGGCATAAATATGCTAAACGGTACGGTCGATGGTCGACGGTACGACGGTCGAGAGGACCGGTAAATGGGCCGGTAGACGGGCCGAGCCGTAACAAGTTATGCTATAATAAGTATGCCATGAATGTCTTATGAATGATGAAACATGAAAAGTATTTTACTTTATGTATGGGCTTGTACCGGACCGAAGTATGGGTCCAAGGGATGGGCACCTTAAGAACGCCCCGGTTCTGGACTACCGAAGCTGTCCACGGTTCTGGCACTACCGAAGCTGTGCAACAGGGATGGGCACCTTAAGAACGCCTCAGTTCAGGGACTACTGACTATGCTGTCCTTACCCTAGTAGGTTGGGGCTCGCGACCTCGGACTTGCTAGGGATGCGCGCTATGATGTATGTATGTGGTACAAGCCGGGGATCCCAAATGATGTTATGATGATTATGTTTAAGAAATGAAAAGTATGTTTTTAAAGATTAAGCATCCTTATGATATATATGCATTGCCCATGCATTCATTATGAAAAAGTATGTTTATGAAAAGTATGTTCATGAAAAATATGATTTTAAACTAAGCATCCATATATGTATATGCATTCCACTCATGCCTCCATTCATGTTATGCATTATGCTATGATGAAAAGATTTTATACTTACGTTTCATGTTAAGAAGTATGCATGAGAATGAATGATTTATGCCATGATTATGTTAGGAAGATGTTCATATGCTATGATATGAATAATGTCATGCTTAGAATGTTCACTATGTTTATGATTTATGCCATGAATAATGCCATGCTCAGAATGTTCACTATGTTTATGATTTATGCCATGAATAATGTCATGCTTAGAATGTTCACTATGTTTATGATTTATGCCATGAATAATGCCATGTTTAGAATGTTCACTATGTTTATGAGTTGTGCCATGAATTATGCCATGTCTACTATGTTTATGAGTTATGCCATGAAGTATGCCATGCTACTATGTTTATGACTTATGCCATGAATTATGCAATGCTACTATGTTTATGATTTATGCCATGAATTATGTATGTTTCCGTTCATGCCATGCTATGTATACGATAAGTGATGTAAGATGTTATGTTCCAAGTAGAGCACCAAGTATGTTAATGTTTTATGTGCTCATTATGAGATGATGAATGATGAATGGTTTTGTGAGTAGGAAAGAGTCTTACTAAGCCTGTGTGCTTATAGTCTTATTTCCTTATACCGTAGATCATTCAAGGGGACAATGATGGAAGCAGCAGGAGGGCAAGAACGCATGTGTGTAGTAGTGACTTGGCCCAGGAAACTTTATGTTTACTGTTTATGCTAGAACTTCACCTTGGTTACTTATATGTCTGAATAATGACCTGTGGAACCTTATGATATGATGTTACGTATGACATGATATGATATGATGCTTAAGTTCAAAGTTGATATGCTAAGGTTCCTAAGTCATTAAGTTAAGAATGGTAACAGGGCATGTATAAGTTAAAGTTATTCCGCTGACTTATGATGTCTACATGCCCTAAGCATGTTAACGTAACGCCGCTTATGAAAAAGAAAAAAAAAGCGGGCGTTACAAAATCTCTCCACAAAATTTGAGAATTTTTGGAGATTTGTGAAATTGGTTATGCATTTCTGAAGGTGGGTCAGAAATGCTGAAAAATTGGTTTTTCAGAGTATCAGTCGATTGGCCCAAGGGACAGTCGACTAGTAAAGGCTGGAAATGGGTTTCAGCAGCTGAAAAAGGTCCAATTAATATGAAACAAGTGTAGAACCTTGTGGGGGGTTAGTACACTGTGTTTATAATCATTCAAAGGTTAAAGAGTCCAATAAGGGGGAAATTATTGGATCTTTTTTATTTTAGGCAAAGGGGGAGAAGTGTTGGGTTTAATTTGGGAAACCAAACACACCTTTGCAAGAAATCCTAGGTCTAGGGGGAGCCTAGGTGAAGGGGGAGCATGGTTACTCCATTCTCGGCGTAAGGGGAACCTTGGAGAGGTTCTTAAAAAGTCTTTGTATGTCCAATGTAGGGGGAGCCTTGGGATAGGTTTTAAAAAGCCCGTGTTGGTGAAAATTCCTAACTTAGGAAGGTTAGGTGTAGGGGATGCCTTGGGATAGGATCCGTGATTGTTTGCATTGCATATGCATTGGCAGTGTAAGTCCAAGGTAGAGTCTTGGCAACGTAAGTCCAAATGGTTGTTTAGCATTGTTATTGGTATTTATTGCTATTTGTTTTCCCTAACTTAAACGTATTGCCAAATATCAAAAAGGGGGAGATTGTTGAGGCAATCTATGGTCCGGAGTGACTATGTGTTTTGATGTTTGGGCAAAGGGTTTAAGTTAGGTTTTTCCTTATGTTCTAATATGTGTATGTGAGTGTGCAGGATGTATAGGTTACACATATGGACCTAGCTGGACGGTTTCGGTACGGTGAAGGGTAGCATAGAGACAAGCTGGAGGCTTGTGTGCACTCGAGGGACCATGGATAGCAGGGATGATGACCCGAGAGGCGCGGACTTCGAGGCATACGTGAAGGATGGCATGGAGGCAAGCTAGAGGCTTGTGTGCATCCGAGGGACGGGAGCCGAAGACGAAGAGGGTGTGAAGGCAACAGTCAAGGCTACTGGTGAAGAGTTAGCTGAGTCACGAAGGGACGAGAGCCGTTGGAGGAGGACTCCAAGGGCAAGCCGGGAAGTGGACTTCAAAGGGCACACGTGAAGGGTGGCATGGAGGCAAGGCAAGGGAAGGCTTGCGTGCGCATCCGAGGGACGATAGCCGGTGGAAGAGGACTTTAAGGGGCAAGCTATGGGAGTGTACCTGAAGGCACGCGTGAAGGAGGGTCTTTAGATTGAGGAGGAGTGTTTGTATAGGTTGGGCAGTCGACTGGTGATATAACAGTCGACTGCCAGCACAAACAGAAACTCACAGAATGTAATTGACCCGAGACCAGTCGACTGCCCTGGGAGCAGTCGATTGGTAAGTAGCCAAAATTCGAACGTTGAGCTGCAACGGTCCAATCTGAGTGGGGGCAGTCGATTGCCCTGGGAGCAGTCGACTGGTAGGGTGTTTTCTAGCCTTGAGCTTTATTTAAAGAGGTTTGGGTTTGACTGGAAACCTCTGACGAAACAAGCTTGGTTAAGGCTTGTTAGTAGTCTTTTGTACTCAGAGGTGTGCTTGGGTTTGTGGCGAGATTTCTCCACCCACAAGGAGCGACACGAGTTAGCCGGAGGGCATCCGGGGAGTGATCCGCCGAAGAATCGAGGTATCGTCTACCTCACGGACTGTCGTGGAGTAGGAGTTTTCATCTCCGAACCACGTAAATATGTTTGTTAGCATTGTTTAGTTTTATTTTAGTATATTCCGCTTGTGCAACTAATCTTGTAGGAAGAACGAACCGAGAAATTGCTATTCACCCCCCTCTAGCAAACCGACATCGATCTAACAAAGTATTGGAAGCATCTAGATGTTCGACATGTTCTTCATGTTATGCACATCGAAAAAAATATTTGTGAACTCATCAGTACATTATTTGACATTCTAGGAAAATCAAAGGATGGAATAGCAGCAAGACTATACCTCATGGAGATGAATGTAAGGACTGATTTGGTACTAAAGATGGGGGAGAAGAGAACATATTTACCAGTAGCCTGTTATGCACCAAGTAATGTTGAGAAAATACAATTTTGCAAGTTTTTGTTTGAAACAAAGGTCCCTATAGGTTACTCATCCAATGTTACTAACCTTGTGTCGATGAAGGACTTGAAACATGTTGGCCTTAAGTAACACGACTATCACACTTTGATGCAACAATTGCTTCCAGTGGTCATTCGTGGTACTTGCCTATACATGTTAGAGATACTATCACTCAATTGAATGGCTTTTCAATATGCTATCTAATAAAGTGATAGATGACTCAAAGTTGGATGATATGCTTGAAGGTAAGAAACCCATTTGTTATAAATGGATATTTAAAATGAATCGGGACTCAAGGGGCAATGTTGAAAAGTATAAGACTCATCTTGTTGCCAAGGGATTCACATAGAAGAAAGACATTGATTATAAAATGAATTTCTCACCTGTGTCGGTGAAAGACTCTCTTAGAGTGATCATGATACTTGTAGCACATTTTGATTTGGATCTATACTAAATGGACATAAAGACTACAATCTTCAATGGAGACATTGAGGAATCATATACATGGTGCAACTAGAGAACTTTGAGTGATACTTGTTCTGTATGTGAATGTTATATTGCTTGCGAGCAATAATAAGGGTCTACTGCATGAAACTAAGCCATTATATCCGATCATTTTGAAATGAAGATCTTGGTGAAGCATCCTTTGTTTTAGGTATATAGATATATCGTGATCATTCAAGAGGTATTTTTGGACTTCATAATAGGCCTATATTGAACATGTGCTTATAAGGTATGACATGCAAAATTGTGCACTTAGTGACACAGATTCAATATGTAGCAGTGTGCGTAGCTTGAACTTGAAATAAAGAAGATTGATCAATTTTCTTATGCGACAGCTGTGGGAAGTCTCATGTATATATAGGTTTATACATGACCAAATATAGCATTTATAGTGGGAATGTAATGTAAATATGTTAGTAAGCCAAGACCATCACACTGGAGCTGTAAAGAGAGTGATGCACTATTTTCATAGAACTAAAGTACATATGTTTACGTATCGGAGGTCAGATCACTTAGAGGGGATTGAATATTCAAACTTCGATTTTGCTGGATGTTTGGATAGCAGAGGTCCACTTTAGGCTATATTTTCATGCTAGCTGGAGGAGCTATATCTTAGAAGAGCATCAAGCAAATGCTAATTGCTACTTCTACTATAGAGCAAAATTGATAGCATGCTATAAAAATCCAATCACAAGGATTTGGCTACAAAACATCATCACAGCATTGCAGATCATTGATGATATTGACAGGCCATTGTGGATCAACAATAATAATAAAATCACAAATTGTATGTCAAGAACAATTGTAGTTCGTCGAATTCCAAGCACATCAATATTAAATTTCTAGCAGTTAAAGAATGAGTTCAGAGTCGTTAAGTTATAATAGAGCACATTAACACAGATTCCATTGGTTAATCCAATCACTAAAGGCTTGGTGTTAAGGTATTTCATGCACATGTTATGGATTTGAGAATCCTTCTTATGGAAGAAGAACTCATGTAGTGAGAGTTTATATTTATTTATTGCTCTATATTTATTAATAAAGAAAAACATTTTATTTTTATAATTGTATGCATTTAAAGTTCAAAACATTCATGGATTTTGTTTGTTTGACACTCTGGAATACACTATTATGATTTACTACTGTTGTTTAACATTTGGTGTAAATATGATATAGATTCTTTTTGAAATCATAAAGTTTGGATCATAATTTACTATTGTAGTTTAGCATAAAGTATTTGCAAATATAATCTGACCCTTTTGAGGTCACCTTAGGACCAGTTGGAAATTAATATATATTGATTACATTTCATGTAATTTCCATATATATATCCATATATTGATCTATGTCGTTAATGACATTGGTATTGTGATTACTGTTGGGTTGTTACGATCATATATAATAGCTATGACCTCTTTAGTCCTATATTAGTGAAGATTGTTTATAGGGGTATTATGTACCCATTATGTATGATATTATCTAAAGTTATATTCACGTGTTGTCTATAATCAAATATAGTTCAAGTGAAAGATTGTTGGATTTAATATCCATTAAGGGTGGCTATCATATGATTTAAGACTTGCGATGTGATTAACGCTTATGATACATAAACCGTTAAGTGATTAGCTTAAGGTTATTAGATATCAGATTATTGGATGTGTACCTTATATGTGGTGAACTCATTATCTACATTCATTATCATCTATGGGATTATAATGAATGTGCAATATATATAGAGTTGATCATAAAGGTTTAAGGATCTTGAACTAATTTCTTGTTCTCCACTGACAAGAAGTTTTGTGGTGCCGTCATCCCTAATTTTCTTAGAAGATCATCCTCTTGCTTCCACTTCTTCTACCTCAAGGTTCGCTTAGACGATGCTTCGAGACAAGAACATGACTAGGTTCTTTGTGTTTCAATTTATGTAACACTTTGTTATGCTATGTTTTCGATGAAATTATATTATGTCTTGTGTTTTTCTATTCGAGTTCTGATTTTATTTTTAGAATTCATAAGGTTAAGAGAAAACACAAATTCTATCATTAATGATGACCTTCTTACTCACCGTGCATGATGAGAGAAAGGTCAACCATGCCATTCTCATAGGACGTCCATCTACACTTCTTCCTCGTAAGTCACACACATGAGAGCTTCCTTCATGTACGTGTATCACTCGCAAAGGGAAATGGTTGATGACACCCTATGCACAAGGCTGCTCTCTTGTGTTTGTTACACATAAGAGATGTATCATTACATGTTTGACAACCACCACCCAAGAAGGCGTAGTTCAAGTTGGTATTTGAGCAAGGTTTACTATTAGAAGGGTATGGTTCGATTCTTGATAGATATAAATATTACTTCGAATTATTTTATGCCCTCTATTTAGAAAGACCGTTTTGCTAAAGTTGAATAAATTTTCATACTTTATTCTCTTTCACAATATATGAATATATGAGATCACTCTAAAGGAAATGTTTAGATTACTACTTATAGATTGTCTTAAGGGATAGGTCATTAATGCCTATGCCTATGACTCCTAATTCATTGGGTCAATTAATTTTATAAAAATATTAAATATTATTATTTTATAAAATCTTTACTATTCATGTTTAGATTATTAACTTTGATTACTACTTCTTTATTAATTTGTTTTTTATTAATTGTATTTCCTTCCTCAATTTCATTTCCTTCGCATTTAATTGTATTCTTTTAGCAATTAAATGCATTTAATTGCATTCCCTTCCACCATTTTAAATTAAATTTATTACTTTTTATTTTTTTTTCATTTTTTTGAAACTTAATCAAATCCTAATTTATCAGTAGTTCTGTACTGATCTCATTCTGCTCAATATTTTTTTGATCTCGTATCTCGAACCTTCTGATGATATTTTTAAAAAAAGATATGAGGTCCTTTTTCTTTGCCAGTAATATTTTTTTCGCTCTTTTCTTTTTCTTTTATGAAAAATAAGAACTTGATTATAAAATTTATTTACGCTCTACGTCTCAAAAAAGATTAAATAATTTAATAATTTTATCAATTTAAAAAGAAATTAATATTAAAACTTGAATATAAAAATTTAATTATTTTATTTTATTTCAAAAAGTTAGAAAACTATTTTTTTATAAAAATCTATTTTTAAAAATTAATATTTTATTTTTAAAAAAAATTAAATCTGTCTTCGTCGATTCTAAATCAGAATGAAAAAGAATAGAAAAAATTATTTTTAAAATATTAAAAATTTAATTATTTTTTTCCGCCCAAGATCTCATTTAACCTTGAGACGCCCGGACTACTACATTTTTTTTTTTTTTACCATCAAACAAGTCCTGTCTGCCCAGGAATGTACCGTGAGAAAACTTTCCAGAGAGCGTTCCTGCTCCAAGGAGGCTTCTCAGGATGACAAATTCCTTTCTAGTGAAAAATCAGTATCGACAGGTACTTCTCTCGCAGAAACTGAGTACGCCCGTTGACAGAACATGACTTGTCCCTGCAGAGAAGTCTTCTCAGCACCATCACCAATGAGATGCCATCTGATTCTAATGTTTATCAGAGCTCAAAGATGCCAGATTCTGAAGTAATCAATGAATCCAAAAGGTTATGACAGTGAATTCTGAAGCGAATAATATCAATTATTCTTTATGCATGAATTGTTATAAATTTTCAAATAATTCCATAGGTTATGTGCTTAACATCCCTACAAGCACATGATTTCGATAGAATCATATATATATATATATATATATATATATATATATATATATATATATATATATATATATATATATATATATATGGTGCACAACTTATGGTGCACAACCATGAGCACTTACATAGGTGGCGAAATCTTGATCATTCATCTCTATCATGCATTTTTGATGGGTGATGTGCAGGTTGCCACCTATGCAGGTGCTCAAAAGGAAGAAAGAGATTTTGTGTTTCCGGATAAGAAGAATGATAACTTCCATATCCTTTGGGGATCATAACTCCTTTTATAATAAAAGAATAAATATACCCACCAATGTTATCAACCCATCGAAAGTATCGTCAATTGAGTAATGAACCAATACACACATGGTCTATACCATCGCCCCCAGGGCTATGGTGCAGTAGAAAGGCGATTAATTATCATCTTAGGTATCCGCGGTTCAATTTTTAGCTACGGTATACTTGCAGGATTTTTTTTTAAATGGGGTGCAAACCCTGGGATGCTAGACTTCTTGACTTTCTGCCACGAGCACTTCCCGATTTATCTTAGCGGCCGGTAGGAAACTTCCGTGGGATCTGTTGGTGCAGGTAGCACCTAAGTCAAACCTGGGTTTTGATAATAGCAAAGGGTTCAGAAGTTAAAATGTTATTGTGGTCCAAAGGTATTTACTAAGTGTGCAGGAAGAAACCCTAGGTACACTAGGCAAAGAAGTCCTGGTCGAGGACTGGGCAAGAAGTCCTGGCAAAGAAGTCCTGGTCAAGGACTAGGCAAGAAGACCTGACCGGAAGTCGGGCAAAGAAGTCCTGGTCGAGGACTGGGCACGAAGTCCTGGCAAGGGGCTGGCCACCGAAAACCTGACCGAAAGTTGGGCACAAAGACCTGGTTAGGTGGATTGGCCAAAAGTCCAATCGGAGGAGCTGGTTGGCAAAAGGTAAAATCTCCTGAGAGGAGTAGGTGAGGACGAGTTCCCCGTCGAGGGAACAGTAGGCGTCGATTCGACCTAGGGTTCTATTTGGGAGACCCGAAGTCCGAACCAAGACAGCTACGACTGTAAATATTGACTAACTTTCTTGCTTTGTCTGGTTTTGAACTAACCTTGGTTGTAGGAACCGAAGGAGTGTGTTTCTGCAGCTCAAAACGCCCCAAAGGAAGGAGGTAGGAAACTTGGCTAGGCACCCGGGAGGTCCCGGGCGCCCAAGGTCAAAGCCAAAACAGCAAAGAAGCAAGAACACTTCGAAATCACATTGGGCTAGGCGCCCTGGAGGTCACGGGCGCCCAAGGTCAAAGCCAACGAGGTAATCGAAGCAAATCAGCCACGAAGCCAGCAGACCAAGTCAAGCTAGGCGCCCACGAGGTCCCGAGCGCCCCAGTCAGCTCCAGAGGCCGAGTCGAAGGGGATAAGCGCTGACCGAGCTGCGGATTGAGTTTTTCGTATATGAAGGCACGTGTCAGGTGCCCCCGACGTCCCAGGCGCCCCCAGGAGCACTATAAAAGGGGCTCGACCCCAAGGCTTCAAGAATACAGTTTTCATATGCTCCAAAGCTTTTCGTTCAAGCGCTACGCCCCGGCAAACTTCGATTTTGAGATTCCAGCGTCGACGACGTCCCTCTGCTCCGAAATACGATCCACATCGGACGTCGGTAACGAAAAGTGTAATTAGTTTCATTTACTGCAATATTTCTATACTCAAATTGTAAAATGTTTTTGCGCGATTATAGTATTGCCCAAAGTAAGGGTCTTGGAGTAGGAGCCGACCGCGACTCCGAACCAAGTAAAATCCTTGTGTTTCTGTGTGATATTTTTTTATTTCCGCTGCATTTACTCTTTCCTTAATCCGAAGAAAAAGTTTTAATGATATTCACCCCCCTCTATCGTTTCTCTCGATCCAACAAGTGGTATCAGAGCGGGGTAGCTCAAATTTGGTGCAACCACCAATTTGGGAGTTTTTCATATTTTTACGAAATTTTTAATTTCTTCTTCGATCGAATTTTTCTCGTTAATCGAGGTTGGTGTAACACCACTCGATCGTTTCTTTTAAATATCTTATTCTCGCACTATTAATCCAAGACCAAGTCTTGGGACAGTTTTTTTTTGTTTGTTTTTGTTATTATTTCAGAAAATCTAAATGGCCATGCAAGAGGGTTTCAGTACAGCCAGACCACCACTCTTCAGTGGAGAAGACTTCTCCTACTAGAAGAGTTGGATAGAAGTCCACCTGAAAACTCAGGTGGACATATGGATCATAATCCAATCTGGTCTAGAAATCCCGAAAAATACTAAAGGAGTGGCACAGCCTTACACAGAATGGGATGCCTTGCTGAAAAAGAAGATCGAGGCTGATGCAAAGGCGACCCAGACACTCCAATGCGGAAAAACCAAAGAAGAGCTGAACTGGGTGGGACCCTTCAACAGTGCGAAGGAACTCTGGGGTAAGTTGATCGAACTGCACGAAGAAACCTCTGACACCCGAATCAACAAAAGCGACCTACTGCTGAATAAGTTATACACAATCAAAATGAACGATGGCGAGTCAGCAACCCAGCTCCACGCCAGAATCCAGGAGCTGATGAACGATCTACATACAATAGGTCACATGGTAGAAAACTGTGACCTTATCAGGTATACACTAAACGCCTTCCGAGAAATACTTTGTGGGCATCTATGGTAGATGCGTACAAAGTGTCAAGGGACCTTTCCAAAATTAAATTAGACGAGTTATTTTCTGAACTTGAATTACATGAGCAAACTAACTGCACCTTAGCCGAGAAAGGCATTGCTTTTGTTGCAGGCAAAATAGGAAAGGTGGTCAAGAAGAAGCCTCAACCTGCACCCGAGTCTGACTCAGACTCAGACTCAGAAGACAGCGAAGGGGATCGACCCAAGCTGGTTCGGCTAGCCCGGGACTACTACAAGGAACTAAAGCATCAAACCAACAGAAGAAAAGCCAACCGAAAGAAGGAAGATCCAACCGAATCATCCAAGACCAAATCCAACATAACGTGCTACGAATGCAACAAGAAGGGACACTACAAATTGGAGTGCCCTAATCTGAAAGAAGCCAAGAAGATAAGAAGGAAGAAGGCCCTTCAAGCCATGTGAGACGAGTCTTCCTCCGAAGAAGAAGAAGAGGCCCCACAATCGAACCTGCTCACCCTGACTTCTTCAGAAGAAATCGACACCGGATTAGAATCGGAACCAGACGACGGAAAGCTCACCATTTTGGAAGACGACAAAATAACTGTAAGTGGTTATTCTAAAGCTGAATTAGCAGAATTAATTGTTTACCTATCTAGTAACTTGGCGAAAGCCAAAATTCGAGTCGAGTCTCTCCGTCAGGAAGTAAAACTCCTGAAAGAGGGCGCTGACTCTAGATCGTTGACTGAGAAGGTTCAAGAAGGAACCTCTACTCACGTTGAAAAGCTTGAGAAAGAGAACTCCTCCTTGAAAACTCAAGTCAAAGACCTTAGAGCAGCTTTGGAACGATTCACTTCGGGTTCCAAGGGTCTTGACATGATCCTTGGAAAACAGAAGTCCCTTCTAAATCGATCCGGGTTAGGATATCGAACCAAGGCTAGACAAAGGTCATATTATGCTGTATTGAACCAATCTAGGCCCAAAGTTCAGGCATGGGTACCCAAACTTTGCTGAACAACCAAGCTGGACCAAACCAGTATTGGATCCCCAAGGACAAGATTCATATGTTGCCTAATCACTACCGTGGCTTTAGTCCAGGGGGAGCCAACTTAAAAACCATTTTTATAGTTAAATAAATTCTTTTTCTTATTGTAAAACTGCATGCTTGCTTGTTTATTTATTTTCTGCAATTTACCATGCTTAGACCTAGGACTGGTTAGACTAAGGACTAAACCGATTAACTGAAATTTGAACAACATAGTATTAGGTGGAGGTGAGAAGATAGTACGTTAGCGAAGCCATTTTAGCGGAACTAGCCGAAGCTACCGATCCAAGAGTCAAACTAGTTAGACCAAAATCTTTCAAGACGTAACTTGAAGATGGATTTTCAATAAAAGGTTTTGTCAAGGAAATGGTTGATGATCCAATAAGGCTACGGCCAAAGAAGGCCTAGTGCCTCGCCAAGACCTGGAAGCCGATTATTGAAAACCAAATTCACTTTACTATTGTCAGATTTGAATCTAACACAGATTTCAATTAATTTTAGATTCAACCATTGTTTTCAAAAATAAATTTGAAAGCATAATTAATTGGTTTTTCAAAATTAATTTAACCTTTCAAAACTAATCATGGTTTTTCAAAATAAAATCTTTACTTCTATTAAAACCTGTCTCACAAAAACCCATAAGGTTAACGTGATTGATAACTCTAGATTGGGTGAGACAGACTAGGCTGTGAAAATCAATTTAAGCTATCCTTAATTCTAATTGGATCCAAATAAACAAAACTCTTTATGTGTAGGAACATAAAGATTTGGACCAATGGATGTTGGATAGCGGGTGCTCCAGACACATGACTGGGGACAAATTGAAATTCACCAAACTCAAGTTCACGAACCTAGGCTCAGTAGCATTTGGCAACAATGGTACACTCAAAGTCATTGGGTCAGGTAACATTGAACTCAAATATGATTTTGTAATTAAAAAGGTACTCTTGGTTGAGAAATTTAAATTTAACTTGCTTAATATTAGTCAATTGTGTGATACTGGCTATGTAGTTACCTTTACCAACTCTAACTACCTGATTAGAAACTTACAAGACTCAGAAGTAATGCTTAAGGGCACTAGGAAAAATAATGTTTACACTATAAACCTACCCTTAATACCTAAATGTTTATTAACTCAGGTAGAAGAATCAAACCTCTGGCATAGGAGATTAGGTCACACTAATCTACGATTAATTTCAAAAATCACCTAACTTGGCCTAATTAAAGCAATACCTAAAATCAAGAACCATGAAAACATGATATGTGAATCATGCAACCAAGGTAAACAAACCAGGTCTAATCATAAACAAATTCAATCAGATCTAACTCAAACCACACTTGAGCTTCTGCACCTTGACCTATTTGATTCACATGGAGCCAAGTCACTAAGCGGAAACCGGTACTGCTTATTAATTATCGATGATTACTCTAGGTTTACTTGGGTTAGGTTCCTAAAAACTAAAGATGAAACCCTAAACCTATTTATTGATTTTTGTAAGTTAATTGAAAATCAAAACGATACCAAAATCAAAAGACTTAGGAGTAATCACGGGGAGAATTTGAGAATCAAAGGTTCGAGGAATTTTGTAGAATAAACGGATACATTCACGAATTCTCATGTCCAGAACCCCTCAGCAAAATGGGATAGAAGAATGGAAAAATAGAACCCTACAGGAAGCCGCTAGGACAATGCTCAGTGAATTCAACCTAGCTAACCAATTTTGGGCAGAAGCAATTAGTACGGCTTGCTATATCCAAAATAGGGTCCTAATTAACAAATGATATAATAAAACTCCCTATGAATTATACTACCATAGACTTCCAAACCTACATTACCTAAGGGTCTTTGGGTGCAAAGTCCATATCCTAAACACCAAGGACTATCTAGGTAAATTCCAGTCTAAGTCAACCCCAGGGGTCTTCTTAGGATATTCAACAACAAGTAGGGCCTATAAGGTTTACAATAAACAAACTAACAAAATTGAAGAAACAACAAATCTAATATTTGATGATGAAACTAATTCAAGATTTGATAATCCAAATTTAAATCCAGCAAATATTGATCATGAAGATAATGAACAAATTATTGAACCACTAGTTGAATCTCTCAATGAACTAACTATTGAACCAACTACTGAGTTAATTGAACCAATAATTGAACCAACCCAAGTAGTTGAACCAAATACTGAACCGAACCGTCCAGCCGTACCTGAGGCTGAACCAAGTTCTAGAAGAACCATGAAACCCAGACTCAGTCACCCAACAGATCAAATTGTGGGTGATCCAACCTTAGGAGTCAAAACTGTTGATGCAGTCTGGCCCGATTGTTGTTTTGGTGTTGACAACAATTTAAGTTTGGTTGAGTGAATTCGGATTAAGTCATGGTGGGGGACTGGGCACGAAACCCTGGCTTGGGAAGTCAGGTCCTAGCTTGGGAAGCTGGGTTGGATGAAACCCTGGCTTGGGAAGCCAGGTCCTAGCTTGGGAAGCTAGGTTGGATGAAACCCTGGCTTGGGAAGCCAGGTTCTAGCTTGGGAAGCTAGGTTGGATGAAATCCTGGCTTGGGAAGCCAGATCCTAGCTTGGGAAGCTAGGTTGGATGAAACCCTGGCTTGGGAAGCCAGGTCCTTGCTTGGGAAGCTAGGTTGGATGAAATCCTGGCTTGGGAAGCCAGGTCCTAGCTTGGGAAGCTAGGTTGGATGAAACCTTGACTTGGGAAGCCAGGTCCTAGCATGAGAAGCTAGGTTGGATGAAATCCTGGCTTGGGAAGTCAGGTCCTAGCTTGGGAAGCTAGGTTGGATGAAATCCTGGTGAGTGAAGCTAGGTCCTAGCTTGGGAAGCTAGGTTGAAGTCCCGGTGAGTGAAACTGGGCACGGAGTCTTGGTCCGGGGGACTAAGCACGAGTCAGATAAGGGCTGGGAGCTCGTTCTCGTGACTTAGAATTGGATTTGGTCTTGCCTGGATCGGTCTGGTGACCGATCAGGGAAGTTGGCATGAACTTCCTTCTTGGATCGGTCTGGTGACCGACCCTGAGATGTCTGATCGGTCTGGTGACCGATCAGGGAGCATACAGAGACTTTGACTGTGTTCTGTTCGGCTCCTGATCGGTTTGGTGATCGATCAGGGAGAGAACAGAAGCTTTTCTGTTCGTCTCCTGATCGGTCCGGTGACCGATCAGGGAGACCTCCTGATCGGACTGTTGAACGATCCAAGGGATCTCAGAAATCGTTTCTCATTATGACCAATCAGGCTGGAGCCTGATCGGTCAGGAGGTGCTCTGATCGATCCCCAGACCGATCAGGCCACATCCTGATCGGTCTAGTGACCGATCAGGCGTGTAGTTTGTGGTAAGTAGACTGCTGGATCGATCTAGTGGCCGGTCTAGTGACTGATCAGGCGTGTAGTTTGTGGCAAGCAGACTGCTGGATCAGTCTGGTGACCGGTCTGGTGACCGATCAGGGTTAGTTCGCGATTCCTCTATTCCCACTTTGGACCCATCAAGTCGGAGCCTGATCGTTCAGGACATACCCTGATCGGTCCGGTGACCGATCAGGGTTCTCTCTGATCGGTCTGGTGATCGATCAGTAGCTGTAACTTTAAATTGAAATCGCTATCAGACGCTCTGATTGCGTATGTTTTCTCTACGTTTTCACTGATACACTGTGATACGCTTTGCTAAGCTTTTGCTAAGTGTGCAGGTTATACAGGAAGATTCAAACACTCAAGGAGGGTCAATGGGAGGCTTTCCTTGGAGCAGGTTTGGATGCTTTCTTTTCTCAGGTTTCAACGGCTTCTGAGGCACGACTGGCGACTGATGGAGGCTCAGCTGAAGAGGTCTTCAGTGGACTGAGTGCTCATGGAGGTCAGTGGGTTCAGGCTGTGCTCAGGGGATGCTGATAGAGCCTGGCGATGAAGCAGGAGCTTAAGAGGATGATGAGAAGCAGAGGAGGAAAGCAGAACGAACAGGAAAACAAGCAAGTGTGGCTGTGGGTTTCGCTGTTGTTGTTGTGCTCCTTGTGTAGCTTCTCTCTTGAGCTTTCTTGCTACTTTCTTGTGAGAGATTCCTTCTTAGTCTCGTGAGCTTATCTTATATCCTATTGAGACGCTTGTGGAGAGGTTTCTCCACCGAGAAGGAGGCGCTGTTTTATCCGGGTCACCGGGGCTTGATCTGCCGATGATCAAGGGATCGCCCACCTTACGGGCACGCCAAGGAGTAGGGGCAAGTTATCCCCGAAGCTTGTAAATCCTTTGTGTTAGCGTCGATTTGTTTTCTTTCCTTGTCTATTTTCTTTCTGTGTTTTGTGTTTCCGCTGCTAATCTGATCACAGGAAGAAGAAGGAGCTCAAAGAAGCTAATTTGAGTGTGGCTATATTCACCCCCCCCTCTATAGTCATCCAAGCACCAACAAGTGATATCAGAGCTTGGGGCTCTGTTCAAGCAGCTTAACATCGGAGAGCTTACAACAACGATGCTCTGAGAGAAGGGTTTAGCACCAGCCGACCTCCATTCTTTGACGGCACTGATTTCCAATATTGGAGGTCAAAGATGGAGTATTATCTCAAGATGAACATCAACACATGGTTTGCTGTGAAGGAAGGTTTCTCTCCTCCAAAGGATGTTGAAGGAAAAGATCTAGACTTCTCAATGTGGTCGGCTGAGCAAACTCTCAAGGGGGAAGCCGATGCCAAAGCCGTGGTCACCTTGCAATGTGGGATGACCAAGGACCAACTAATCAAAGTTGGTTCCTTCACAAGTGCTAAAGACCTATGGAGCAAGCTCATTGAGCTCCATGAAGGCACTCATGAAACCTGGACAGCCAAGAAGGACCTCCTTCTCAGCCAACTCAAAACCTTTCTATGGAAGAAAGTGAAAAGGTAAGTGAACTCCATGGAAGATTCAAAGAGATCCTCAACGGCTTGCATTCCATCAATGAAAAGGTGGAAAACTGAGATCTTGTAAGGTATGTTCTCAAAGCCTTTCCGAGGAGTACTTTGTGGTCATCCATGGCGGATGCCCACAAGGTATCTAAGGATCTTTCTTTTGTTAAGTTAGAAGATCTATTTTGTGAAATGGAACTACATGAGATCTCTAACCAAAGCCCGAAAGAGAATGGGTTGGCTTTAGTGGCAGGTGACAACAAGGAAAAAGAGGAGGAGAACATTTACTGTCACGTGGCTCTAGTGGCCTTAGAAGAGTCAAACAAGGAGAGTGAAGACGAAGTGAGTAGCTCTTCAACCGTACCTTTATCATCTTCGGATGATGAAGAAGTAATCTCTCCCGAGCTAGACAAGTGTTATAGAACAATAGCATGCTTAACTAGTCTACTCAAAAAATCTAAGAATAAGGTTAAATCATTAAGATTAGAAGTAGAGGAATTGAAAACCTCTAAGGATGAGGTAATTGATGACTTGCATGTTAAAAATCTTGAGGATGAAAATAAGGGTTTGAAGGGTGAAATTGAAAATCTCAAGAATATTCTTGAAAAATTTTCAACAAGCTCCAAAACCCTAGATATAATCTTAAACTCACAAAAGGCGGCTTACAACAAGGTTGGTTTGGGTTACCAACCTAAAGAACCTAGTGTCATATCTTTAATGACTAGAACCCATTTTAGATCACAAAATAATTCTAAGGGTCAAAAGGTTAGAAATAAAATGACTAAGGCATGGGTGCCTAAGTCCTTCATTGTTGATGCATTAGGTCCCAAAATTTGGGTACCTAAAACATCAATATTTAGAATTGTATAGGCATTGATTGAGGGGGAGCATCTATCAACTTGGGTGGTTGATATTTGGTGCTCCAAACATATAACCATTCCTAGTTAGGAATGTGCTTACCATTTCCTCAAATTCACATGGATGGTTTAGATTAACACGTAACTTGCTCTTACCATGGATTGCTTAGGATAATTAGTTCTCTTGTTACAATTTATGTTTTCCTGCAAGTTATATGCCTTATCTCAAGCCTAAGTAGTCTATTTTCTTGTATGTGATATACAACATGAATATCAATACATAATTTGGCATCAATAGACACGAACATGAGCTTAAGGTTTAGGCTTAAGCTTTTCTTAATACTTTGGAGATAAACCTAGTTGAGTATGCCATGATTTTACCGTGTGTGCCATTAACATTAATCTATGGCATGCAATTTTTGTTTAAGATCAAGATAAACATATAGTTTGCGCTAAGCATTATAAAAGATCTTACATGGACTCAATGCTTAAGTTCCATGACCTAGTGATTCCTTTGTATCAATCTAAATCAAGGTTCTAGGACTTAGGATATATATATACTTGATTCCCCAACATCTAGCTCATCATAGTTAGGTTCATCCTATTTTTTTTCTGAATCATGATTTTAAACCTTGTGGTCATGGGTAACTTGGGGAATAAATTTTTGATACAAATTTGATTTCAATTAGGTGGAGCAAACATGTTATACATTAAATTGATCAAAATTTAGAAATTTGATCATATTTTGATACTAACTTGATACAAACATGTTTTTGAATTTAATCAAATATTGATGCTAAGTTGATTCAAGCAAGCCAAAAAATTTTTGTATGTGTTTTACAACTTTGGTTAAGAACAGCATGTTAACTTAGTCTATGATGGTTCTGTTAGATCGAGAAATGCGAGAGAGGGGGGGGGGGGGGGTGAACGTCGCAATTCGTTCGGATTTAAAAAGAGCGGGTGCGCAGCGGAAATAAAAGAGAACACAACAACGCAAACACAGCCGGTTTACTTGGTTCGGAGCCTGGGTCGACTCCTACTCCAAGGCCCACGGTCGTTGACTGTTTTCTGTGGGCAATTCTATAAGTTCGCAAAAGTTTACATACAAATAATAAAAATATTCTCGTAAACTTAAATACAACTCTTGTTACCGACGTCCGGTGAAGATTGAAGTTCTGGAGCAGCGGGACGTCGTCGGCTTGAGTTGGCAGCTTTCTGGAGCGTGTCGTGGAAGCAGAAGAGCGTAGAATTGTCGAAGGAATTCGTTGTTCAAGAATAGGGTCGAGGCCCTCTTTATATAGGGCAGGGGGCGCCCGACATGCTCGGGGCGCCCCCCACGTGGCTCTTGATCCGGCGAGCCCTCTGGTCAAGGCTGATCTCTTCATCTTCGGGATCAGCTTTGACCGGGGCGCTCGACGCGCGCGGGGCGCCCGGTTGACCGGTCAAAGCGTCATCTTCAGGGCTTCGCGAGAGTGAGCTGCAGCAGCCTTCAGTGGCGTGGCACAGTGGGCGCCCGAGACACGCGGGGCGCCCGACATGCGGGGCGCCCGACAGACGCGGGGCGCCCCCGATTGCGCTGCTGTCGGGGCGTTTACCTCTCTGCTGACTTTGGGTTGACTCTGGGGCGCCCGACACATCCGGGGCGCCCTGCTCAGCTACGGCCTCACTCCTTTGAGGCTCTCTGAGCTGCAGAAACACAGTCCTTCGGTCCTGCATCCAGGGTTAGTCCAAAACAGCAAACAATAAGTTAGTTAAAACAGCCTTAGCTGTCTTGGTTCTGACTTTGGATCTCCAAAATGGAGCCCTAGGTCGAACCGACGCCTAATGTTCCCTCGAGGGGAACGCGTCCTCACCTACTCCTCTCGGGAGAGTTTTACCTAGTGCCAACCGGATCCTCCAGTTGGACATTTGCCCGGCAGCCCTTCGCCAGGTCTTGGTTTTCGCCTAGCAGCCCTTCGCCAGGACTTGGTTTTCACCAGGACTTGGTTTTCGCCTAGCAGCCCTTCGCCAGGACTTGGTTTTTGCCTAGCAGCCCTTCGCCAGGACTTGGTTTTCTCCCAGCAACCCTTCGCCAGGACTTGGTTTCCTGACAGCCCATCGTCAGTTGCCTAGCATCCCTTCGCTAGGACTTGGTTTTCGCCCAGCAACCCTTCGCCAGGACTTGGTTTCCTGACAGCCCATCGTCAGGTGCCTAGCAGCCCTTCGCTAGGACTTTGTTTCCTGCACTCTCAAGCAGCATTGTTAGACAACAAATAACCCTTAACTTTGAATCCTTTGCCAATATCAAAACAAGGTTCGATCTGGTGCTTCCTGCACCAACAGGTTCAAAATTTAGTATTCAAGTTCCATGACTTGTTTGTTTTCCCACTGATCATGCTTTGATACAAACCTGTTTTTGATACTCAAGTTCATGCTTAGCACATACTGATCATATTTTGATAGGGGTTAAAGTCTTGAATCTTGATACAAGTCTATTTTTGGTAACTCATAGAAATTCTTGATGAGGAATAAAGCTTAGTTAAGGGACACAAATCATGTTGTTTATTTTGTTTAAGGGAAATGAATGTTGTTTAATGGAACTCTGTTAAGAGTGAAATATGATTGTATTAGGGTTTAGAGTTGGAACAAACTTGTTTCTGAAAGTGATCAGTTTCAGAAAACCTTCTGTATCAGGCGTGATCGGTCCACCGACAGATCAGGACTCATCCTGATCGATCTGGTGACCGATTAGACCAATTCTGATCATGGAATTCCTTCATTGATCCAAAAACCTCCCCAGTCCGATCATCCGACCGATCTTTGTTCATCAAATTTAATGAATTATCAATAGAACTAAGTATTAGGATGATGGTTAAGATATTTGGAACAAAACCTAATACTGATTCAATACAAACCCATGATGGAATTTTCAAAATTCATAAGAAAGGGTTGTTTGAATCATGACTCTTGTTCCTTGATCATATTTCAGAAATTTTTCTGAAATATCGTATGGAGTCTATACCCATGTTGTGGAATACAAATTGTTAATGCAGTCTGATCAGGAATGTATCAGAGTTTCAGAAATTTTTTTGAAGTCTGATCGCTCCCCAGACTAATAAGAAATATTTCTGTATCGAATAATCATCGAACCTGATCGGTCACAGAGACCAATCAGGATTATGTGTTGGATACAGCTGCATTCCTTACCTGTCATATGAAACATATACATGTTTGACCATGATATAATTCTGTATACGGTTTCATGTGCAATTCACACTATTGCCGTATGATGCATATACATTGTTGTCATGATACATTTATGGTATATGCCTCTCATATGCAATTCAAAAATTATCCTTTGATTATTTTAGGTTTTAGGGGGAGACTCTTGATTGAGGGGGAGTTATGTTAAAACTTAATAACCATGCCCTTTTTTCAATGTTTGACAAAGGGGGAGAGAATGATTGATTAAGATTGAGGTTATTATAGGGGGAGGACTTTGATTCCCTTACGATAATTGAATTGACCTCAATTGATCATTAATACCTAAACTTAAATCGAGTTGTCAAACACCAAAAAGGGGGAGATTGTTGATGTAGTCTAGCCCGATTGTTGTTTTGGTGTTGACAACGATTTAAGTTTGGTTGAGTGAATTCGGATTAAGTTATGGTCGGGGACTGGGCACGAAACCCTGGCTTGGGAAGCCAGGCCCTAGCTTAGGAAGCTAGGTTGGATGAAACCCTGGCTTGGGAAGCCAGGTCCTAGACTGGGAAGCTAGGTTGGATGAAATCCTGGCTTGGGAAGCCAAGTCCTAGCTTGGGAAGCTAGGTTGGATGAAACCCTGGCTTAGGAGACCAGGTTCTAGGTTGGGAAGCTAGGTTGGATGAAATCCTGGCTTGGGAAGCTAGGTTGGATGAAACCTTGACTTGGGAAGTCAGGTCCTAGCTTGAGAAGCTAGGTTGGATGAAATCCTGGCCGGGAAGTCAGGTCCTAGTTTGGGAAGCTAGGTTGGATGAAATCCTGGTGAGTGATGCCAGGTCCTAGCTTGGGAAGCTAGGTTGAAGTCCCGGTGAGTGAAACTGGGCACGGATTCTTGGTCCGGGGGACTAAGCACGAGTCAGAGAAGGGCTGGGAGCTCGTTCTCGTGACTTAGAAGTGGATTTGGTCTTGCCTAGATCGGTCTGGTGACTAATCAGGGAAGTTGGCACGAACTTCCATCTTAGATCGGTCTGGTGGCCGACCCTGAGACGTCTGATCGGTCTGGTGACCGATCAGGGAGCATACAGAGACATTGGCTGTGTTCTGTTCAGCTCCTAATCAGTCTGGTGACCGATCAGGGAGAGAACAAAAGCTTTTCTGTTTGTCTCCTGATCGGTCCAGTGACCGATCAGGGAGACCTCCTGATCGGACTGTTGAACGATCCAAGGGATCTCAGAAATCTTGAGTTTCTCATTATGACCAATCAGGCTAGAGCCTGATCGGTTAGGAGGTGCTCTGATCAGTCCCCAGACCGATCAGGCCACATCCTGATCGGTCTGGTGACCGATCAGGCGTGTAGTTTGTGTCAAGCAGACTGCTGGATCGGTCTGGTGACTGGTCTAGTGATTGATCAGGCGTGTAGTTTGTGGCAAGAAGACTGCTAGATCGGTCTGGTGACCGATCAGGGTCAGTTCGCGATTCCTCCATTCCCACTTTGGACCCATCAAGTCGGAGCCTGATCGTTCAGGGCATACCCTGATCGGTCCGGTGACTGATCAGGGTTCTTTCTGATCGGTCTGGTGACCGATCAGTAGTTGTAACTTTAATTTAAAATCGCTGTTAGACGCTCTGATCGCGTCTGTTTTCTCTGCATTTTCACTAATACACTATGATACGCTTTGCTAAGCTTCTGCTAAGTGTGCAGGTGATACAGGGGGATTCAAACACTCAAGGAGGGTCAATGGGAGGCTTTCCTTAGAGCAGGTTTGGATGCTTTCTTTTCTCAGGTTTCAACGGCTTTTGAGGCACGACTGGCGACTGACGAAGGCTCAGCTGAAGAGGTCTTCAGTGGACTGAGTGCTCAGGGAGGTCAGTGGACTGAATTTAGCGGATCCATTAACTAAAGCCTTGCCTCAAAGCAAGTTTGAGGGTCATGTTAGAGCCTGTAGTATTGGATACCGTAGCGATTGACATTAGGCCAAGTGGGAGTTTGTTAGTGATATGAGAAAAGTGTCCTAATGCAATCTCCTTATGATTGTAATCATTTATTTTAATAAATGAATATTCACTATTTGAGTATACGTGATTATGTATTTGATTGAGATCTTAAACTCATTTACTGAATGTCCGCAATACAATTCACAGCATGAGAGAATTTGTGATGAATTCACAACTAGTGATTATCTCTACATGTGCAATTGTGAAGTATTGAAATTGTCCCTAGTCGATGAATTGATAAATACGGACATTATCAATTCTGTTGAGACTAGCATGGGTTATTTTCTAATCAGCTGATTCTCACAGGCTGGTGACATTGGGATGTCCGGAGATAAACATGAATGCTAGTTAAGGGAACTAGTTCATTGGAGTGACTGGCTGTAAAACATCATATGGTAGTCTATATATAGATATGTCAATGAAGTTCTTACTGCAGCTTAAGTGCGATGATCCTTTGACTTGCGGTGTTCAAGTCATCTTGGTCATGGAGACTTATACTTTGATATCTTAAGCAAGCATCTCCAAGGAGGTGTGGACCCAGGATGATTGGGTATAAGCCGAAGTGCCCGAAGATGTTTGAACAGCTTACAAAGGATTCACCACTCCTTGCGAGGAGATGTATACCCAAGGCCTATCGTCGGATTGTTACTCGAAGCCTCTGGCCAGAGCATGATATGTACAGAGTATGAATCTCTTAAATACATGAGAGTAATTAGAATCCGTAGGACGAGAAAACGTTACTTGGGCTAGGTGTGACGTAGTCAGCCTAGTGGAGACTAACACACATAGATCATGTCCTGAACCAAGTGGGTATAAGATGGTGAAGGGAATGGGGCACGATTCATCATAGCTGCTGAAGGGTTTCAGAATTATTTCTAAGGTCAACCGTTGATCTTTCGATTAATTGGGGATCATGATGTACTACTAGGTGCCACTCATGATCGTTCTATAATTGGTTAATTATAGACGACCAACATAATTCGAAAGCCTATTTAGTCACACGCACTACGAGTAATCCGAGGGATTTAAAATGAGTTGAAAATTGGATTTTCCAATCAAGAGAGATTAGGTTTGGTTGAGCCAAACGATAAGTCGAATCTGAATATTTCAGAGACACATCAGAAGTGTAAAATGGCTAAGTCTTTTGAAGACTTAATAGATGAATTAAATGAGTTTAATTCATTGGGGCGTGGCTTGGATGGGTCGGCCAAAGAGGGTCTCTAGCCTCTTTGCTTGGTCGACCACAACAAAGGGAGAGAACCAAGTTTTTGGTTCAATTTATAAAATAAACCAATTGTGTGGTTTGTTTTATAAAATTATGGATGATATAAATTTTTATATAATAAACCAAGGTTTGGTTTATTTTTCATGGAAATTAAAATGAACCATGGATTTGTTTATTTTATTTTATAAAATCAATCATGTATTGATTTACCATTATAAGAAAATTTATTCCATAAGAAAAAAGGAGACTTGGTCGGTTTTTATCATGAATTAAAATATTATAAAACATGGCATGATGGAATAAGTCATAGAAAATTTATTCCATAAGAAAAAAGAGACTTGGCGGTTGAGAGGCCACTATATAAAGGACCCAAGGTAAGGCTTGGATATAATCGAAGTATTCTTGCCTGGGCTCTCTCCCTCTCCTCCCTTCTTTCTCTTGGTCGGCCACAAGGTTTTTCTCCCTTCTTCTTGCCGTGAGCACAAGGAGAAGCACTGAGGCGAAAAAGTTCTTCCGTTGGGACGATCTTCCTCTCCGGCCATTATCACCTTGGGATTGGGCGCAAGTAATCTTCCTCCTTCTCGCCGGATTTGTGATTCCGGCCAACCTTGGTAGTGAGTTTTTCCGATGTGATTACTTCTCTCTTGGTTTTTCTTGTCGCATTCTCGGAAAATCTAGTAGTTCTCGAGAACACGAAACTCGTGGCTTTGCGAAGTCATCCCGAAGATACTCGGCGTGGACGCGAATAGAGGCAGAGCTTCCGAGGGACGCTTACGGTTGGATCTCGTCCCTTCCTTCGAGTTATGCGAGGTAATACGTAAATTAGTTTACGTTTCTGCAAAATTTTAAATATATGATCATGTCTACACAAGATAATGTTGCATGCTTAGATGTGTGGTTAAATAATTTGATTAATTATTTATGCTAAACCTTCCACTGCACGTAATTAATTTTAAAATTACGAACCCGCATCCATGTCAACATGCACCCGGTCCCAACAGTGGTATCAGAGCCGGTAAGTGTTCGACATAATCATAAAATTGTTTTGCGAAAATCTTTGTCATGATCTCAATTTTGGAAAATTTTCCAATTATGGAAACTTCCCAATTATGGTAAATTTCCGATTTAGGAATTTCAAGGTTTGGAAATCCTTATGAAATTTCGCAAACTTTTGAAATACCTCTGTTTCTGAAATTTTATGATAATTGTGAAAACTTTCCATTTTTGGAAACTTTCCAATTTTGGAAATTTTCATTTTGGAAATTTTTCAATTTTGGAAAAACGTAAATTTTCTTTGTACCAGAAACTTACAATTATTCTGAAAACCTTTTATTTTGGAAACTTTCCATTTATGGAAAGCTCGCAATTTTGGGCACTTTCTTTCAAGAAAGTCTAGACAAAATTATGGGAATATTAATTGGTATTTACATTCATAATTGGAAATTAAATTATTTACAAAATTCTTTATTTTGGATTGAGCCTCGGGGAGCCGTCCGATTTAAAGTTAGTTGTTATAATTAAATTTCCTAAATTGAATTTAAACTGTCAAATGTTTAATTTGGATTGAGCCTCGGGGAGTCGTCCAAATTATATTATCAATAAATTCTTATTTTGGATTGAGCCTCGGGGAGCCGTCCAAATTAAGTTATTGATATTAATTTTCCATAAATAAAATATGTGATCAAATCTTGGAAATTTTGAGGTGATTTTCAAACGATAATTTCATTATTTGATTTATGAGGTGATGCTCTTACATATTATTGTCTCCAAAATTAATTAGGAAAATTGTTTCCTATAGAGTATATTTTCTTAAATAAGATTTTCATGAAAATAATATGTGGTTGAATTAAGGGTGTAAAATACGGCAATTCGAAAATCCGGACCAGAAAATTTTTCGGGATTTTTCCGGATTGAGTCTAGGGTTTCCGACCCCTTAGGCGAAGTTTCGGAGAGTTAGATGGAATAAAATTATACATTTTGAGGGCTAAGGGCTAGTAAAGCAAACTAGGGGAGTTAAATGTTAAAAATCAGAAATCATAAGGGTTTAGTGTGAAATGGAGAAAATGAGGGGCTTTTTTACAAAAAGACCCCCTTTTTATTAAAAGCTCTCGGCCGGTGTCGTGCCCTAGTCGCAGATGAAGCCGCAGCCGCAGCCACCGCCTATTTTTCCTTCTTCTTCCTCCCCTTGTGCCCTAGCCGCAGACTCCTCCCCTCGCGCGAACCTAGTCACACTGCCCGATTTCTTCTTTTCCGTCTGTAGCTGACGCCGACGACGTCGACTACGCGCAGTGGAGCTCCGGTGCGTCTGTCTCCCTCCCCTTCTCTTCCTTTCTTCTCGGATTTGGCCGATGCCCTGGACTCCTCTTCAACCTAATTTCTCAGATTTGGGGTGGGCGATCGGAGCCTAGAAGAGTTGAAGAGAATTGGCACCGCTGACCGAGCACCTCGCCGAATCCGATCGGGTAAGGATGATTTTGCCTGGATGTTTTGTTGGTTCTGATCTTGAGTTGCTATATTGTGGTTCTACCTGCGTTTTGATTTAGTTCCATGGTGTAATCGAGTTTGGTGATGGTTGTTGGTGTAAGGATATCTCTGTTTTTGTCCCAGATATATGCAAATTGCGCCGTGTACTCCGTGAGATTTGGAATTAGATATTTTATTGTTTTTTATAAAATGGTTTAGTTGTAGAGTTCCAATTGGTATATTATTTTTGCCCTGATTTCGGAATGTTGCCGAGAGTTCTCTTTAATTGATTCTTGATCTAGTTCTGTTGTAAGTTTGGATCAGTAGTGTGGAGATAGATCTATTTGGATTAAGGGTTTCAATAGCAATTTAGTTGTGCAGCCTCTTTGATTGCTCCATTTTGGATGAATTATGATAGCTTCGTATTCTTGATCTTATGGGGTTTTATCATATGTTACAGTAGGAAGTTTATGTTGATCAGTAGCATGGCGGTGATGATCTTGTTCATTCTGGAAGAGATCTATAGTGTTGGATCGATTCATGTATCAGATGATTAATCCATGTTCTGATTTGGATGGTGGAATATTGAGTCGACTATGTTCTTTTAGGATTTTCTGATTTCAGCTTACGCCTTGATTTTGTGTGCTATTCTGGTAGTATGCTTTAGGTTGGATCAGTGTTGTAAGCAATAGGATGGGATTTATCTGGTTCATCTGGTAATGTTGATTAGTATGTAGCCGTGATCGATTGAAATTTATGAAAGGGGATAATTAGGAACCTTTCATTTAATTAGAGATAACTAAATGGAAAGGGAACCATTAGGTTAAACCCTAGTTTGGTTTAGGGAATAATTAGCTAATCATTTTTCTGCAAATAGCTAATTAAATACCTCCTTGATATACAGGACACTGATTGATTGCTGATTATTGGACGAGAGGTTCTCACTCGATACGGACTCCATTTGGAGGCGGGTACCCTTTGACTTATCTCTTATGATATTGTCATTTTGTTATGCATAGATTGTTATAGATAGCAGTAAGATTATACGCTATCCCTGAGTTATTATGCCTGTTCTGGATACTTGTTAGTTATCCCTGAGTTATTATGCCTGTCCTGGATACTTGTTAGTTATCCCTGAGTTATTATGCATGTCCTGGATACTTGTTAGTTATCCCTGAGTTATTATGCCTGTTCTGGATACTTGTTAGTTATCCCTGAGTTATTATGTCTGTCCTGGATACTTGTTAGTTATCCTTGAGTTATTATGCATGTCCTGGATACTTGTTAGTTATCCCTGAGTTATTATGCCTGTTCTGGATACTTGTTAGTTATCCCTGAGTTTATTATGCCTGTCCTGGATACTTGTTAGTTATCCCTAAGTTATTATGCTTGTCCTGGATACTTGCTAGTTATCCCTGAGTTATTATGTCTATTCTGGATACTTGTTAGTTATCCCTGAGTTATTATGCCTGTCCTGGATACTTGTTAGTTATCCCTGAGTTTTTTGCCTGTTCTGGATACTTGTTAGTTATCCTTGAGTTATTATGTCTGTCCTGGATACTTGTTAGTTATCCCTGGGTTATTATGCTGTTAGTTCCATACAGTCTCAGGTATTGTCATATCTATATGTATGCCTAGGGATCGTGATGTATCTCTTGCACTTGACATTGAGGGATCAGTAGTTTCTGGCTAGTATACCTTGTAGGTTACATGTATTTCCTGTTATAGGATTTCAGACTGAGACTTAGTATACTGAGGACTGGGTGAGGGGTTGCATGTGTTAGTCATGCACCATACCTGCACTGTTGCATGCCGGCGATCAGCGACTCCCTTGTGGTTGAGCCTAATCGTCTTCCGGCACATGATATGCACACACGGCCACTCATGGGTTAGTGGATACCGCTGGGTGTGTGCATTTGCTCTGTACTGCTCCGCTCGTCCGCTCATGGGTAGTGGTTTCGGAGCGTGGTAGCAGGCAGGGATCCCTTCTCTACCCATAGACCAGAGAAGATGAGAGAGAGATCTCCCCCATATATACATGGGGCGGAGCGATAGCTCCACCAGCATCCTGTCCACTTGGTCACTCAGGAGCAGTGATGGCAGAGTGCGGACAGTGTCATCGCTCTACCCACTCGGCCGACACAGTATCGCCTGTCTCGGTGGCTTGACTGGAGTTAGGGGGTGACCATGACATTACATCATGTGCATATGATGCATTTATGCATTGACTGTGTTTGCTGCATTTACTTGCTGCACTTGTTTGACATGCATATACTGGAGACTTATTATCTGAGATTATATGTCTATTGGTGCTCCATAGGTATTGATTACCCTCTTTTCAAGTTAGATGGATTCTGGTATGTATCTTGATTCAGTATCTTCAGTATACCCTTTCATATTGTTCATATGAGACTGTATCAGCGTAGACTCCTATTGTTATTATAACTTTCTACGCATATCTGTTGGGTATCCGCTGAGTTATGGACTCACCCCGTTGCCATATATGTTTTTATTTCAGGTTGAGAGACTTGGAGTCGCCAGAAGAGCCCAGCAGCCAGTCCCTACCCATCGCGACGACATGGTTTCGTTTTGTACTTTGTAGTGTATTGTTTTATATTTCTTTTAGCGATATGTATATGTCGTATGTGTCGTGAGCCCTAAGGGGTTGTTGTATTTGTTGTTTCGTCATAAGTCGGACCGGTCTGCAGTCAGGTATGGTTTATTATGTTTTATTGTTATGGTTTTTCTTAGTGTCTACATATATTTTGAGGCCTGAGGCCAATTAAACTGCGTGGTGAGGTTATATAGGTTATGTGTATGTGTAAGTTGTCCGCCGGACAGAGGAGGTGCTGTCCGATTTTATATTGGAACAGTGGCTCCTGGGTCTCGGGGCGTGACAAAGGGAATCTGTCTCTTAATTTAATAAGATTTGATTTAGAGAAATCAAGTCTTAAACATATTATTTCCGAAATTGATTATGATAATTTAGGAAATTGTTTCCCAAAATAATTCCTTGAATAAAGTATGAAATTAGAATTAGGAAATCTGGTTCCTAATTCAATTAATGAGACTTGATAAATTAAGTCACATACATACTTAATTAAGGAAATCGTTAGAACATGACATAATTTTATGTCATGAAAGTGCATAAAAGAAAAGGATGAGACCCAAAACCCCTTACAAAATATTAAGGCCAACACCTTCCATTAATATGGTTAGAACCAAAGTTTTGTTTCTCATTTGGGTTGATGGACACATCCATGCCCGGCTTGAACCTCAACATGTTCAAACCATGGAATTAGTTTTTGATTAATATAGTTGGAGTCAGAGGTCAATCCTTAGTTTTGGTTGTTGGACACATCCAAGCCTGACTAAACGGTTGAATGAGCTCCAACCATATTAAAACTATTTCTTGATTAATGGGTCAGCCTTAAGCTTGGAGCATCGATTTGTTGTGCCACAGCCAAGGTCGATGTAAAGAGAGGTGCAGTTAGGTGTTATGTGTATTGTTGCATACTTGTTAATGAGTTAACAATCCAATGATATATGCAAACATTCAATTAGTTGATAGCATAATGTGATAGTTACATATGTGTAATATGTAATCGGTATAATTACCTACCTTCATAGCTAAGAATAACTTGATGGACTCCAGCTATGGTTGTTCTTATCTATGGTTGGATATCAACCTATTTGGAGATGTTCCTACGATCTCCCGAATTGATAAAAAGGGTTATTCAATTCGAAAAATAAATAGGATTTAATTAATGTATATTGATGCATTCTTTATCATTCTCATCACATAACCTCAATTTGTATTTCTAGGATAATCACCTGATCATGTCTTCTCTGAATTTGCGTTCCATTTTGGACACCAATAAGTTAACTAAGGCCAAAAGGATTGAAAAGTCACTAAAAGGCACTTGCCATCACTGCGGCAAGGAGGGCTACTAGCGAAGAAACTGCAAGGTTTATCATGAGTCCTTGAAGAAGAAGGCATCCGATGCCCCATCCTCTTCAGGCATCTTCGTTATTGAATGTCACTCTATTTCCTCAACCACCTGGGTACTTGATACTGGGTGCAACTCACATATATGTAATGACATACACGGGCTAAGGAATAGAAGAAGACTCGTCAAGGGAGAAGCGAATTTGCGAGTTGGAAATGGAGCAAAGATTGCTGCTATTGCCATCGGAACATATTTGCTAAAGCTCCCTACTGGACTTGTCTTAGAATTGGATAATTGTTATTTTGTTCCTTCGTTAATAAAGAACATTGTATCTATTTCATGCTTGAATGAAAAGGGTTACCATTTAACTTTTAGTAACAATTGCTGTTACGTAACTTTAAATGGTGTTCTTTATGGGACCGAACTTTATGTAATGGTATCTACACATTAGATTTATCCGGTGACATTTTCAATATCGAAGTTAGCAACAAACGTGCTCGAATAGATAATCAAATAGACTCCTATACGTGGCATTGACGTCTTGGCCATGTAAGCAAGAAACGCATGACCAAATTACACCGATGTTGAATTCTAGTGTAACACCCCGAAATTTCCTATATGAAATATTAGGAAATATTATGAATTCATAAATATGAAATATTATGAATTCATAAATACGAAATATTATGGAATTCATGAAATAGTATCATGAAATATTATGAAATATTATGAATTCATAAATATGAAATATTATGGAATTCATGAAATAGTATCATGAAATATTATGAAATATTATGAATTCATAAATATGAAATATTATGGAATTCATGAAATAGTATCATGAAATGTTATGAAATATTATGAATTCATAAATATGCAATATTATTGAATTCATGAAATATTATTATCATGAAATATTATGTGAATAATATTTATAAAATATTATGTAAATAATGTCATGAATTCAGGAAAAATATTAGAAAATATTATGAATTCATAAACATGAAATATTATGAAATTTCATGATGGGCTTGGCTTAATGGGCTTTGATATGGATTAGTGCAAAAGGTGATAAAAAGGAGGGGGCAAGGATTGAACCTTGAACCTCCTAGTTGCACTCTCCATGTCTTAACCACTACACCAAGCATTGTTTCTTGTTGAGAGGATGAGAAACATGCTTGTTAAGTGTGTAAGAGTGAAGAGACATGTCTTTTCATGAGAAAAGTATAAATAAGGGGAAGTTGGAGTAACTTCCTTCTCTTCTTTTCTTCTTCCTCTTCACTCTTCCCCACCGAGACCCTCTCCCCCTCTCCTTCTCATTTTCGAAAATCAAGTCTAGGGTTCTAGCCCTAGAAAAGTTGGAAGGAAGAAGACCTTTGAAGGTTCTTGCCACTACTAAGTCTAAGGAGCCCTAGAGAAGATTCGGAAAGGATTTTCACTTGCCCTACAAATCTAGGGTACCCTACGGAGTAAGAGAAAGAGAAATCCAAGCGAAAGGATGTAAGTATCCTCTCGCCTGTGGCATAATCGCTATTGAATGTTTGCTTGTTTTGTTCTTTGGAAAATTCACAAGAACTTCCCTAGTGGAAGTTTCGGCCACTCCTTGTAAGGGGGTCCAAGAGAAGGCTTTTGATCATACTTTGATGCATGCTAGTACCCCTAGGAACTTTATACTCATATGTGATGTTTCCAAATTTTTGGAAAAACAAAAGTTAGGGTTTGGTACCCTACAAAGTTTCGGCCACCACCCACTTATGGGCTTTGGTTGCTTCTTGATGCATGAGGATATCCCTAGGAACTTAGGGTATGAATTTATGTTATTTTTCCATCATGTGTGATAACAAGAATTAGGGTTTTAGTGCCCTACAACTTTCGGCCAAGCATGATAGAAATTAGGGTTTGGGGATTTTATGATTTTCTATAATGGATTCATGCTTAGGAATGTAGATCAAGTGTTTGAATATATGTTTGTATGAATATTTGATACTCCTACCCTATGAAACTAGGGTTAGGGTTTAGATGGGTTTCGGCCAAGACCTAGGAATTAGGGTTAGTGAGGATTGAATTATCACATAATGTATCCATGCTTAGTATATTGTATGATAGTGTATACAAGGTGTTGTATAGATGGTTGTGTGAATATTTCATTGCCAAAAATTGAACTTGCCCTATCATAGGACTTTCGGCCAAGGCATAGACTTTAGGGTTTGTGAAAATTAATTATCCTATGATATATGTTTATGGTTGGGGATAATCATATGTATATGTATGTGGTGTTAAATGGAAGGGTTGATATGTAAACCTTAAATTGTTAGCATGCTATGATATGTTTATGTATGAGGTGTTTGAATAAATGTATGTGTGAATGATTAATGCAAAAGTCCTGATATTTCCCTACTCTTGATGTTTCGGCCAACCCACTAGGACTAGGGTTTGTAAAGGTCAAACTACCCTATGATATATGTTTATGGTTGGGGATGATCATATGTGTATGTATGTAGTGTTAAATGGAATGGTTGATAAGGAAACCTTAATTGTTAGCATGCTTTGATATGTTTATGTATGAGGTGTTTAAATGAGATGTCTGATTGAAATCTTAATTGATAGCATGCTACCACTTCCTACGATATGAGTATGACCTATGTGACCAAAGCTTGTCAGGTCTAAGGTAGGTTAAGTGGTTGAAATATGATGCATGATGAAGTATGTATGAACATGTATGGAATATGATATATGTATGAACAAGTACGAAATATGATGTATGTATAAACATGTATGAAATATGATGCATGTATGAACAAGTATGAAATATGATGTATGTATGGACATGCATGAAATATGATGTATGTATGAGCATGCCTTATAGCCCATGGGGCACACTTATGAAATTGCATGTGATATGTTAAAATGCTTGAAGGGATACTCAAATAGTATGGGATCAAGAGCACCCGAATGTGTGGTGTGTCCCTAGGGGATCAAGAGCACCCTTGAAGAGTGGTGTGTCCCATAAGAGTAAATATGGAGTATTCCTTAGCATATATGTAACAACATGATAAGTATTTTACTTTTAAGTTGTGTACCCGACTCGGAAGGGGGTCGTTAAACAAATCCGGGGTGCATGTTAACGTGGCTCCGATAGGACGGAAGGGTCCTGCTCTAATGACTTGGTGGCTCGCTACCCCAATTCATTAGGGAACGCGCAATAGTTTCCGCGCGATAGTTGGTACACAACAGGGCCCGATATGATATGGATGTATTTTTAAGTACTACCATTATGGAAATGTTTTGAAAACATTCTTTGAAAATATTTGTAATATGTGAAGAGTATGCTTGAGGTACTTGATACTGCATGTTAGAAACTTGGATGTTTAACATGCTTTGATGAACTCATTATGTGTACATGTTATGTTCTTTCGTACGGATTTTGCGAGTAGGACAGGATCCTTACTAAGCATTTATGCTTACTAGTTTATGTGTTGTCTTATGCTGCAGATAACACTTAAATGGAAGGAAGAGGCAGGAGGCTGAAGATGTGTGGGGTGGTGGCTCGGGAAAGAATGATCCTATATCTACTTAATGTGCCTATGTTTATGTTCCCTGACAATAAGTGTTGGTGATTAAGATTGACCTGGCATGACGATGTTTACCTTTAGAAGTCTTTTATATTTGATTATGTTATGAGTTACATTACTGGTGAATCTATCATATTGTAGAATGACTTTGATAGTTAAACAAGCATGCTTAGTCCTTAGCCCTTGCTTTATTGTTTTAATGTCATGCTAGAAGATAGAAAAAAAAATATTACTATATGATTGAGTTGTACGTAACCCCGCCCCGAGGGTAGATATAAGGGCGGGCGTTACATCTAGAATCATTTAAACCTGGTTCATTTGATACATGCGAATTATGCTTAAAAGGCAAGATGACCAAATTACCCATTTTCGAAAAAGGTAAACCAGTGGGAGAATTGCTTGGTCTAATACATACTGATGTATGTGGACAAATGTCAACTCTTGCATAAGGAGGCTATAACTACTTCATTACCTTTATCGATGATCACTCACGATTCGGGTATGTATTCTTAATGAAACACAAATCTGAAGCTTTTGAGAAATTCAAAGAGTTCAGAAGTGAAGTAGAGAAACGGTTTGGCAAAAGTATTAAGATACTTCGATCCGATCGGGGTGGTGAATACTTAAGTCAAGAGTTTCAAGATTATCTTAGGGACAATGGGATATTGTCTCAATGGACTCCGCCATATACACCACAACATAATGGTGTATCTGAGAGGCGTAACCGAACCTTGATGGACATGGTTAGATCTATGATGAATCATGCAACTCTTCCAAAATCCTTTTGGGGCTATGCGCTTAAGACAGCTGTTTACTTGCTAAACAGAGTCCCGACCAAGGTAGTCTCTACTACTCCATATGAGACGTGGAATAGTAAGAAACCTCATTTATCTCACCTAAAGATATGGGGTTGTCCTGCTTATGTAAAGCGGACTGTATCAGACAAATTGGATGCTAAGTCAAATAAATGTCTATTTATTGGATACCCTAAGGAAACGAAGGGTTATCAATTCTATCATCCCTTGGAATAAAAGGTGTTTGTTTCAAGGCATGCTGTATTTCTAGAAAAAGAATTTCTTTTACAAGAAACTAGTGGGAGTAGCATTGAACTTGAAGAAGTTCAAGAAACTCCAATAGACATTACAAAGACACCTAGTCTAGACCCACAACCAATAACTCATAATGATGAGCTATCAGTTGAACCTAAAACAACACCACTTCTTCGTAGGTCTGATAGGACACGCAATATTCCAGAGAGATATGGATTTCTCATAAGTGAATCGAATGACGTGTTACTAATTAACGATGACGAACCTATCAGTTATAAAGATGTTCTGAAAAATTCAGAAAGTGATAAATAGCTTGAAGCCATTAAGTCGGAAATGGATTCTATGTACGAAAATCAAGTATGGGACTTGGTTAACCCACCTGAAGGGATTAAGCCCATAGGGTGCAAGTGGGTTTTCAAGAAGAAAACTGACATGGAAGGTAATGTTGTTACCTTTAAGGCTAGATTAGTGGCAAAAGGATATCGTCAGAAACAAGGAATTGATTATGAAGAAACCTATTCGCCATTAGCTATACTTAAATCCATTCGGATGCTCCTGGCCATAGCAGCTCATTATGATTATGAGATATGACAAATGGATGTGAAAACAGCTTTCCTTAATGGAAACCTTCTTGAGGATGTATACATGATACAACCTGAAGGTTTCACATCGGTCAATAAAACCAAAGTATGCAAGCTTCGACGATCCATATATGCATTAAAGCAAGCATCCAGGAGCTGGAACATCCGTTTTGATGAGACAATCAAAGAGTTTGATTTCTCACAAAATCCTGACGAACCTTGTGTGTATAAGAAGGTTAGTGGGAGTGCAGTCGTATTCCTAGTGTTATATATTGATGACATATTACTTATAGGAAACGATATATCAGTCTTACAGTCAGTTAAAATTTGGTTGTCCAAAACTTTCTCCATGAAAGACCTGGGAGAAGCAACCTATATCCTTGGGATTAGAATCTATAGAGATAGATCAAAACGGTTGCTTGGTCTTTCGGAGTCTACATATATAGACCGAGTGCTAGAAAGGTTTAGCATGTCGGAATCCAAGAAAGGTTACCTTCCCATTAGGTATGGGATCAACCTTTCGAAGTCTATGTGTCCGCGCACAGAAGACGAGAGGATTTGCATGAATAAGATTCCTTATGCATCCGCGATAGAATCTATCATATATGCTATGTTATGTACTAGGCCCCATGTATCGTATGCTCTGAGCGTCACAAGCAGATACCAGTCTGATCCAGGAATGGATCATTGGGCGGCTGTCAAGACAATCCTCAAGTACTTTAGAATAACTAAGGATGTGCTCCTAATATATGGAGAAGGTGATATGATAATACGTGGGTATACAGATGCCAGTTTCCAGACAGATAAGGATGACTCCAAATCTCAGTCTGGATATGTATTTATTTTGAATGGAGGCGCAATAAGTTGGAAGAGTTCCAAGAAAGACACCGTAGCGGATTCTACCACGGAAGCGGAATATATTGCAGCTTCGGAAGCAGCAAAGGAAGCAGTCTGAATCAAGAAGTTTGTCTCAGAACTTGGTGTGGTTCCAACCATTGATGAAGCAATACCGGTTAATTGCGACAACAATGGAGCTATTGCACAAGCGAAGGAACCAAGGTCTCATCAATGATCCAAACATGTGCTTCGCCGCTATCATCTGATCAGAGAGATTATAAGTAGGAATGATATACAAATTGAGAAAATTCTCACTGAAAGAAATTTAGCAGATCCTTTAACTAAAGCCTTGCCTCAAAGCAAGTTTGAGGGTCATGTTAGAGCCTGTGGTATTGGATAGCGTAGCGATTGACATTAGGCCAAGTGGGAGTTTGTTAGTGATATGAGAAAAGTGTCCTAAGGTAATCGCCTTATGATTGTAATTATTTATTTTAATAAATGAATATTCACTATTTGAGTATACATGTTTATGTATTTGATTGAGATCTTAAACTCATTTACTGAATGTCCGCAATACAATTCACAGCATGAGAGAATTTGTGATGAATTCACAACTAGTGATTATCTCTACAAGTGCAATTGTGAAGTATTGAAATTGTCCCTAGTCGATGAATTGATAAATACGGACACTATCAATTCTGTTGAGACTAGCATGGGTTATTCTCTAATCAGCTGATTCTCACAGGCTGGTGACATTGGGATGTCCGAAGATAAACATGAATGCTAGTTAAGGGAACTAGTTCATTGGAGTGATTGGCTGTAAAACTTCATATGGTAGTCTATATATAGATATGTCAATGAAGTTCTTACTACAGCTTAAGTGCGATGTTCCTTTGACTTGCGGTGTTCAAGTCATCTTGGTCATGGAGACTTATACTTTGACATCTTAAGCAAGCATCTCCAAGGAGGTGTGGACCCAAGATGATTGGGTATAAGCCGAAGTGCCCGAAGATGTTTGAACAGCCTACAAAGGATTCACCACTCGTTGCAAGGAGATGTATACCCAAGGCCTATCGTCGGATTGTTACTCGAAGCCTCTGGCCAGAGCATGATATGTTCAGAGTATGAATCTCTTAAATACATGAGAGTAATTAGAATCCGTAAGACGAGAAAACGTTACTTGGGCTAGGTGTGACGTAGTCAGCCTAGTGGGGACTGACACACATAGACCATGTCCTGAACCAAGTGGGTATAAGATGGTGAAGGGAATGAGGCACGATTCATTATAGCTGCTGAAGGGTTTCAAAATTGTTTCTGAGGTCAACCGTTGATCTTTCGATTAATTGGGGATCATGATGTACTACTAGGTGCCACTCATGATCATTCTATAATTGGTTAATTATAGACGGCCAACATAAATCGAAAGCATATTTACTCACACGCACTACGAGTATTTCAAGGGATTTAGAACGAGTTGAAAATTAGATTTTTCAATCAAGAGAGATTAGGTTTGGTTGAGCCAAACGATAAGTCGAATCTGAATTTTTCAGAGACACATCGGAAGCGTAAAATGGCTAAGTCTTTTGAAGACTTAATAGATGAATTAAATGAGTTTAATTCATTGGAGCGTGGCTTGGATGGGTCGGCCAAAGAGAGTCTCCACCCTCTTTGCTTGGTCGGCCACAACAAAGGGAGAGAACCAAGTTTTTGGTTTAATTTATAAAATAAACCAATTGTGTGGTTTGTTTTATAAAATTATGGATGATATAAATTTTTTTAAAATAAACCAAGGTTTGGTTTATTTTTCATGGAAATTAAAATGAACCATGGATTGATTTATTTTATTTTATAAAATCAATCATGGATTGATTTACCATGATAAGAAAATTTATTCCATAAGAAAAAAGGAGACTTGGTCGGTTTTTATCATGAATTAAAATATGATAAAACTTGTCATGATGGAATAAGTCATAGAAAATTTATTCCATAAGAAAAAAGAGACTTGGCGGTTGAGAGGCCACTATATAAAGGACCCAAGGCAAGGCTTGGATATAATCGAAGTATTTTTGCCTGGGCTCTCTCCCTCTCCTCCCTTCTTTCTCTTGGCCGGCCACAAGGCTCTTCTCCCTTTTTCTTGCAGTGAGCACAAGGAGAAGCACCGAGGTGACAAAGTTCTTCCGTTGGGACGATCTTCCTCTCCGGCCATTATCACCTTGGGATTGGGCGCAAGTCATCTTCCTCCTTCTCGCCGGAATTGTGATTCCGGCCAACCTTGGTAGTGAGTTTTTCCGATGTGATTACTTCTCTCTTGGTTTTTCTTGTCGCGTTCTTGGAGAATCTAGTAGTTCTCGAGAACACGAAACTCATGGCTTTGCGAAGTCATCCCGAAGATACTCGGCGTGGACGCGAATAGAGGCGGAGCTTCCGAGGGACGCTTACCGTTGGATCTCGTCCCTTCCTTCGAGTTACGTGAGGTAATACGTAAATTAGTTTACGTTTCTACAAAATTTTAAATATATGATCATGTCTACACAAGATAAAGTTGCATGCTTAGATGTGTGGTTAAATAATTTGAGAAATTATTTATGCTAAACCTTCCGCTGCACGTAATTAATTTTAAAATTACGAACCTGCATCCATGTCAACATGCACCCGGTCCCAACAAGCATCAGTTTGTTTTCTTTCCTTGTCTAGTTTCTTTCTGTGTTTTGTGTTTCCGCTGCTAATCTGATCACAGGAAGAAGAAGGAGCTCAAAGAAGCTGATTTGAGTGTCTGGCTACATTCACCCCCCCCCTCTATAGCCATCCAAGCACCAACAAGAACTTGGTCTTCCTATAGGAAGCCCTACCTTATCGTGATTGGATCATAGCAATGCAAGAGGAGTTAGCCCAATTTGAAGGGAACCAAGTCTGGGAACTAGTACCTAAACCTGAGGGCAAATCCATTATTGACACTAAGTGGGTGTTTAGGAATAAGCTAAATGACCAAGGGGAAATAGTTAGAAATAAAGCCCGCTTAGTAGCTAAAGGGATCAGTCAAGTCGAAGGGTTAGACTATGATGAAACCTATGCCCCAGTAGCCAGACTTGAGTCTATTAGAATGTTGCTAGCCTTTGCAGCCCATAAACGATTTAAACTCTACCAAATGGATGTGAAGTCAGCTTTTCTGAATGAGTTTATTAGAGAAAAGTCTATGTAGGACAGCCCCCCGATTTTGAGGACTTAGAAAAACTTGACCATGTTTACAAGCTCAATAAGGCACTGTATGGACTAAAACAAGCACCCAGGGCATGGTATGAACGTCTATCAACCTACCTTATTTCTAAGGAATTTAAACAAGGACAAATTGACTTAACTCTGTTTATTAAGACCTTAGAAAAAGACATCTTTATTGCCCAAATCTACGTTGATGATATAATTTTTGGATCCACCAACTCAAATTTCTTAAAAGAATTTATAAAAATAATGGAAAATAAATTCGAAATGAGCTTAGTTGGTGAGCTCAACTTCTTTTTAGGATTACAAATTAAGCAAACTAGGGATGAAATTATGTCCATCAATCCAAATATGCTAAAGAGTTAATAAAGAAATTTAAAATGGATAACTCCAAAAGCATAAGTAACCCTATGGCCACAAATGTAAAAATAGATAGTGACCATGATGGTAAACCTATAGACCTTAACCTATATCGAAGTATGATTGGTAGTCTACTTTACCTTACAGCCAGCAGACCTAATATCCTTTTCACTGTAGGAATGTGCGCTAGATACCAAACCTGCGCTAAGGAAACACACTTAGCAGCCCTAAAAAAATACTTAGATACATCAAGGGCACCCTAAATGTAGGGATTTGGTATCCTAGGACCTCAACTTTTGACCTGTCAGGATACTCAGATTCTGACTATGCTGGTTGCAAACTAGATAGAAACAGTACAAGTGGAAGCTGCCAACTTTTAGGAAATAGTCTAGTGAGTTGGTGCAGCAGAAAGCAACATTGTGTAGCTCTATCCACAACTGAAGCTGAGTATGTTGCTTTAGGAGAGTGTGTATCACAACTCTTATGGATGATGCACACTCTTAAAGACTTCCAGCTTGACTACACCCAAACCCAAGTCTACATTGATAATATAAGTTCAATTAATCTAACTAAGAACCCAATTCAACACTCTAGAACTACACACATAGAAGTCAAACACCACTTCGGGAGTGTTTGGGAGAGCTTCTGCTACATGCTTTTTAGATTCTGGCTACACAGAATCACTTTTGAGTGTTTGGGAAGGCTAGATTCTGCTTTAGCTTCTGTTACTTTTGCTCAGAAGTTAGAAGCAAGAATTTGATACTTCTACCTGCTTCTGCTTTTTTATTTATGATATAACATTAAAAAATAATATTTATATCCTTAAATAATATAACATTTTACCTGATTACCACTTGACCTAATTTTATCTCCTCAATCATATTGTACTAATATTTATTTTTAAATAAAATTTTATTTTTTTATAAAATTTCAATCATATTGTACATTTTCAGAATTATATATATATATATATATATATATATATATATATATATTATATTTATATAAATTATATTATTTTTTATTTTTTATTAATTTTATATATTTTTTTCAAATATTCAAATTATAAAAAAATTAATTTTAATACTATATTTAAAATAAAATAATAATTATATCACTATTTAAAATATAATAATAATTACGTGAACAAATTATTGATAGTATCGAAATTATATTTAAATAATTAAAAAATGATTAATTTATATAGTTTAAGGATATTATTGTCATTCAATTAAAAATTAAGTTTGGAAACAATTATTCTCCCAAACACTCAAACTTTATCTTGTATCAGCTTTTGGCTTCTATTTTCAAACACTGCTTACGTTAGCTTCTTACTAACTTCAAGATAATCACTACAAGAATCACTTTTCAAGAAGTAAAAGCTCTCCCAAACACTCCCTTCGTAAGAGATCATGTAGACAGGGGTGAGATAGTCCTTAAGCATGTAGACTCAAAATCTAACTTAGCTGATATCTTCACCAAACCCTTACCTGAGTTTGAGTTCAACTCACTAAGAAGCCAGTTAGGGTTATGCTTGGTAGAATAGGACTGCTCTAATTATATTTTTTTAAAACTATTTTATTTTCTATAAAATCATTTTCTTTATTTATTTAAAATGATTTTTCTGACTTAGTTTTTTTTCAAAACTTATCCCCTTCAAAACTAGGTTTTTTCGCAAATGGACTTAGCCTAGGCCTAACCCTAGAACTGCATGCACCTATAGATCTAGAAGCCAGCATCTCACAAGCACCTTAGGGTACTTTTGATTGATAACCTAGAATGGGTTGAGATGCTTAGGTCTATGCCTTGATTCAAGATGCTTTAAGTCAGTGCATCTGCAGTAATTGGGGCAATAAATACCAATTAATAGTAATCAGGTTAAGTGTCAAGCATAGAAAATCTAACTTGATCAGATCACTTAACTTGACTAACCCTAGCGAAAGCAACTGTTTATAACAGTTAGTAAGTAGCTAATTGGGTTAGACAGGACCCGAAAGAGAAAATTTGAATTGATTTGGTCCAGTTTATACTTAGAATTGGTTCAGTACATCACCTTACTCTTACTCAGTTTTATTGCTATATTTTTCTATTTTTTTTTATATATGGCAAAGGGGGAGAGATTGGAAAGGAGAGAAAAGAAGGTTTTAAAATTTAATTTTGTTTTCAAAACTTTTATCTCCTTTTTCAAAAAGTAAAGTAATTTAAAACTGCTGCTGGAAAATTTTCTAAGTATTAACACTGCCTGAAAATTGTCTAAGTGTTAAAATTTCAAAATCAGTTTAGAAAATTTTCTAAAGTAAGTGTTTTGGAAATTATGTTAACTCAAAAATTGCTTTCGAAAGATTATTTACTCTAAATCTTTGGTGGAAAATTTTCTAAGTGTAAATTTCAAAAGTCTCCTAAAAATTTTCCAAGTGTCCAAATCAATATTTTTTTGGAAAATATTTTCTAACTTAAAAACCTTTTCTTGAAAATTTTCTAAGTATTGAAAATTTTCTCCGAAATACGATCCACATCGGACGTCGGTAACGAAAAGTGTAATTAGTTTCATTTACTGCAATATTTCTATACTCAAATTGTAAACTATTTTTGTGCGATTATAGTATTGCCCAAAGTAAATGGTCAAGGACCGTGAGCCTTGGAGTAGGAGCCGACCGCGACTTCGAACCAAGTAAAATCCTTGTGTTTCTGTGTGATATTTTTTGTTTCCGCTGCATTTACTCTTTCCTTAATCCGAAGAAAAAGTTTTAACGATATTCACCCCCCTCTATCGTTTCTCTCGATCCAACAGGATCTGTAAGGATCTATAGGCAAAAATATTTAAAATTGAAGTGGAAATAATAGATCTCATGAGTGATTCATGCGAAAGAAAACTCATATAAAGTTAATTTACAAATTCCTATCGTATAGGTATACCTTTGACGCGTGCCCTTCGCTTATCCCGCTTCTCCGAGGTATGTCGGATCTCTTGCACGTTCAAGTGTACATGCCTCTATGTGTATCCACACGAACATGATCTCTCAAGATTCAGAGAAGAATCGCTTTTGTGGTGCTAGCCACAAGAGGAGATTCACAAAGCAAGAAGGAGAGGGAGAAGAGGATTTTCGGCCAAGAGAATGAGGGGAAGGAAAAATGATAAGTTCTACATCCAAATGACAAAAAAAAACTCTTTTATACTCATTCCATGAATATGAAAAGTTTTTGTCCCTTTAGCTTCCTTCTATTAATGCCAATAAAAACCCAATTAGAACATATTTTCTCGTGTGACTCTTCATCCAATGAAGAGAAATTTTTCATCTTCCTCTATTATTAATTTATTAAATATTTTGATGAATTAATATCTCATTCAAATGTAGTTGAGTCTAATCTAAATGAGTTTAACTCAAATTAGATCTCAATCCCATAATCCAATTAGATTCACTTGAGTCTGACTCAATTAATCCAATTCAGATCAAATCTTAGTCAAACTAAGATCAATTAATCTCCGAAGCATCGTGTCCTTAGTGTGTGACCCAATAGGTTCTTGTAACGTTGGCAATGCCTCTTAGCCACTTTAGACACATAAGCAATGAGCGGCATCTAGCAATACATCATTGCTACCCAAGTGACGAGAATGTCAAGATCTCACTTAACCTCCATGACTATGACTATATATGACCTTGTCCTTCTATCGTCGATATCTAGATTGACCAATGAGGCATAGACCGTATCATCCTCGATCAATCATTGTGTTTCTTGATCTCTGAGTAGACTCGCTCAAATAAATGAACTCAATATCTCATATTGACTCATTTGAGCATGACCATGCATTTTACTAGTCCTACTCGATCAAGGGGCCCACAAATATCACTTCCGCCATATGGGAGTGATAGATCTCATGTACATCACTCACATCCCTCCACATAATTCATTACATACCCAGTGATCGCCTTTATAGTCCACCCTGTTTCGGGTGATGTTTGACGATACCAAAGTACATAACCCTTTATGTAGGAAACCGTAGTGAATTCAGGTTTAAGGACTATTCATACTAATAGTCACATGAGAAAGTTTATGACACTCATATGATAATCTACGAAACTTTCTCATGGCGGGTCAATTCAATACACATTCTCTAATGTATACCCATGTGTCAACTTGATATCATATATCCATGACTTATGAGTTCAAATCATCAATTAACCTACATGCTAGTCTCCATGCATTAATATTGTCCTTGAATATTAATGCTTGACTAGGAATGGTTTAGTATAGTGCTTTCTATAGCATCTCACTATCAATTCAACCAATCGATATGATGTAGATAAGAACCTACTACCCAAGGATATTATTATACTTAGTTATTTGACACAAATATAAAGTATAATAATCAAACATGCCTTTATTAATGATAAAATATGATACAAAAAGTCTCTAGTCAATCATCACATAATTGGTTCTAGGGCTCCTATTAACAGGATCGGACTGATCGTCTGAGGTTGAAAAAATCACATTAATCATTTTTTTATATCTTAAGAAGATAGTATTCTTTTAGCCCATAATTAAAACCCAAATTAGATCACTTTATTCGCTTAACTCTTTTTGGCAAGATCATATGTTACGAATATAACATATAAGTCCAAATTTAGGGAAATACTAACAATCTTTCACTTGGATTACATTTGATACCACACATGACTCATAGCCAGATATGGTTAGTTGAGCTCAACAATGGCTGTTGATGAAAGAAATACCTCTAGAACCTTCTAGATTTAGTATAGCATTAAAGTGGTTATTGTTACTATATCTACAACTAGAGTCACTTTAGGCATAGGTCATGAAAGCCTATGCATAAGCCCCAATATTTGGCCAAATATTTTTAATATATTAAATATAATTTTATGTATATTTTTTAAGAGGATGAAAAAGAATATGACTCATGTAAAAAAAGTTTACATGATTTCCTTCTCTTGTCAAAGCTTAGGATTTCGCAAAGATCTCATTGTGGTTTTAACAAATAGAGTCATAAAGGGGATCTCCTTTAAACATTTTAAATTTATTTTTAATTATGTATATTATTTTATAATATTTAATATATTACTCTTCAATATCTCTGAAGCCTAGCCTTCTCTCGTTATGTTTCTCCTTTGTTGATGATGCTTTCTTCTCTCGTCGGTAAGAATATGAATTAGATTTTTTTTTATACAATGCAAAATAAAAATGCTAATTTTTTTGAGTTCTGTTGGCACCTTGTCGTTTAGCTAGGAGGGGGGGGGGCAGTTAATTGCTTCTTTTCGATTTTTCATCCTACATGTTGTTATGCGCAAGCGGAAATACAATTAAACTAAAACTAACAACTAAGAAGACAAACCAATTTACGTGGTTTGGAGATGAAGCTCTTACTCCACGGCTGCCCGTAAGGTAGAAGATCCTGATCCATCGGTGGATGACTCCCCGGAAGACCTCCGGCTAGCTCGTGTAGCTCCTTGTGGGTGGAAAAACCTAACCACAACCCGCAACACCTTCCTAAGCTCTTAGACTACTAATTGGCTTTTAACCAAAGCCAATTTTGTCAAGAAGTCTCAGCCAAAATCGAGCTCTCTTAAACAGAGCTCTTTGTTGAAAAGACCGTTACCAGTCAACTGGTCAAGCACCAGTCGACTGGTCCCACTTGAATTCGAACATTACAGCCCAACGTTCGAATTTTAGCTGCCATCAGTCGACTGATCCAGGATCAGTCGACTGATCTTTCTGTGAACATCATCAGTCAAATAATCAAGCATCAGTCGACTGGTCCACCCTTACACCTAAGGTTTCCCTTCCCGAGTACAATTCCCTCAACACTCAACCTCTCACGACTTAGCTGACTCTTCACCCAACAGCCTCGATCTGTTGCCTTCAAGCCCCCTTCGACTTTGCCACTCGTCCCTCGGATGCATGCAAGCCCGCGGCTCATCCCCCCATGTCATCCTTCGCATATGCCTCGAAGTCCACTTCTCTTGGCTCATCATCCCCGCTTTGTCCACGGTCCCTCGGATACATACAAGCCCTCGGATTGTCTCCTCATCCCATCCTTCACCGGACCCGAAGCCGTCCAGCTAAGTCCATGTGTATCTTGCAAACCTGCTCACTCAAATACACACATCAAATACAAGGGTGAACCTAACATAAAACTTTGCCTAAACATCAAAACACATGGTCATTCCGGACCATAGATTGCCCCAACAATCTCCCCCTTTTTGATATTTGGCAATACATTTAAGTTATGGAAAACAAATAGCAAACACACAGCTAATAACCAATTGGACATACGTTGCCAAGGCTTCACCTTGGACTTATACCGCCAATGCATATGCAATGCAAACATGCATGGATCCTATCACAAGGCATCCCCACACCTAACCTCCCCAATGAGTTTAGGACTTTTACCAAACCGGGCTTTTTAAAACATCTACAAGGCTCCCCCTATATTGGACTTATAAAGGCTTTTTAAGAACCTTCCCAAGGTTCCCCCTTTGCCACCAAATGAGCAACAATGTTCCCCCTTTACCTAAGCTCCCCCTTGACCTAGGATCTCTTGGAAAGGCGTGTTTGATTTCTTATTTAAACCTAACAGTTCTCCCCCTTTGCTACACATCAAAAAGACTCCAACAATTTCCCTCTTATTGGATTCTTTAATCTCTAATGATCATAAATATAGTGTACTAACCCCCCCATAAGATTACACACTTGTTTTACATCATTTGGACACCTCTCGATTGCTGAAAAATAATTTCAGCCTTTACCAGTCGACTGCCCCCTGAATCAGTCGACTGGTACCCTAAATATCTCATTTTCAACATTTCTAACCCAATTTCAAAAATACGCCAGAAATTCCACAAATCTCCAAAATTTCTCAAATTTTGTGGAGAGGTTTGTAGTACCCGTGTCTACTTGGGAAAGATACATCCAAACTTGTATCTATCACCAATCCCAAGATTGACACAAAACCCAAAACTAGCTAAATGGTTCAATTGAACCTTGACCAAAAGTCCTAGTTTTGACCTCCTCTTGATATCTCTGCTTATATCAAACCATAATGCATTCCTAACATTTGTTTATATGACATTTATACCTCAAAAACCAACTTTCATGCTATATGACCCCAATGTCATATTTTCATGCATGAAACTTAAACCCAACGTGCCAAATCCCTAGGATTGAGACTCCAAATCCGTCTCCACATCCTTTGGCATATTTCATGACCCATCTAGACTTCCAAGAGAAATCCTCCCAAGATCCATAGATTATGGGTCCCAACTTGGCTCCTAGAGCTCCCCCTTGAGCTCTTAGCCATAGCCACCTCCCTAGGTGACTCAACAAACTCTAGGCAACATTGGAGTACTTCCGGTGACTCTTGGCCTACAACCTTCACTTTTATAACGTTGGACCCCTTGTCCTTAGTTAAAACTTTCTTCTTTCTTTTAAATGACATCCCCTTGCTATTTTTGGACTTCCCCTCCTTGCTGTAGTTATATGCTACCCTAGCATATTTCTTTTCATTGGCATTGGAGAACTTAGATCTGTATTCTAAACCCGATTTATCATTGTTGAGTTTTTGACTACCCAACACCATACCTAAACTCTTAGATCCAATAGTGAATCTATCTAGGGTTTTCTCCATTTCTTCAAGTCTTGCCCTCAAGACTTGATTTTCCAACTCTAGAGCTCTAACCCTAGAGTCAACCTGTCCACCTTGGACACTCCTAGACCTACCCACCTTCCTAGGCATATGTCTCCCTTTCTTTGGTTTAATGCCCTGATCATTAACCACTCCATCCCTTAGGTATGGTAGTTTGGGTCTTTCTTGGTCTAGCTTTAGGTAATGATTTTCTAGAATTATCTACCTTGTTAACCCTATTCCTATCATTATACCTAAATACATGAGTATCCTTAACAAGCATGTAAGAATTTGAAATTGGATTTAATTTTAAATAAGGGATTCCCTGCCCTTTTACCTTTGAAGCTCCCCCTTGACTTGAGCTCCTCTTCTTTTCCAATTTCTTGAAGTGCGCCAATTTCTTGATCTCTCCTTTCTTTGGGCACTTGGTGTGGTAGTGTCCATGCTCACCACATGTGAATCAAATTATATGCTTCTTATCCTTCTTTGCTCCATCCCTACAACTCATGTTAGTTTTCAAATTATTTGAATTGAGTTTAGGATTTACCTTATTTTTCTTATCCAATGGACACTTGACCTTGTAGTGTCCCTTTTGATTGCACCCGAAGCAAATTATATGATCCTTTGACTTTGCTTTGGTGGAGGTGGAGACTTCTTCTTACTCCGGTCTTGAGGATGGTCTTTCCTCCCCCTCAATCCTTGACGTGGAGACTTCTCCTATTTCTTCCTCACTTGAAGATGTAGACAATTCCACTTTCTCCTCCTCTTCGAATGTTGAACTTGATTCAACCTCCGATTGGTCCTTCTCCTTCTCTTGGACCAATGATCCCTTTTCCTTGGGTTCCTCTTCTCCTTGTCTTTGTATCAGATTCTCATGTAAAGCTATCACATTTCTCCTGTAACGACCCAGAAAATTTTCTTAATATTTTCTTTAAAATATTGATCATGTCTAGATAATTTTTCGAAGGACCTAGAGATATTAGTACGAACCTTAGCCTAGAAATCCATAACTTTCTCATTTAAATTGAGAAACTAAGTACTAATGGGCCTTATATGGGCTTTCTAGTACCATGATTATCGGTAGATTTTAGGCAAAAATTTAATATAAATATAAATGGATTTTAATTAGGAATATTAGTAGGATTATGGGTGAGTTTTAGCATGATATTCCTATTTAAATTGAGAAGTTAAGTACTAATGGGCCTTATATATGCTCCAAAAATGGGTTTTAATTAGGTAGAATTTAATATAAATATAAAAGAATTGTAATTAGGAATTTTAGCATGATTATGGATGAATTTTAGGGAATTTTCAAAAATAAGGAAAAATGAAATAAAAAGAAAATAAAAATAAAGTGCATGCACCAAGGATTGAACCTTGGACCTAGTCTACAACCATGGATGCTCTAACCAATTCACCTAGCAAGGGAGTGCTAGTAGAGGATGAAGTGGATTTTGGTTAAGGCTTAGGGGAAAATGAAGAGTCATGAAGGGAAGAGACACCATGACTCTTCACTTGCCTCCTTAATGAGGTATAAAGAGGTGGCATGGGGGGGGGGGGTTACTTTGCTTCTTCCACCAAGTCCTTCCCTCTCCCTCTTCCTTCCTCATCTTAGCCGAAACCTCAAGGAGAGGTTTCCCTTTGGAAAAGCTTCACAAGAGGGTCTCTCTTCCAAGATCCAAGGTTTTTACAAGGTTGCAAAGGCTAGGGGTGGTCAAGAGATAACAAGGTCTTCATCCTCTTCCCCATCTAAGGTCTAAAATCAAGGTAAACCAAGGTAAGACCCCCTCACCTGTGGTGTAATGGTTTTTCTTGATATGGATACGATCTAAGCTTTTTGTTTGAGATCTAAGATGAAAATCCATGAAGAAGGACTTAGGGTTTCGGCCACCTTCAAGTTTTATGGCTAGGATTAGTTTTTAACTTGCAAATGATGGTTCTTAAGTCTTCTTATGATGTAAATGATGTTAGTAGTGATTCATATGAATTTTGACATGATTAATAGCCCTTATGAATTTCGGCCAAGAACCCTATTCCATGGTTGGACCTTGATCTAACCATTCAACATGTTAATTTTGGTTCCCCTATGACATGATGGATAGAAATTGTGTTTTTAAGAATTTTTCCATGAATTTTAGGGACCCTTTGAGTTTCGGCCAAGAGCAAATCTAGGGTTAAAGGATTAGGGTTAACCTTAATTATGGGATCAAATGTTTTCTATGGCATTGTATGTTTGTATAAGATGATATAGGTGATTCATATGAAGTTTTCCATGGACCTAGGTTTCCTTAGGGTTTCGGCCAAGGCCATAACCTAGGGCTAGGGGTGAGTTAAGACCACAAGGATGTTTGTTTATAGGGTACTAAGATGTATGGATATGTTTGATTATGATGGGAGAATTTTATGTCAACCAAAACCCTAGCCTATGGGACATGAATTGTATGATAGGTCATTTGTATGATGATTCATAAATGCTTAGATCATGTGCCATGAACCTAAGGAAATGTATCATGTAGGAAAGGATCTAGGCATGTTTTCCTATGTACCATGACCATGCATGTTTTTATGAATTACCTACGTACCATGACCATGCATATGTTTTTATGAATTAAGATACTGGTTACGTAGGTATGCCATGATTTATGAATAATATGTATGTATGCCATGAGTTGTGAATGATACGTATGCATGTCATGTTTATGGATGAAAATGATGAATAAAGTTAAAGTTCATGCTTTCAAGGCATAATAATGATATGGAATGAAAATGATGAATGAAGATAAGGTTCATGCCTTCAAGGCATAATGATGATGTTAGGCATTAAGAATGAATGAATATGCTATGTATGTTTTATGAATGAAGAAGCATGTGAAAGTATTTTATTTTTAAGAATGGGCTTGTACCAGACCTGAATAAGGTCCACGGTTCTGGACTATCGATGAAGCTGTCCACGGTTTGGGACTACCGATGAAGCTGTCCTTACAGTTCGGGACTACCGATGAAGCTGTCCTTACCCTAGTAGGTCGAGATTAGCTACCTCGTATTTACTTAGGGATGCACGCATATGATGTATGAATGTGGTACAAGCCAGGGCCCCAATGAATGTTATGATTATGTTTAAGTATTTAAAAGTATGATTTAAAAACTAAGCATCCTTATGATATATGCATTCGCCACATGCATCCATCCATGTTATGCATTATGTTTATGATAAGTATGTTTATGCCAAGTAAGTTTATACAAAGCATGTCTATGCGAAGTATGTTATGCAAAGTATGATAATGCGAAGTATGTTTATGCAAATGATTTTATTTATGTTCATGCTAAATTATGATGCCATGATTTTATTCACGTTCATGCTAAATTATGATGCCATGATTTAATTTATGTTCATGCTAAATTATGATGCCATGATTTTATTCACGTTCATGCTAAATTGGGATGCCATGATTTTATGTTTGTTCATGCTAAATTATGATGCCATGATTGTGTTTGTGTTTATGATAAGAAGCATGCTATGATACGTAGGATTGAAGCTATATGTTTATGTTTATCGGACGTATGTATTTTTGTGAGTAGGAAAAGGGTCTTACTAAGCCTATGTGCTTATAGTTTTATTTTTCTTATACCGCAGATCAAGCATGAAATTTCTAAGGGAAGCAGCAGGAGAGGCAAGAATATGTGTGTGTGGTAGTGACATGGCCAAGAATCCCTCTCATTTCTCTTATCGCATGTTTTGTGATCTGACAATGTTTATTTTGGTTTTATGCTCGACTTGTGATAGTTATGCCTAGGAAACAACTTACTATTCGTGATGTTTATGGATAAACTACTTGCTACCTGAAATGCTTATGAATAAGTTATGGAAAGTCGATATCATAATGCTACGCATGCTGGTAATATGTTACCTGAAATGCTTATGAATAAGTTATGGAAAGTTGATACCATGATGCTAGGTATGCTGATAATATATTAAATATAATGTCACCATGTCCCTGAATGATAACCCAGACATGTGTATATGATTTAAGTATTAGTTGCATGGTTAAAAGCATGTGTAAAAGAATTTACTATTCCGCTGCATTAAGATGTGTTATATGTACATGTATGTTTAGCGTAACGCCGCTTTTGGAGGGAAAAAAAAAGCGGGCGTTACAGGTTGGTATCAGAGCTGTTGCCATCTCACTACACACACATCAAGCCTCCTTCCTGCCGCTTCCAAATAAGTACCTTTATGCATGCTTTATGTTTTCTTGTATGAATTCTAGCATATATAAGTATGAATGATACCTCATGATAAGATGATGGAAAGTATTTGTGAAAATATGTGTATATGAACGATATTCTGTATTGTTTTATTTATAAAAATCAAATAATTAGGAATTCAATATGGGGTAGGGATAACAATAACACGTATTAACCATACTTGCCCTTTATGAAGGAAAGCATGGCTAGAAGACAGAGTAACCGACTTAATGAGACTACCCCCTCTCCTGATCTGGTGCAAATAGTGACCCAACTTCAGCGTCAAGTGACGGAGCAGCAGCAAACCATTAATACCCTATTGAACCAACAAGAAAATTCTACTACTCCTCCAGCGAATCAGACTGCCATACCCGTGGCGCCTACGGTTACACAAACCCCTCTGACAGGCTCGACCACTGTGGCCCGACAAGAGGCTTACCTGATCCAGTGGTTGAGGCTGAAACCGAAAAATTTCTCGGGTGTTGGCGAACCATGGGACGCCCAGGCGTGGTTCAAGACGGTGGAAAGTACACTGGAGTTGCTGGACTGGCCTGAGCATGAGAAGATCAAGTGTGCATCATTCTGCCTTTCTGGGGATGCCAGAATGTGGTGGGAAAGGGTCAAGGCCAAGAGACAGGTGAACCAGATGGCGTGGTCAGACTTCGAACCAGAATTCTTTGAAGAATTCTTCAACATGCGTGTCACAAACAAACACTACGACGAGTTCACGAAATTTCGGCAGGGCAATCTCTCGGTCAATGAAGCCGTGAAGAAATTTAATCGACTGGCTCGTCTGTGCCCTGAGCTGGTCAGCATGGAGAAAGAGACGGCCCGACTTATGCTGAAGATGTTGCGGCCCGAAATAGCCCTGAACGTGGCTGGCGGAGTTAACAGACCCCAGACCGTCGAGGAACTTTTTAGTAGTGCCCTACTCACTGAGAACTATCTGAATAATATCAATCAGCAAAGGAAGGCAATGAATGAAAGTAAAAATCAAGTTCACTCCAAGATTCTCGATTCTTTCTCTCATTATCCTTAATGTCCTTTCCGTTAATGATCGCTTAGGAGGTCAAAAGTCCTAGAGCACCCCCGCTAATTGGAAGGGAGATCAAAGTGGTAAACGAAAGCCATGGAACAACTCTCAAGGGGGCCCAGCAAATAAACAGACCAAGCCTTCACCATGCGCGACATGCGGGAAAAACCACTCCGGGGAATGCCGCAAGGGTACGAACCGGTGCTTCATCTGTGGTGTGGAAGGGCATATGACGGCTTACTGTCCTACCAAGAGCCAGGCACCTTCCCAACAACTCGTCCAGTACCAAGGTGCCCCAGCGAAACTACACTATATGCAAGCTGAGCTGGAAGGTACCCCGATGCTGGAGGCCCAACCGACTATGATGAATGCCAGGGTTTTCTCGGTTACCAAGGAGGATGCTGCGGAAGCTTCTACGGTGGTCACAGGTCAGATACTTATTTTCAGTCAGTACGCTACTGCATTATTTGATACCGGGGCAACACACTCGTTTATTTCTGTGTCATATACCCAGAAGATAGATATGCTTCCGCAAGTGTTAGATTGCAAGTTCTTAACAACCCTGCCTTCGGGGGAAATAATGACATCCACTCATGTGCTGTGTGCGGTGCCGGTCGGAATCGCAGACAGAGAACTCTACTGCGATCTGATAGTACTCGACATGCAAGATTACGATGTTATAATGGGAATGGATTTTCTGGGTAAGTACGGTGCTTCTATTGAGTGCCGTAAGCGAAAGGTGGTCTTTCGACCTAAGGCAGGTTCTATGTTTGAATTCGTTGGAGAGCCAAGGAAAAGAACCAGAAAATGCTTATCAACTCTCCAAGCTCAGAAGATGTTAGATAAAGGATGTACTGGATTTCTAGCATATGTGGTTGATGTCAGTCAAATGAAGAACCGGAAGCTGGAGAATGTCAGGGTTGTATGTGATTACTCAGAGGTATTCCCAGACGAATTACCAGGATTAGCTCCTGATAGAGAGGTGGAATTCGAGATCGAATTAGTTCCTGGTACTAACCCGATCTCCAAGGCACCTTACCGTATGGCGCCGGTTGAACTAAAGGAGCTTCAAGAACAGCTACAGGAGCTACTGGATAAGGGATTTATTCGCCCTAGTCATTCCCCGTGGGGAGCTCTGGTACTGTTTGTGAAAAAGAAGGATGGATCTATGCGAACGTGTATAGATTATCGAGCGCTGAACAACGTAACGATCAAGAACAGGTATCCCCTTCCGACGATAGATGACCTATTTGACCAATTAAAGGGAGCCACTATTTTCTTGAAAATCGATCTGAGGTCTGGTTATCATCAAGTTCGAGTAAAACAGGAGGATATTCCGAAGACGGCTTTCCGAACAAGGTATGGGCACTTTGAGTTCGTTGTTATGCCCTTCGGCGTGACAAATGCTCCTGCTATGTTTATGGACCTTATGAATCGGGTATTCTTGCCGTTCCTTGACAAATTTGTGATCGTCTTCATCGACGATATCCTTATTTATTCGAGGACTCAAGAAGAGCACGCTGAGCACCTGAGGATGATCTTGCAGATTCTTCGGGAAAAGCAACTATACGTAAAATTTTCCAAATGTGATTTCTGGCTCAACCAAGTAGGCTTTTTGGGCCATATCATTTCCAAGGATGGGGTTATGGTAGATCCAACAAAGATTGAAGCTGTGAATAACTGGAACCGGCCAAAGAACGCCAGCAAAATCAGAAGTTTCCTTGGGCTAGCAGGCTATTATCGAAAATTTATGGAGGACTACTCGAGGATTGCAGCCCCTTTAACGGCTCTCACCCGGAAGGATAAGAAGTATGAATGGACGGAAAACTGTGAAAGGAGTTTCTTAGAACTAAAAAGGAGACTTACAAGCGCTCCAATCCTTACCCTTTCGGAATGTAATCAGAGCTTTGACATATATAGTGATGCCTCCAAATTGGGACTTGGAGCGGTACTTATGCAGAATGGAAAGGTTATTGCCTACGCCTCTAGACAACTTAAGGAACATGAACAGAATTACCCCACTCATGATCTGGAACTGGCCGCGGTGGTCTTCACTCTTAAGATATGGAGGCATTATCTGTATGGGGTGCAGTGTAGGATTTACACAGACCACCAGAGTCTGCGATATTTCTTCACTCAGAAAGACCTCAATATGAGACAACGCCGATGGCTTGAGTTGGTGAAGGACTACGACTGTGAGATCTTCTACCATCCAGGGAAGGCAAACATGGTGGCTGATGCACTCACCGTAAGGCAAGTGCCACCTTGATGTCCCTATCTATATTACCCCGACCACTCGAAAGAGAGATTGTGAATTTTGGGGTCGAGGTCATCTCCGGACAGCTTTCTACCATGACAATATCACCGACGCTGTTCAATGATATATTGGAAAAACAAAATGGGGATCCGAGTCTTCAAAGAATCAAGCAGGAGATCCTAGAAGGAAAGGGCGATGGTTTTCGTATCACCGACGGGGGAGTACTCTACCTCGGGGATCGCCTATGAATCCCTAATGATCCGAAGCTACGGAGAGAAATATTGGCAGAAGCTCATGGAACCCCTTATTCGATGCATCCAGGATCCACCAAAATGTATCAAGACCTGAAGGAGAAATTCTGGTGGTCCGGTATGAAGAGAGATGTGGCTCAGCATGTTAGCACTTGCCTGACCTGCCAACGAGTGAAGGCGGAACATCAACGACCCGGAGGAGTTCTGCAGCCACTTCCAATTCCGGAGTGGAAATGGAAAGATATTTCTATGGATTTTATTTCAGGACTTCCCAAGACTACAAACGGATATGATGCAATATGGGTAATTGTGGACAGATTGACGTAGTCGGCTCACTTCCTAGCCATCAGGATAACATATTCTATTGAGCAACTGGCTCAATTATATGTTAAGGAGATAATCAGGCTTCATGGGGTTCCCAAGACCATCATCTCAGATAGGGATGGTCGTTTTACTTCCCATTTTTGGGAGTGTGTTCAGAAGTCTCTCGGCACCAAACTACGATTTAGTACCGCCTTTCACCCTCAGACTGACGGGCAAACTGAACGAGTGAATCAAGTGCTGGAGGACATGTTACGAGCTTGTGCCTTGGATTTCAAAGGGAGCTGGTGCCGATACCTATGTTTAGCGGAATTCGCTTACAATAATAGCTACCAAGCTACTATCGGAATGACACCTTATGAAGCTTTGTACGGGAGGAGATGTAGGTCTCCGATCTGTTGGTACGAAGGTGGTGAAAAGAAGGAGATGGGGCTCACAATGGAGGTTATCGACAACACCACCCGAGCTATACAGAACATTCGACAACGGATAGAAGCTGCTCAGAGCCGGCAAAAGAGTTATGCAGATGTCTGGCGTAGACCACTGGAATTCAATGTCGGAGATTTGGTGTTCCTAAAAGTGGCTCCTATGAAAGGGGTGACAAAAGAAGCTGCTCAGAGCCGGCAAAAGAGTTATGCAGATGTCTGGCGTAGACCACTGGAATTCAATGTCGGAGATTTGGTGTTCCTCAAAGTGGCTCCTATGAAAGGGGTGACAAGATTTGGGAAGAGAGGAAAACTGAGTCCGCGATATGTGGGACCGTATCTGATCCTGAAGCGAGTTGGAAGGGTAGCATACGAGCTAGAGCTGCCTCAGGAGATGTCAGCTATTCATAACGTGTTCCATGTGTCAATGCTTAAGAAGTGTATTCCAGATATAGATCAAGTGATTGAACCGCAGACAGTACAAGTTCAAGAGGACCTAAGTTATGAAAGCAAACCAATCCAGATCTTGGATCGGGAAGTCAAGAAGTTGAGGAGTAAGGAAGTACCCTTAGTCAAGGTTTTATGGCAAAGTCAACGGTTCGAGGAAGCTACCTGGGAACGCGAGGACGAGATGAGGCGCAAGTACCCAGAGTTATTCTAAGTTCGAGGATGAACTTTCATGAGGTATGGGGGATTGTAACGACCCGGAAAATTTTCTTAATATTTTTTTTAAAATATTGATCATGTCTAGATAATTTTCCGAGGGACCTAGAGATATTAGTACGAACCTTAGCCTAGAAATCCATGACTTTCTCATTTAAATTGAGAAACTAAGTACTAATGGGCCTTATATGGGCTTTCTAGTACCATGATTATCGATAGATTTTAGGCAAAAATTTAATATAAATATAAATTGATTTTAATTAGGAATATTAGTAGGATTATGGGTGAGTTTTAGCATGATATTCCTATTTAAATTGAGAAGTTAAGTACTAATGGGCCTTATATGGGCTCCAAAAATGAGTTTTAATTAGGTAGAATTTAATATAAATATAAAAGAATTGTAATTAGGAATTTTAGCATGATTATGGGTGAATTTTAGGGAATTTTCAAAAATAAGGAAAAATGAAATAAAAAGAAAATAAAAATAAAGTGCATGCACCAAGGATTGAACCTTGGACCTAGTCTACAACCATGCATGCTCTAACCAATTCACCTAGCAAGGGAGTGCTAGTAGAGGATGAAGTGGATTTTGGTTAAGGCTTAGGGGAAAATGAAGAGTCATGAAGGGAAGAGACACCATGACTCTTCACTTGCCTCCTTAATGAGGTATAAAGAGGTGGCATGGGGGGGGGGGGGGTTACTTTGCTTCTTCCACCAAGTCCTTCCCTCTCCCTCTTCCTTCCTCATCTTAGCCGAAACCTCAAGGAGAGGTTTCCCTTTGGAAAAGCTTCACAAGAGGGTCTCTCTTCCAAGATCCAAGGTTTTTACAAGGTTGCAAAGGCTAGGGGTGGTCAAGAGATAACAAGGTCTTCATCCTCTTCCCCATCTAAGGTCTAAAATCAAGGTAAACCAAGGTAAGACCCCCTCACCTGTGGTGTAATGGTTTTTCTTGATATGGATACGATCTAAGCTTTTTGTTTGAGATCTAAGATGAAAATCCATGAAGAAGGACTTAGGGTTTCGGCCACCTTCAAGTTTTATGGCTAGGATTAGTTTTTAACTTTCAAATGATGGTTCTTAAGTCTTCTTATGATGTAAATGATGTTAGTAGTGATTCATATGAATTTTGACATGATTAATAGCCCTTATGAATTTCGGCCAAGAACCCTATTCCATGGTTGGACCTTGATCTAACCATTCAACATGTTAATTTTGGTTCCCCTATGACATGATGGATAGAAATTGTGTTTTTAAGAATTTTTCCATGAATTTTAGGGACCCTTTGAGTTTCGGCCAAGAGCAAATCTAGGGTTAAAGGATTAGGGTTAACCTTAATTATGGGATCAAATGTTTTCTATGGCATTGTATGTTTGTATAAGATGATATAGGTGATTCATATGAAGTTTTCCATGGACCTAGGTTTCGTTAGGGTTTCGGCCAAGGCCATAACCTAGGGCTAGGGGTGAGTTAAGACCACAAGGATGTTTGTTTATAGGGTACTAAGATGTATGGATATGTTTGATTATGATGGGAGAATTTTATGTCAACCAAAACCCTAGCCTATGGGACATGAATTGTATGATAGGTCATTTGTATGATGATTCATAAATGCTTAGATCATGTGCCATGAACCTAAGGAAATGTATCATGTAGGAAAGGATCTAGGCATGTTTTCCTATGTACCATGACCATGCATGTTTTTATGAATTACCTACGTACCATGACCATGCATATGTTTTTATGAATTAAGATACTGGTTACGTAGGTATGCCATGATTTATGAATAATATGTATGTATGCCATGAGTTGTGAATGATACGTATGCATGTCATGTTTATGGATGAAAATGATGAATAAAGTTAAAGTTCATGCTTTCAAGGCATAATGATGATATGGAATGAAAATGATGAATGAAGATAAGGTTCATGCCTTCAAGGCATAATGATGATGTTAGGCATTAAGAATGAATGAATATGCTATGTATGTTTTATGAATGAAGAAGCATGTGAAAGTATTTTATTTTTAAGAATGGGCTTGTACCGGACCTGAATAAGGTCCACGGTTCTAGACTATCGATGAAGCTGTCCACGGTTTGGGACTACCGATGAAGCTGTCCTTACAGTTCGGGACTACCGATGAAGCTGTCCTTACCCTAGTAGGTCGAGATTAGCTACCTCGTATTTACTTAGGGATGCACGCATATGATGTATGAATGTGGTACAAGCCAGGGCCCCAATGAATGTTATGATTATGTTTAAGTATTTAAAAGTATGATTTAAAAACTAAGCATCCTTATGATATATGCATTCGCCACATGCATCCATCCATGTTATGCATTATGTTTATGATAAGTATGTTTATGCCAAGTAAGTTTATACAAAGCATGTCTATGCGAAGTATGTTATGCAAAGTATGATAATGCGAAGTATGTTTATGCAAATGATTTTATTTATGTTCATGCTAAATTATGATGCCATGATTTTATTCACGTTCATGCTAAATTATGATGCCATGATTTAATTTATGTTCATGCTAAATTATGATGCCATGATTTTATTCACGTTCATGCTAAATTGGGATGCCATGATTTTATGTATGTTCATGCTAAATTATAATGTCATGATTATGTTTGTGTTTATGATAAGAACCATGCTATGATACGTAGGATTGAAGCTATATGTTTATGTTTATGGGACGTATGTATTTTTGTGAGTAGGAAAAGGGTCTTACTAAGCCTATGTGCTTATAGTTTTATTTTTCTTATACCACAGATCAAGCATGAAATTTCTAAGGGAAGCAGCAGGAGAGGCAAGAATATGTGTGTGTGGTAGTGACATGGCCAAGAATCCCTCTCATTTCACTTATCGCATGTTTTGTGATCTGATAATGTTTATTTTGGTTTTATGCTCGACTTGTGATAGTTATGCCTAGGAAACAACTTACTATTCGTGAAGATTATGGATAAACTACTTGCTACCTGAAATGCTTATGAATAAGTTATGGAAAGTCGATATCATGATGCTACGCATACTGGTAATATGTTACCTGAAATGCTTATGAATAAGTTATGGAAAGTTGATACCATGATGCTAGGTATGCTGATAATATGTTAAATATAATGTCACCATGTCCCTGAATGATAACCCAGACATGTGTATATGATTTAAGTACTAGTTGCATGGTTAAAAGCATGTGTAAAAGAATTTACTATTCCGCTGCATTAAGATGTGTTATATGTACATATATGTTTAGCGTAACGCCGCTTTTGTAGGGAAAAAAAAGCGGGTGTTACATCTCCATAGCTCATACGCATTCTTGTATTCTCCTACATTTGACACAATATATGGAAGTAATAAATTTCATACAATTCTAGTTACCTCCATATCCGCCTCCACTTCCTCCGTTTGTTCCTTGGTCCAATACCGAGGTCGCAGGCATTTTCCCTTCTTGTCCGTTGGAGCTTCAAATGGAACCTCCAATACGGTACAATGATCCCAATCCATTTGGAACCACGTCTCCAAGCACTTTCTCCAATAATCGAAGTCATCTCGGTCATATGGAGGTGGAATCTGAATATCCCATCCTAGCGGACCTTCCGAGTCCATCTTCCTGTAGCACCTTTGCTCTCCCGGCGATTAGTCTGTAGATGAGCGACCTTGGCTCTGATACCACTTGTTGGGACCTTGTCGTTTAGCTAGAGGGGGCGAATAGCTTTTTTTTTTCTTCCTACACGTTGTTAGTGGGCAAGCGGAAATACAATAAACTAAAACTAACAACTAAGAAGACAAACCAATTTACGTGGTTCAGAGATTAAGCTCCTACTCCACTGCTGTCCGTAAGGTGGACGATCTCAATCCGTCGGTGGATAACTCCCCGGAAGACATCCGGCTAGCTCGTGTAGCTCCTTGTGGGTGGAGAATGTTGGATCTGGGATGGCTAGAGAGGGGTGTGTGAATAGCCACCCACTTAAAACACTTTGGCTCCTTTTGATTCTTTCTGCACTTAGGTTAGCAGCGGAAGAAAAACAGAACAGAAAGAAAGGAGAAAGAAAACAAACCAGCGCTAACACGGAAGATTTACAAGATTCGGGAATAACTTGCCTCTACTCCTTGGCGTGCCCGTGAGATGGGCGATCCCTTGATCGTCGGTAGATCAAGCCCCGGAATGAATCCAGATAAGAAAATCTCCTTCTCGGTGGAGTAACCTCTCCACAGACAGTCTCAGAAATGTATCAAAGTAAGCACAGAGACTTGAGAAGAAGCTTACAGATCAACCTTAAGCGCAAGCACAGAAAGCACGAAGAAGAAGCTTCACACAGAGCACAAACATAGCACTCAACTCTAACACAAGAACCTTCACTCAGCTCTTCATTCTCGTTGTGTCAGATTGATTTCCGATTAATTGCATGTCTATGCTTCGCCAGCCTCCTCTCAAGCCTTCCTTCTGTGTATCAACAGGCTTCGTCACCCACAGACCCATGGCTTCGTCACTCACTGACCCACTGACCTCCTCTGAGCACTCAGTTTACTGAAGACCTCTTTAGCAGAGCCTCAGGTCAGTCGCCAGCCGCCAGAAGCCGTTGAAACCTGCAAACAGATAACAAACAAACCTGTCATACCGACAGTCACCATTGACCCTCCTTCTTGCCTTGTATCGTCCCTGTATCATCTGCACACTCAACAGACTGATTACCGAAGCAAATCAAAACATATCAGAAGGTATCCGAAGAAAATCAGAACGTAATCAGAGGTCTGACACTAATTTAAATTAAAGTTCTGAGGCGCTGATCGGTCACCTTGACCGATCAGTCACCCTCCTGACCGATCAGACTCCATTTTGATCGATCCAGCAATGGTCTGATCGGTCTCACTAACCGATCAGAGATCAGGGATCAGTCACCAGGCCAATCCTAAACCCACCACTAAACTTCTCAGGGCTAGAACCCAGCCACGGCCTGATCGGTTCACTGACCGATCAGGCCACGACCTGATCTTTCAAACCAAACCACCTGATCGGTCACATGATCGATCAGGATAGGGCATGTTCGGTCATAGTGACCGATCAGGTCACTTCCTGACCGATCAAGAGCCATCCTGATCGGTCCAGGATGGCCCTTATCGGTCGCTCTAATCGATCAGGGTTTTTTATAGAACTTTCTGATATGTTTCTGATCGTTCACCGGAACGATCAGCCACCACACAGAATGTTTCTGATCTGTTTCTGATCGTTCCCCAGACCGATCAGTCACCACACAGAATATTTCTAATCTGTTTCTGATCGGTCACTAGACCGATCAGTCACAACATAGAATATTTCTGATCTGTTTTTGATCGATCACCAGACCGATCAGACATCCTGGATCGGTCATCAGACCGATCTACTATCAAGGGAGTTCATGCCAAATCCCTGATCGAGCTTCAGACCGATCTACAAACGAGGGAGTTCGTGCCAACTCCCTGATCGGACTTCAGACCGATCCAGCTCCGACCATTTCGACCCTGAGTCCAGAGAACAGGCTTCCTTGCCTTCTCTAACTCAGTCTGGTCCCAGAGAACGAGCTCACGAGTCCTCTTCGACCAGTACACTTAATACTCAATCCCCGGACCAAGAATTCATGACCAGCTTCACTCACCGAGACTTAGTCCAACCTAGCTTCACTCACTAGGACCCAGCTTCACTCACCAGGATTTCCTTCACCTAGCCTCCCTTGCTAGGACCCGACTTCACTCACCAGGATTTCCTTCACCTAGCTTCCCTTGTTAGAACCCGGCTTCACTCACCTGGGTTTCCTTCACCTAGCCTCCCTTGCTAGGACCCGGCTTCACTTACCGGGATTTCCTTCACCCAGCCTCCCTTGCTAGGACCCGACTTCACTCACCAAGGTTTCCTTCACCTAGCTTCCCTTGCTAGGACCCGGCTTCACTCACCAGGGTTTCCTTCACCTAGCTTCCCTTGCTAGAACCCGGCTTCACTCACCAGGGTTTCCTTCACCTAGCTTCCCTTGCTTGGACCCGGCTTCACTCACCGGAATTTCCTTCACCTAGCTTCACTCACTAGGACCCGGCTTCACTCACCGGAATTCATGCCCAGTCCCCGACCAGGACTTAATCCGAACTTATCTTACTCAACTAAACTTAAATCGGTGTCAACACCAAAACAACAATTAGGTCAGACTGCATCAACAATCTCCCCCTTTTTGTTGTTTGACAACCCAATTTTATGTTTAGGTATTAGAAGTCAAATTTCACTATCGCAAGGGAATCAGTGTTATCCCCCTACAATAGTTAAGTTCGTAATAAACCCTAAACTTAACTAACCATTCTTCACTATCGCAAGGGAATTAGAGTCCTCCCCCTATAATAGTTAAGTTCGTAATAAACCCTAAACTTAACTAACCATTCTCTCCCCCTTTGTCAAACACCGAAAAGTGTGTAGATTGAATATTAAGTTTAAAAATCTCCCCCTTAACCAAGGGTCTCTCCCCAAAATCAAAAACTTAAAGTAATAAGTGAAAGGCATATAAAAGGCATCTGAAATAAATATAGCAAGGCAAAACACTCATATGCATCATATGACAATGGAGTAAACATAGACTACAACTACCGACTGAAATATACACCAAAACAAATAAACACATCAAAAGTCATCAGTCACACATAGTCATGAAACAATAGTCATAAGTCAAAATACAGCAAAAGAAATCAATCCTAATCAGCGGGATCATGGGGGCATCAAACTGCATCGGATCAAATGCAGTGTCATCAGAAGGCAGGAAGCTCCCTGGAGTCGTGATGCTCGATGGCTGAAAGCCAGGAAATGTCTGCGATGGTGGATGACCAACCATCCATGCGCATAGCTCTGCAAACATCTCCCGCTGATCGGCACGCATCCCAGAAACCTCAGACCGGATCGCCTGCTACTCAAGCTCCCACATATGAAATCTGTGGTCCATCGTATGCTCGAGCTTAGCAATCTGCCATCTGAGATCCGGCTCCGCCTCGTAGTCGTCCTTCGCTGCAGCGGGTGCACCATGATATCCAGCTGGATCTGCGGCTTCTGAACATGTGGCACCCGTGAAAGCTCCCCAAGACCCCTCCCATCCTTCCACCTAATCCCCCGAGCATCGACAATGATGCCAGACTTGGAAAATGCGTGTTTCCCAAGTCTGTAGTCTTGTCGAACCATCGGCACAGTCCTACCTTTGGGCATATCAATACCGACTGACTGGAGCCAGTCATTAATAATGTGACCAAAAGGCATATAAACTGTACGACACCCAGGATCACTATAGTAGATACTGGACTGGTAAATGCTCGACATGATGTCACAGTCCAGGTGCCGATGCATCCCATACAGTATCAGGCAATGATAAGGACGGATCTCCGCTAGGGGTTTCGAGGTGATCGGTAGAAGGCAGTTGGTGATAATCTTGAAGAGGATATATTCAACTGCGGAGAGTCTAAGGGCAGCAAAAGTGGGGAACTCACCGGCAAGCTCATCGAGGCCATCCGTCCTGGGGTGTCCGAAAAAATACTCGTAAATGGAATCAGATGTGACTCCTAGGAATGGAACCGGTAAAGGATCTGGAATACAAGGAAAGAGGGGATAGTCATTTGTCGATCTACGACAGGCTAGATACTCCGAGAAAAGGGGGTAAGAGAAATTTAAAGTTGTCTTTGCCACTCGGGTGGTATACCCCCAAACTACCATCGCCGTGATAAAGATTATTATAGAATTCTGAGACTAAATCAAAGTTGATATCCCGCTCAAGGAAAAGTATTGATTCAAGATCATAATACTCGATAATCTGTCTTACTGATGGACAGTGGTCATATACAAATGGCTTATCCACAGATCGACAGGGAGGAGTTTAAAAGTAGAGTTTTGGAAGGCTTGTTCGAAATGTGCATTGGGAAATCTCAAACTGGAAGAGGGTTGAGGTCGGGAGGATGGTTGGGTAGGTCTAGATGAGGAAGGGGACTTGGACTTTGAGGTTCCCTCACTAGGAGCCTTACCTTTGGAAGATTTTCTGAGATTGAGAGTAGGTCACGGCACACAAAAAGGTTGGATCAGTGAAGGTCACGACACACAAATGGTTGGATCAGTGAAGGTCACGACACAACCACACCAAAATACCAAAATGAATAGGATTTGAAGTTGGATTTTGGGGTAAGGGCACGACACCATCATTAAACATAGTGATTAGGTTCAAAAACACACAAGTATTATAAAGAAATTAGTAAAGAATGAGAATAGATCTTACTTGGGTGCCATGGTCGTCGGTCGGTTGAGAAAAAACCAGAGAGCTCGCGCAAGAGAAAACTCGCAGAGAAAGAACTCGTAAGAGAAAGAACTCACAGGAAGAAGATGGTGTTCGGTGGCTAGGGTTGAAGACTTTAGGGAGGAAGAAGAGTTAATAGAGTTGGTGGATCGATCACCAACCAGATTTAATGGGGAAGATCGGACGGTTGATCGATCAGATGGCTTTTTGGACCGATCAGGGAGTTCCCTAATCGATCAGAAGTGATCTGATCGATCACCGTGACCGATCAGAAGGCTCCTGATCGGTCACCAGACCGATCAGGAGGAGCCCTGATCGGTTTGCTTGACCGATCAGGAACAGCCTGATCGGTTGGTGGACCGATCAGGTTTGATTCATCAGGATTTTGATATTTCGATATAGATGATCCTGATTGGTTTGACTGATCGATCAGAAACAACTGATCAGTCAAGGTGACCGATCAGGGAGAGTCCTGATCGGTCGGTGGACCGATCAGGTTTGATACAGAAGGTTTTTCTGAGAAGGACCCATACTCTGAGGTGATTCCTGATCGGTCTATGGACCGATCAGATTTCAGATGGGTTTCTGAAACTCTGATACGTTTCAGAAACTCTCGTTTCAAACACCCCTAAACCCTAAATTGTTTCAAACACCCCCTGAATTAAGTGAAAGTCGTTTCTTTATGAATTCAACATCCTTACCAAGTTTGCATCAAGCAATGTTCCAACCAATTGAATTATGCCAAAAAGCTCCTGAGATTGATCAAAAACCCAACTCAAGTTTGAAGTTTGTATCAAGTAATGCTCCAATCAATTTTACTTGATTGGAATGTCCAAGTATGTTCTTTGAACCAAATACACATATATTATGCATTGGTTTTCCCCATACTTGGTCAAATTAATGATCTTTATCTCTTCAACCTCATTACTCAAGGGATGCATGATACATTTTGAGTAATTTGGTTGATCCAACATCTCACCCCATTTCTAGCAATACAGAAACATTTTGTTAAACCTTATAGTTTGTGTGAGATGTCCCCAAGCTGCCCAACAATTAGAAATGACCATGAAGGGTTTTTACCATCCTATTGTGCACGACACATCCCTAACTCCCTCCTTAAGAAACTAAATTCATTTTCGGGAGTGGTTTAGTGAAAATGTCCGCTAGATTAGATTTTGACTCCACATGTGAGAGTACAATATCTCCTCTAGCAACATGATCTCTAATGAAGTGGTGACGCACTTCAATGTGTTTGGTCCTTGAATGGTGGACTAGATTTTGTAAGGTTTATGGTGCTTATGTTGTCACACAACACTTGCACACCCTTGTAAGACAATCCATAGTCCTCTAAAGTGTGTATCATCCACAACAATTGTGATACACTCTCTCCATGGCGATATACTCCGCCTCGGTCGTGGAGAGAGCAACACAATGTTGCTTCCGACTTGACCAACTTACTAAGGATGGTCCTAAAAATTGGCAACCCCCACTTGTGCTTTTCCGATCCAACTTGCACCCAGCATAGTCGGAATCAGTATAGCCTATCAAATCAAATGACTCTGTACGGGGTACCAAAGACCGACTCCAATTGTGCCCTTAAGGTATCTCAAAATTCTCTTAACAGCAATTAAATGAGATTCCTTGGCACGTACTTGGTACCTAACGCACATACCCACAGCAAAAAGAATATCTGGGCGACTCGCTGTGAGGTATAGCAAACTACCTATCATACTCCTATATTGAGTCAAATCGACTGGCTTCCCACTCTTATCAATATCTAATCGCGTGTTAGTCGCCATGGAGTAGTTACCTCCTTAGAGTCACTCATGTTAAATTTCTTGAACATCTCTTGAGTGTATTTGGATTTATGCACATGGATTCCGTCTCGAGTTTGTTTGATTTCAAGTCCAAGGAAGAAAGTCAATTCTCCCACTAAACTCATCTCAAACTCACTCTCTATGTGTCCAATGAACTCATTCAAATAACCCTTGTTGTTGGAGCCACAAATTATGTCATCGACATATACTTGGGTTGCAAAAATATTTTCACCATCTCTACGTAGAAATAGTGTAGGGTCTATTTGACCTCTAACGAAGCCTTTTTCAATTAAGAATGTTGACAACTGCTTATACCAAGCACGAGGTGCTTGTTTTACACCATAAAGAGCCTTTTTCAGCTTAAACACGTGGTTTGGAAATTCAGAATTTTCAAACCCCGGTGGTTGTTCAACATAGACCTCTTCTCTAATGAAACCATTTACGAAGGCCGATTTTACATCCATTTGATAGAGTTTGAAACCTCTATGTGCTGCAAATACAAGCATCAACCGAATGGATTCCAATCGTGCCACGGGAGCATAGGTCTCATCGTAATTAAGGCCTTCAACTTTACTATAGCCCTTGGCTACTAAGCGTGCCTTGTTTCTTACGATTTCTCCCTTATGGTTCAATTTATTTTTGAAGACCCATTTAGTTCCAATAATTGTGATCTTCTAGGGTCTAGGAACTAAATCTCAAACCTGGCTTCTCTCAAATTAACCTAACTCATCTTGCATAGCAATAATCCAATCGGGATCATGCAATGCCTCGTCAACTACTCTAGGTTCAATTTCAGAGATTAAGGCAACCTCATTAGCCTCATTCCTAAAGAATGATCTAGTCCTAACCCCATGATGGATATCTCCAACAATTTGGTCTTAGGGATGACTAGAGGCTAACCAAGTTTGCCTTGGTGTTGGAGGTGCTTCCTGGATGGTTTCACTAGACCCAGGCTCAGACTCAGGGTCAAGTTGAGCTCCATGTGGTCTAGGCTCACCATCATCAGATTCATCTGCAACATCTCCAACACTTGGACTTTCATCCAATGCTAATTTCCTAAGTTCGAATTGAACTCCCTCTACATCTTCTGATTGATCAATCACTCTTGGAATCTCCTCAAATACAACACCAGAAGATTCTTCAACTAACCTAGATTTCTTGTTGTAGACTCGATAAGCTTTGCTGACAAGGGAATACCCGACCAGTATCCCTTCATCAGCTTTCGCTGTGAACTTCCCAAGATGATCCTTGGTGTTTAGAATGAACACCTTACACCCAAACACCCGGAGATGTTTGACTGTAGGTGGTCTTCCAAACCAAAGTTCATGTGGAGTCTTCCCTAAAAACCTATGGATGAGGACTCGATTTTGCACATAGCAAGCTGTGTTTACAGCTTCAGCCCATAAGTAGCTCGGTAAAGAGTACTCATTAAGCATGCTTCGTACAACCTCTTGTAAGACTCGGTTCTTCCTCTCTACAACACCATTTTGTTGTGGTGTTCTAGGGGTAGAGAACTTATGTCTATATCCTTTTTCTTGACAAAATTCTAAAAACCTATGATTTTGAAATTCTCCTCCATGATCACTCCTAATGGTTTTAATTGTTGTAGATTTTTCATTTTCAATTCTTCTACAAAAAGAAATAAAAATGTCTAAGGTTTGATCCTTATGTTTTAGAAAATAAGTCCAAGTATAACTAGTATAGTCATCAATAATTACAAAGCAATATCTACTACCATTCAATGAAACTATTGTACTACAATCAAACAAGTCCATATGTAATAAATCTAAAGCGGTAAAGGTACTTACAATGCTTTTACCTTTATGAGACACTTTTGTTTGCTTACCCATTTGACATGCATCACATAACTTTTTCTTTTCGTATTTGATGCTTGGCAAGCCTCGAACAAGTCCCTTGTTGGCTAATTTCCGGATGTTCTTCATGTTCACGTGTGCCAACCTCCGGTGCCAAAGCCAAGACTCTTCTTCTTTTGACATGAAACACTTAATAGAGGTATTAGTAGCAATTTTAAATGAAACTTGATAAATATTGTCTACTCTTGTGCCTACTAGTACTGTGTCATGTGTGTCATTATGTCTAACTAGACATTGACTTGGGTGAAATTCAATTATGTATCCCGCATCACACAATTGACTGACACTTAGGAGATTGAAAGTCATCCCCTTGACTAGAAGGTCATTCTTGATCCTAAGACATTCAGATATTTGAATGTCTCCTATTCCTATAACCTTAAGACTACCATTGTTACCAAATGATACATTACCTCTACTTTTGCTTTGTAGGGTAGTGAATAATGATTTATCTCCGGTCATGTGTTTGGAGCACCCACTATCAACAAACCAAGTTGATAGATGCTCCCCCTCAATCAATGCCAACACAACACGAAAGATAGATGATTTAGGTACCCAAACCTTGGGACCTAATGCACCTACAATGCAAGATTTTGGCACCCATGCCTTGATCATTTTCTTTCTAATTCCTTGAACCCTAGAAGCATTTGATGATTTAACATGGGTTCTAGACATCAATGAGACAAAGATAGGTTCTTTAGGTCGGTAACCTATACCAGCCTTGTTGTAAACCGCTCTTTGAGCGTTAAGGATCATGTCCAAGGTCTTGGAGCTAGTTGAGAATTTCTCAGGAAGATTCTTGAGTTTCTCAACTTCACTCTTCAAGGCCTTATTTTCATCCTCAAGTACCTCAACATGTAAATCATCAATATCCTCATCCTTAGAGGTTCTTAATTGTTCTACTTCTAATTTTAAGGACTTCACCTTGTCCTTAGATTTCTTAAGCAAATTAGTTAAACATGCTATTGTTCTATAACATTTATCTAGTTCAGGAGAGATTACCTCTTCATCATCCGAAGATGATGAAGTCGCGGTTGATGACTCACTTGATTCGTCACTACTCTCCATGTCTTCTAAGGCCATGAGAGCCACGTGGCGAGTGCTCTTCTCCTCCTTCTCTTCTTCGGATGAGCTGGATGAAGACTCATCCCATGTGGCCTTTAAGGCCTTCTTCTTCTTTGACTTCTCCTCCTTCTTCTTGAGTTTTGGACACTCATTTTTTTTTAGTGCCCCTTCTTGCTACATTCATAACAAGTGATGTTAGATTTATCAACCTTATTTTCATTAGTGTTACCTTTCCCCTTGTAGCACCGACTCTTCCTCATCATCCTTCTCACAAAATTGGTCATCTCAGTTGATGAAGACTCGCTCTCGTCCTCATCGGATTCGAATGAGGAAGATGAGACCTCCTTCTCCTTCTTCTTTTCTTTCTTCTTCTTTGTCTTGTCTCCTGCAACAAGAGCAATACCCTTCTCCTTTGGGCCTTTGTTAGCAATCTCATGTAGTTCCATTTCACAGAAAAAGTCATCTAACTTTACAATGGACAAGTCCTTGGATACCTTGTAGGCATCCACCATGGATGACCACAAGGCATTCCTAGGAAAAGATTTGAGTACGTACCTTACAAGGTCACGATTCTCGACCTTCTCGTCGATGGAGTGCAAACCATTAAGTATCTCCTTGAATCGACCATGAAGCTCACTTACAGTTTCAGAATCTTTCATGGTAAGGTTCTGGAGTTGATTGAGGAAGAGATCCCTCTTTGCTATCCAGGAATCTCGAGTGCCTTCATGAAGCTCAATGAGCTTGTTCCATAGATCTTTGGCACTTGTGAAAGGACCAACCTTGATAAGTTGCTCCTTGGTCATCCCACACTGCAGGGTGACCACAGCCTTAGCATCAGCCTCACCTTTCCTAGTCAGTTCGGCTGACCACCTTGATGAGTCGAGTTCCTTGCCCTCAGCATCTATTGGAGGAGTGAATCCCTCCTTGACTGAAAACCACATCCCAATGTCGGTTTTCAGGTAGTACTCCATTCTTGACCTCCAATACTGGACGTCGGCTCCATCAAAGAATGGGGGTCTGTTGGTGCTGAAGCCTTCTCTCAAAGCCATTCTTCTTTGCTCTTCGGGTGTTAAACCGTTGGAAAGAGCCCCAGGCTCTGATACCACTTGTTGGATTTGGGATGGCTAGAGAGGGGGGGTATGAATAGCCACCCACTTAAAACACTTTGGCTCCTTTTGATTCTTTCTGCACTTAGGTTAGCAGCGGAAGAAAAACAGAACAGAAAGAAAACAAACCAGCGCTAACATAGAAGATCTACAAGGTTTGTTGATAACTTGCCCCTACTCCTTGGCGTGCCTATGAGGTGGGCGATCCCTTGATCGTCGGTAGATCAAGCCCCGGAATGAATCCGGATAAGAAAATCTCCTTCTCAGTGGAGTAACCTCTCCACAGACAGTCTCAGAAATGTATCAAAGTAAGCACAGAGACTTGAGAAGAAGCTTACAAATCAACCTTAAGCGCAAGCACAGAATGAACGAAGAAGAAGCTTCACACAGAGCACAAACAAAACACACAACTCTAACACAAGAACCTTCACTCAGCTCTTCGTTCTCATTGTGTCTGATTGATTTCCGATTAATTGCTTGTCTCTGCTTCGCCAGCCTCCTCTTAAGCCTTCCTTCTGCGTATCAACAGGCTTCGTCACCCACTGACTCACGGCTTCGTCACTCGACCCACTGACCTCCTCTGAGCGCTCAGTTCACTGAACACCTCTTCAGCTGAGCCTCAGGTCAGTCGCCAGCCGCCAGAAGCCGTTGAAACCTGCAAACAGATAACAAACAAACCTGCCGTAGCGAAAGTCATCATTGACCCTCCTTCTTGGCATGTATCGTCTTCTGTATCATCTGCACACTCAACAGACTGATTAGCGAAGCAAATCAAAACATATCAGAAGGTATCAGAAGAAAATCAGAACGTAATCAGAGGTCTGACACTAATTCAAATTAAAGTTCTGAGGCGCTTATCGGTCACCCTGACCGATCAGTCACCCTCCTGACCGATCAGACTCCATTCTGATCGATCCAGTAATGGTCTGATCGGTCTCACTGACCGATCAGAGATCAGGGATTGGTCACCAGACCGATCCTAAACCCACCACAGAACTTCTCAGGGCTAGAACCCAGCCACGGCCTAATCGGCTCACTGACCGATCAGGCCACTACTTGATCTTTCAAACCAAACCACCTGATCGGACACTTGACCGATCAGGTTAGGGCCTGATCGGTCATAGTGACCAATCAGGTCACTTCCTGACCGATCAAGAGCCATCCTGATTGGTCCAAGATGGCCCTGATCGGTCGCTCTGACCGATCAGGATTTTCTACAGAACTTTCTGATCTATTTCTGATCGTTCACCAGAATGATCAGCCACCACACAGAATGTTTCTGATCTGTTTTAATCGTTCACCAAACCGATCAGTCACCACACAGAATATTTCTGATCTGTTTCTGATCGATCACCAAACCGATCAGTAACCACACAGAATATTTTTGATATGTTTCTGATCGGTCACCAGACCGATCAACATCCTGGATCGGTCACCAGACCGATCTACTATCAAGGGAGTTCGTGCCAACTCCCTGATCGGACTTCAGACCGATCTACAAATGAGGGAGTTCGTGCTAACTCCCAGACCGGACTTCAGACCGATCTAGCTCCGACCATTTCGACCCTGAGTCCAGAGAACAGGCTCCCTTGCCTTCTCTGACTCAGTCTGGTCCCGGAGAACGAGCTCACGAGCCCTCTCCGACCAGTACACTTAATGCTCGTCCCCCAGACCAAGACTTCATGCCCAGCTTCACTCACCGGGACTTAGTCCAACCTAGCTTCACTCACTAGGACCCAGCTTCACTCACCAGGATTTCCTTCACCTAGCCTCCCTTGCTAGGACCCGTCTTCACTCACCAGGATTTCCTTCACCTAGCCTCCCTTGCTAGGACCCGGCTTCACTCACCAGGGTTTCCTTCTCCTAGCTTCCCTTGCTAGGAGACGACTTCACTCACCAGGGATTCCTTCACCTAGCTTCCCTTGCTAGGACCCGGCTTCACTCACCGAAATTTCCTTCACCTAGATTCACTCATTAGGACCCGACTTCACTCACCGGAATTCGTGCCCAGTCCCCGACCAGGACTTAATCTGAACTTATCTTACTCAACTACACTTAAATCGGTGTCAACACCAAAACAACAATTAGGTCAGACTGCATCAGCAGAGAAACCTCGCCACAACCCACAACACCTTCCTGGGCTCTTAGACTACTAATTGGCCTTTAACCGAAGCCAATTCGTCAAAAAGTCTCAGCCAAAATTGAGCTCTCTTAAATAAAGCTCTTTGCTGAGAAGATCGTTACCAATCGACTGGTCAAGCACCAGTCGACTGGTCCCACTTGAATTCGAACGTTACAGCCCAACATTCGAATTTTAGCTGCCATCAGTCGACTGATCCATGATCAGCCGACTGATCTTTCTGTGGACTTCATTAGTCGACTGATCAAGCATCAGCCGACTGGTCCACCCTTTCACCTAAGGGTTCCCTTCCCCGAGTACACTTCTCTCAGCACTCGAACCCTAGGATTTCCTTCTCGAGTACAATTCCCTCAGCACTCGACCCCTCACGACTTAGCTAACTCTTCACCCAATAGCATCGATCTGTTGCTTTCAAGCCCTCTTTGACTTTGGCTCTCGTCCCTCGGATGCATGCAAGCCCATGGTTCACCCCCCCCCATGTCATCCTTCGCGTATGCCTCGAAGTCCGCTTCTCTCGGCTCGTTGTCCCTGCTTTGTCCATGGTCCCTCGGATGCATACAAGCCCTCAGCTTGTCTCCTCATCCCATCCTTCACCGGACCCGGAGCCGTCCGGCTAAGTCCATGTGTATTCTGCAAACCTGCTCACTCAAATACACACATCAAATACAAGGGTGAACCTAACTAAAACCTTTTGCCCAAATATCAAAACACATGGTCATTCCGGACCATAGATTGCCCCAACAAGTTCTCCCTCTTTCCCTTTTCCAGCTTTCCCTCTCTGTGCTTCTCTCACTCATTGATATTGGGGAAGAGAAACAACACTAACGTTGATCAGGTTGGTGCTATTATGCTCCTTGCTTGATTATGTTCAAATATTGATGCATTCGTCGGTATTGTGTCTAATCGAAATGGAGGATTTTATTATTTTTTAGCAATAGCAAATTAGATACCTCTACCATTTTATTTTCTTGATAGACATTAAGTTTAACTTTTATTTAGATATATTTATAGTCATTTTTTTATTTCCCCTTTGTGATCTCCATTCTATCATTTACAACTATTCTGATTTAGGTGATGAAAAATATAATTTATTTTTTCTTTTATTCTATGCCTAAAAAGGCTCATTTAGCTCTTGATAAATGATAATAGTTGATTTAGTCTCGTTGCAATTGTTATCTTTTTGGAATTGTATTGAATTTTGTCATTTTGTACATGTGTTTTTTATTTATTTGCTTTTTGTGTTTCACGAATGATGATGAGTTGAGGATGGGAGCATGATTTTTTTATTATTGTCCCATTTTATTATTCTTATTTCCTCAATTTTGTTTCTTTTGTAAGGATTGTTTTCTCCAACTTTCATTTGAGTAATTAGACATACTTATGTCATTTTTTAGTTTTAAACAATTTTGAATGCAACTATTTTTGGCAAAGTGAACTATTCACTTATTTTTGATAATAGTAATAACAAAGTCGATCGACTTTAAAGAAGAAAAAAATTGTGAACCAAATATATATGTCGTAAACTAGATCACAATATCTAAATTTTCAATATATTTTTTTAAATTATTGTTGAAAGAATGTTTGAATGTCGTGGCCACAACATACTGAAAGGATAGAAGACTTCAAATCTAATTAAAAATATTGGAAGTTAGTCATATGCTAGAGATCAGGGCCATGGAGAAACATCCAAACTGAACAGGTGTTAGGCAACGAAAGGAATTGACAAATGCAAACAGGTTTCTATAAACCCTATTCGATACTTAATCAAAGATATCTATTGCTTAAATCATGAGGCAAATTAAAGCACGGCAGTGACGCTAATGAGGTCATATATATTCTAGCACAGATATATACAAGCTGAAGGGGACGGAAGTGCTTATGTCAAGGATGGAAAGCCATGAAAAGACAAGGAGAAGCAAGCCACATGAAGTTAATGGAGTAGATGGAGAAATACGTTTATCTGTCAAAAGCAACTTGCGTCGAGAACGCTGTGTTTCCATGCTTGAACGTTGTTCGCCACTAATGCAACATGCACCTGCTTAATCCATCGAGTAATTAATTAATATACATGCAACTTAATGGATAATAAACACAATATGCCATATATGTAGTTTTGATGTAATATTTAGAATAAAAAATGTAGAATATTGACATCTTTACGAATAGATAAGTTTGAACAATAGTTATCATTTAATTAAATGTAAAAAAATTATCTTTTCACTTAGGCAAAATCTAAACCTATAATTTAAAATGTTCATGTGTTTCCTGACGAATAAATAATATAGTAATTACAAAATATTAAATGTATAATTTTACCACTTGAATTAGTACATCAACCTATATATGTATTAAACCACAAACTTTGGTGTTGCATATAAGAAATATATTACCAAATATTTCACAATCAATAAGAGCAAATCAAAAGATCTTGTCTAGCTTGTACATTTGGAGGACTATAAAAGACACTAAGAGGCTCTTGTTTAGGGGAAGGAGGTGTTTCCTTGTGATAGAGAACCCTAAGAGAGTCATTTCAAAAGAGTCAGTTGGAGTTTCCGTCCACCATAGATCTTGTACTACAACAAAAAATGCTCTTTAATAAAGGATACTAAGAGATTAAAGATAATTAAGTTCCAATAAAAAACTAGAGATACCTTTAAAGCCTCGCCCTCGTCAATCGTATCCACATCGTCATCAACGCTATTTGTTTTCATCTCATTTGGCTCTGGAGGATCATGTTTTAACTCATTTCATTCAAGTTAAGAGGGAACTTCACTATACAACTTCCCAATTCCCATCAATCTCAACCTTGTCTTTTTTGAAAAGCATTGCTTTTAACTTGTTTATCCGCTCATCCTACTGTATTTTTTTTTTTTTTTTGATCATAACCAAAGATTCTTAAGAGGTAGACCCCATTTTGATAAGCCAAGGTATGCACTTGGAGTGACATAGGCTCCAACTACCTTTATACGACCACCATGTTCATTGGATTTAAGAGCAATTATGAGAATGTCATGTGTTGAATCGCTAGCCACTCGCTTTCCCTCCCTCTTCTGCGAGATAACATCATCCTACAATATACAAAAGACATATATTGAAATGACCATTTAAATGGAAACCATTAACATAACAAGCTTAGCTCTATGTTAACATTTGCTTGCAATTTTTGAGGTGGTTGCCTTCAGCTGATCACCATCAAATTCTCCTTTATTGAGTTGGCCTTTCTTCTAAAGGATAGATCAATTGATTTCATGATCAATACATAACTTATTCTTCTAATAACATTAAAAATAACTCAATTATATTGAAACTTCTTAATAAGCTAACAAATTTATTGTAATTAATAATTAAATATTACTTACTATTTCTTTCGCTAGTCGTACATATCCTTTTCAAGTAATTCGATGGGGGTTTTTATTTTGGGATCTTTACGATGGTCTATTAAGAGCTCTTAATTTGAGATAAAAGAATTATTATCTTACTCCGAATGTCTACTAGAATACCTAATATCCGACAGGTGGTAGAATCAACTTCTATGAATTATTGCGATTGGCGAAAATATAGTTTTGTGTCAAACTACATTTCCATTGACGCGACTTTTCATTTGTCGAGCTTAAACACCCTTTTCCACCCAGGATCAACCTTGTATGCCAACTAGAAATACATAAAAAAAATTGATACACTTCAAATGTTAACAATCAACATAAAAAAGTAATTTGTGTATATCTGAAAAATCAAAACATGATCATTTATATATACATTAATAGTTTCCCATACATGCTCCTTTATGTCAATAGGAACATGTTTCCAACTTTCGTAACTTATTGGTACTTTCTCGCGAATAATCTTGCCAAGGGAACTTGGCATTTTAGCTGCATTTTCACCAATTAGTTGCCTAGATTGTTGAAACCAACTTCTAGTATACTGCCCTTTGTCCTTACCCTTGAAATATTGTCCATGGTTGTAGGACATCTTGCCGTTTTATTTGATTGTGTGCCAATTAATTCTTTTGGAGCGTTTATTTTTGCCTTTCCCTTGTCAAGTTTTTTACTTCCTCTTTTGCTTTTACTTGTTGTCATAGAGCTGCAGTTAATCACAAAATCTGAAGGATCGACATGCTATAACTTGCGATGGAAGAAATTTCAATAGAATCTGCAAATAGACTAAAATATTAGCTATTATAATGTTCTAGGGAACTAAAAGATCACTACTGTACATTCAAATTAACTAGGATCCAAATGTGAGCATGATTCCAAAAAAAAAAAAGTTCATCTACTCCCTCCTATATTCATCCCTTTAAATTCACTACAACAAACAAAAGTAAGTTATAAATCACTACAAGAATTTTTGGATTCAACAACACCCAACAGACAACGGTTTTTTGAAAAACCGTTGTCTTTTTTTATTTAACAATGGTTTTTTCCAAAACTGTTGATATTGAAAACTTTTTTGCGGAAAAAGACAACGGTTGTTAAAAAACTGTTGTCGTATGTATGTCAAAGACAACGGTTTTTTAAAAACCGATGTCTATTGGGTTGGTTACGACGACTGTTTTTAAATAACCGTTGTCTATTTGTGTTGCTTACGTGGTAATACACAACAGCGAGTGAGCACGAAAACGAAAACACTCGCTTTAGTTGTTCTCTTCAGTCGCCGCGCGACCTCCCCTTAGTTCATTCTCTGCATTCGCCGCAGTCGCCGAACCCTAACACACCTCAACCATCTTTTCCTTCTTCTCGTTCTTCTTCTCCTTCCTCTTTGCCGCGAGCGACAACGCCGAACCCTAACACACCTCAAACTTCCTTGCCATCTTTTTCTTCTTCTCCTTCTTCTTCTTCCTCTTCGCCGCACACAAATTGCTGCACCCGTACAAGCACTCCATCATGGACTCCAGTACAAGGACTCTCACATGTGCGGCCTCCATCATGCCTCCCTTCTTCTTCTTCTTTTCTTGCTGCCGTCGAGCTCGGCCTCTTGGAGATCCTGGTTAAAGCTGGGTACGGCGCGAAGCTGAGCCCGGCTGAGACTGTCGCGCAGCTGCCGACCCAGAACCCCCAAGCCTCCACCATGGTGGACCGCATCCTCCGCCTCCTTGCCGCCTACGTCGTCGTCGCGTGCTCCGTCGAGGCCGGGGCCGACGGCCGGGTGGGGCGGAAGTACGACGCTGCGCCGACGTGCAAGTACCTGACCAAGAACGAGGACGGCATGTCCATGGTCGCGCTGGTGTTGATGAACCAGGACAAGGTCCTGATGGAGAGCTGGTACGAGATTCACATCAAAGCAGAAGTTTGTCTTTTTTCTGAATAACTTTTTGGATTTATATAACTATTTGTTTTTTTAATGAAAGTAAAATTGTTTTGATATTCTTAATTTTCAAGTTTGGAATTGTGGGGGTTTGAGATTTGTGAGTATGGCGATGCAATCGGCAATGGCAGGTGAGGGTGTGCGGGAGCACGACGTATGTGGCGTAAACGTCATGGATCCAGAACGGCACCATCCAAGACAACATCCTGTTCGGAGCGCCAATGGTCGGGAAGAGGTACGAGGAGGTCATCCGCGTCTGCTGCCTCCAGAAGGACCTCGAGATGATGGAGTTCGGCGACCAGACCGAGATCGGCGAGCGCGGCATCAACCTCAGCGGCGGCCAGAAGCAACGCATCCAGCTCGCCCGAGCTGTTTACTAGGACGCCGACGTCTACCTCCTCGACGACGTCTTTAGCGCCGTCGATGCACAAACCGCCTCAGAGATCTTCAAGGTGCCTCCTTTCTTCCTCATCGATTCATCATGTCACTTGCGTCGACTCACAAGGTGTTTGCTGTTTTGCCTAAATGGTGGGGCTGTTGCAGGAATGTGTCAGGGGCATCCTCAAATCCAACACTATTGTGCTCGTGACCCACCAAGTGGATTTCTTGCATAACATTGATATCATTCTGGTACTTTTTTTTAATCGAATCTGCTCCTTTCTGCAGAATGTCCAGTGGGCATCTTGATGATTCCTTTTGTTTTCTCCAGCTATAATACTGCTAAAATCCTGATTTCATTCTTAGTTCTCTCTGACTAAACTGACAGTAAGTGTGATTCGCAGGCTCTGTTCTACATAGATGATAAATTTTCCATATAAGTTCTCGATGTAGCTATTTTCCTTGCAGTTTCAAAATTTTAGCATCTATTTCACTTGGTTGCCTTTTCTTCTCCTTCTAAAATACTTGTGTTACATAACTAATACATACACACACTTTCTAGATTACGATGTCACTGTATATTCTTGCTTCACTGGCAACCATCACCATAAAGCCTTCCTTTAAGACTTAATATATATTTGATTAGGTAGCTACTATCCTATAAACTTAAGTTGTTAGCTAGAACCATTATTTTATATCTAAAGTGGTTAGCTGGTTTTCTGCAATATTAAAATATTAATTGAATAGAAACCTAAAGCTCAAGCTATTAGAAAGGAGCTCAAACTTAAGTGGTTAGACCCACCAGTGGCAGTAAAAGGTCACAATTTCTTTTTTGTTCAGACTACGGAGATGCCTGATTTCTATGCCAAAGGAGAATACGACTTGAGTGGATTTGCTGTTGGCATTGTTGAGAAGACTAAGGTCATTAATGGGAAGAACATTGAGGCTGGAGACGTTCTTATCGGTCTTCCATCTAGTGGTGTGCACTCTAATGGCTTCTCTCTGGTCAGAAGGTTGCTAATCATATCATATTCTTGGCCTTCTTAATTTTTCAGAAACAATTAATTATCTGGAGAAGAGGTGATCTTTTATTAGAGATGATTTCTACCATCAGCCGGAGTGTCCATGTGTCAGAACATTTACCTATGCAATTTCTAATTACATCATCTAAATACAATAATGTTCAAGTTTTTGTGAAGTTCATCACTGTAAAAGTTGTTGACACCCCTGTTTTTCCATAGGGTGCTATCACGTAGTGGTCTTTCACTAAACGCCCAGCTTCAAAACAACGGCGGCAAAAGCATCACATTAGTGTTGAGGCAATCTGTGGTCCGGAGTGACCACGTGTTTTGATGTTTGGGCAAAGGGTTTAAGTTAGGTTTACCCTTGTTATCTCATATGTGTATGTTGAGTGTGCAGGATGTACAGGTTACGCATATGGACTTGACTGGATGACCTCAGTATGGTGAAGGGTGGCATGGAGACAAGGTGGAGGCTTGTGTGCACCCGAGGGACCTTGGAGAGCAGGGGCGATGAGCTGTTGGGCGCGGACTTCGAGGCGTACGTGAAGGGTGGCATGGAGGCAAACTGGAGGTTTGCGTGCGTATCCGAGGGACGAGGGCCGAAGATGAAGAGGGCGCGAAGGCAATAGTCGAGGCTGCGGAGGAGTCACTCGAGTCGTGAGGATACGAGTGTTGAGTGATTGTACTCGGGAAGGGTTCAGCTGGGGACCAGTCGATTGCTCTGGGAGCAGTCGGCGGGTAGGTGGCTGGTGAATTGGCTGAGAATTCGAACGTTGGGGTGCAACAATTGAATTTCAGTGGCACCAGTCGACTGCCCTGGGGGCAGTCGACTGGTAGTGAGGGTTTCAGCCCGAGTCCTATTTAAAGAGGACTTCATAGTGGCTGAGTTTCTCGACGAAACTTGCTTGGGTAAAGTAAGTTAGTAGTCTATTGTGATCAGAGAGCGTCCGAAGTGTTGTGGCGAGGTTTCTCCACCCAAAAGGAGCGACAGATCTAGCCGGAGGTTATCCGGGGGTTGATCCACCGACGGATTCTTGGATTAGTCACCCGACCGGGTGGATACCAAGTAAATCAGGTTGTTAGCATTGTTTGTTTCTTATTTACTTTGCATATTATTATTTCCGTTGCGCTAATGACTTTGTAGAGATCAAAACGACGAAAAAGTACTATTCACCCCCCTCTAGCACACCAAAGACGATCCATCAATTAGGTGAAGCTTTAATGGCACCCACCGTCATCTATGTCAAGCAGGTTTATCCTATAAATTGTTGTTCCTTTTTTAGCATTTTTAAGGCAGTAATTGGGTTTACTGGCACCCAAACTTTGATTCTCAAGTCTCTTGTGTATGTGATGTAGGTGTTGGACATTCTCAACAAGTGGGATGTAAAGGAATAGCTCACATCATTGGTGGCGGGTTTACTGATAACATCCCGAGAGTATTTCCTTCCGGACTCGAGTGAAAATTTTTACAGATTCTTGGGAGATTCCTGCTCTATTCAAATGGTTAAAAGAGGTAATAATAAAGTTATTACAAACTCTGTGCACGATAGTTATTCAATTAAATACTAAGATCTTGCTTATACTTTTTGACACTTGTTGGATTTTTCATTCGTGGGTTTAGCTTCATATCACATATATAATATCTATTTACTTTATTATTTAACCACATGCAATTGCTTAATATATAAATATTTTATCACTTGTTTTCGTAGGTAAACTCATCATTCTGATCTAAAGGCACCTTGTGAAGCAGAAGCTCAATGTGCAGCTCTTTGCAAAAGTGACAAAGTAAAATGATGCATTGTAACATATTCCATTTTGTTTTTTTAACTTTAATATCCTAAACATATTTGTTTCTTATTAATCTCTAGGTGTATGCAGTTGCCTCAGAAGACATGGATTCTTTAACTTTTGGGCCGCCGAGGTTTCTCCGTCACTTAATGGATCCTAGTTCCAAAAAAATCCTTGTGATGGAATTTGAAGTTTCAAAGGTATATTTATTTTGCTTATTGCTAATTGAAGTACTGTATTTATCTCATCCTTACTTTCAGGTTCTTGAAGAACTAGAACTCATCATGGATCAGTTCATTGATTTGTGCATTTTCTTGGATGTGATTATTGTGATAGCATTAAAGGTGAAATCTGTTTTACCTTCTCTTTTAACCTTTATTATCAATACCTTCTCTTTGTTTTTTTCCCTTTTCCTTTTATTTCACTGCCAGCTGCTAAGCATTTGCACTCCTTTAAGATTGTCTTTCTGGATTTTTTTTGTGTTTGAAATCTGTTTTACTATTATCCTACAATAGGGCGATACAAGAACTTGATAAAGGCACCAAGAACTTGCATAAAGGCGGACCATCTTCTAGAGGCAACTTTATTCTTAAGAAAAAGATACATTTATCCTTATCCTATCTGACTTGCGAGTATTTAAATTCTCCAAATTTTTTTTCTGGTCAGAGTCAGATAAATCGCAGATAGCTTCCTTACTGATGCATTTCAGTTCACATAGAAATTTCCAGCGCCATTGACAGAATTAAATCTAGGGTTCATGTACATAAATGCAGGATAAATTTAGTGAACTGAAGGACCAAATGAAGGCTGGATTACTTCTCAACACAAATGAGGTTTGCCCAAAAGACATTTTGTTCTACATGCTAAATGTTTCCTTTTTTGCAATTTAAGTTATGTATACTGCATCTCATATGTTCCCTTAAATGCATTTTCTGGACCAGGCTAAGTTCCTACAACTTTATTCAAAATGCAAGTGTTTTGAAACTGTAATTTTTTGACTCACTTGACAAGGGTAACCATGCCTGAGAAATAGTGAGATGCTTCTATTTTTTTCTCCAGTTAATTTACAATTTCTAGTTATCATTCTTTATATCATGGTTATCATACCACATGCTAAAAAATAGGGATCACGTTTACACTTGGATGTTCCCATACCATGAGTGCACTGCTCATTCACTGAAATTTTGGAGAATCTACACATGTACTTCTTTACCATTCTGCTATTTTGCTGAAGCTTCGAACCAGCAAATTTGGCTTGCTTTCACAAATTTTTTTATTGCTCAAACTGAAAGTCATCTTCTATCTGTTTATCATATCCTTTTGTTAGACTAAGTCATGGGTAACTTTGTATCATAATTATCTTCTAGATTCTTTTGGTCTACTATTTTTAGTTGTGAATGCTCATTTTATATTTCTATTTGTTGTGACAATTCATATCCAAGGAAAGAATCAGCTTATGGTGCAAAGCTAAGGGGCGCGGCTGTCTTCATCTGGTTGACTGCACTTAGATGAAGCTACTGGGGTGCGGCTGTCTTCATCTATTTGTTTATCTCAGTTTCTGGTTCTTGATGTATATGATATTTTGATGATGTTATCTCAGTTTGGACTAATACTGGGGATCTTGATGTATGATATTTGCACAGTATGATGTATGATATTTGATGATATTTTGATGTATGATAGTTTGAAGTGTGTTTGCTTAATATTGTTTAATTATTTAAATAATTTATTTTTTAAATGGTATGTGTTGTAAATTGTTGGCTGCCTCAACCAAAAGACAACAATTTTTATTTGTTGTTAAATTATTGTTTAAATCACACACAAACAACAGTTTAATACTATTGTTAACCTGTTGTCGATCACATTAAAAGACAACGGTGAAAATCTATTGCTACACTGTTGTTATTGACTATAAACGACAACGGTTTGTAACTGTTGATGTAGACCACCCCTTTTAACAATATGACCTTTAACAACAGTGATTTTCGCCTACGACAACGGTGAACGCCCGTGGTTAATAAGCATTTTTCTACTAGTGAATGTTCCAAAGGAAACCATTGTTCTATCAACATCTCAATGAATTCATTCAAAACATAATTTTTATGTAATAAACACAGTGAATTTTAATGTTTGATCACTAATAGTCAGAGATAATATGGTATCTAAACTCAATACATGTTAAACATTTCAACAAGCATGACAAATTCAGATAATTACCTACATATATGCTTTACAACATATAAAACTAGTAACTATAGAACTAGCATATAGAAAGTTGTTAGAAAGTCTTTAACAAAAAATATAGTGATTATTCTATTTTAAATGACATTGAACTAACATTTGTAATATCTATTATAGAACTATTGCATAATACATTATGTAGGATTTAAAATTATATAAAATTACCACACTAAGATAAAACATCATCAACCCAAGTCTCATCACAATCTTCACAAATATATAATGGTTCATTGTCATCTGCTCTTTCAACATCCATTATTCGAAGCCCTCAAGAAAAACATTAATGGTGGGTTATAGTTTATTCCAAATCATCACAACTAATAGACCAAGTTCGATCTTTAGGGTCTTCAAGGAAAAAAATTTGTTTTGCTTGAATCCCTAAGATGAATGAATCAGATTTGAATCCTATCCTTCTGAGGTTTACTAATGTGAAACCATGTTCATCCACTTTAATACCGCCATTATTATCAACAAAGTTACATTTAAACATTAGAATTCGAAAGAGATGGTAATCGAGCTCTCATATTTCATCAATAACTCCATAAAATATCATATCTGACACAATTGAATTCTTATCCTTTATGCTAGCAACATGCATAATCTTTGCAAACTAAGCTTACTCCCGAATTTTGAACTACCCTCACGTCATCATGCACTTTTGAGTGATATGTGACCCCATCAATCAAATATGCAAAATACTTGAATACTCGCTCACTAGGTCCATACGCCATCCACTTTAATTTTCAGAGATTTGATATGTAGAATTATTAATTGCATTTGCAACCTATAATGTAAAAGTTGAATTATATATTAAATAAGTTCATAACTTATAAATTATAAACTAGTATGTAGCTTGCATGCAACTTACAGTATCATGCAACCACAGAATAAAAGTTCGATTGCGCTCATCTTGAAACCATTTTTTTGACTTTGCTTTCTGATGAAATGTTGCCCTTCAAATGAGCCATGTGTTTTCTATTGAAAATATGATAATGAAACAATTAGCTACTAGAATCTAATGCCGCACTTGAAAGTAGCAATGAGTTGGAGAAATTACTCGATATGAGGCTATATCTCATCAATATTTGCCAGTACGTGATGATGTGCTTGCTCCCACTCTCATGATTGGTAGAGCACATGATCTCGTGATAAAGGTCTGGTATGCTCCAATTGATGATTCCTTATTGGGTTTCCAATAGTGTGCATATTAGATAGGTAGTCTGACCAAAATTTTATAGCCTCCTCAACAATATAACATTTGGCTATACAACCTTCGGGTCGATTGCGGTTTCACATATAACCTTTCAATGTTTTAATGAATCTTTTAAATAGGTACATCTATCTATACCACGCAAGTACCCTGGATAGTTTTTGTGGGATCATTGTAATCGGTAGAGGGGTGAATAGCGATTACGTCAAAATGCAGCGGAAGAAACAAAAATCACATCGCTAACAAGTTTTCTTTTTACTTGGTTCGGAGTCTTTGATGGCTCTACTCCAAGGCCCACTGTCCTTGACTATTTTTGTTGGGCAATTCTATAAGTCACAAAAAGTATTACAGAGATTTAAGTTGAGTACAAAATTTGAACAACGAAATAAACAATACCGACGACACCGAAAAGGATTGTAGACTATCTTGGACGGCATGTTGACGATCTTGATCTTGTAACACCCAATAATTTCCTAGTATTATTAGGGATTTTTAGGAATTTTTCTAGCATTTTTCGGAATATTATAGCATTTTTTCGGAATGAAATTAGAAAAAAAAATTATTGAAGGGCAGCAAGGGTTCGAACTCACGACCATAGCAGGAGCAAGCCCCTAAGGGCGCGCAGCTGACCGGACGGGCTAGGGTATCAAGCACAGAAAAAGGTGGAGAGAAATAATGTTATAGGGTAGTTAGGCTGTTTCATTAAGAGGTATTCAAACTCCCACTTAAGTTGTGTTAAGACCCCTTTTAGGGTTTCGGGAGGCCGTGCGAGCAAGGGTTGGGAGCTGCGAAAACAGGGAGAAAACAAGGGGTTTTCATCCTCCTTCTTCCTCCTCTTGAGTGGAGAGCCTAGGGCTTCTTCCCTAGGGCTAAGGAGTGGAGATTTCTTGCAAAGGAAGAGTAAAAGAGCCCTACACTAGGAATTTCGAGATACTTAGTGAGTTTTCTTCAAGAAAAGGGTAAGTAAATCACTCACCTGCAATAGGAGTAGCTTCGCATGTAGTTTTCTAGTTGTAGAACCTTGATTTTGTGATTTATATGCATGCTTGGAGGATATTGTTTATTGTGTGATTAAGTTTCTCAAGAATACATGTTTTTAATCATAGAACTTGAATTGTAGTAGATTTTTATATATGTGATCTAAGTATGGGAGGCCAAGTTTTTGAAAAGTCCCAAAATTGAGTTTTGGGTTAAGGGCACGCAAGGTGCTCGATGGAAGTTCCAAGTAAGAAAAGGTAAAGGTTTATAGTGCAAAGTTTATGAAAAAAGAAAGTTAGCTTGATAAATACAATCATTATGAGTAAGAAAGTATTTTACTTTTGTAAAAGGACATGTACCGAGCAAAAGAGAGGCCCACAGAAAGTTAGAAAGAAGCTCTAATAGGGTGCGGTGGCTAGCTACCCCGAAACCTATTAGGGATGCGCGCATTGGTACACTGATACCAGGTACATTGTCAAGGCCTGAGAAAGTTGATTATTATTTTGAAGTATATGAGTATATGTAAGTGTTTCAATTCCCTTAAGTGTATGTTTTGTTATGTATGATAACATGGTTATGTTATAAGCATGTTAAAGGGAAAGAGCAAAGAAGTTGTGTTTTAAAGTATGGAAAAGTATCATTAGTAAGTTTCAAAAGAAATTATGAGCATGTTAGATTTGCCAATGTTTTAGTGCTAGTAAATGTTTTCAAGTATGATTGAGCATGATAAGTATATGAAAGTTTTCATGTGTAAGTATTTCAAAGTGCATGTGTTTTGAAGCAAGCATTATTTGAAAAGAGCATGTTTATCCCTTATCGTTGGATTTGTGAGTTAGGATTTACTTACTAAGCATTTTGCTTATTAGTTGCATTTCCTTCTATTGCAGACAAAGGTAAAGAAAAAGCATAAGTTAAGGAGGCGAAGGGACTTGCATTGATGTTCCAGTGGCGGCGGAACCGTGGAAGAGATCATTGGGCTAAGTCTTGTAGAACATGTGTTTTGGTGTTTCGAAGTGTAGAATGAATGACTTTGTTTAAACCTTGCATAGATACAAAATTTGGTACAAACTCTAGTCTAAAGTTCACATAGATTTTGATAGCTTATTTACTTCCGCAAAAGTCCTAATTTCAAGTTTATGAAGTGTTTTGATTGGCTAAAATGTTTAGAAAACTAGTATAGAGTATACAAATGGTGTTATGTCTTTGTATGGCTTGAAAGTATATGTTTTGTGGATGGATGGAGATGAGTTTCAGGTCTGAAATGCAGGTTTTCAGGCGTGCCAGTCGACTGGTACAGGACCAGTCACCTGCCCTATCGAACAGTAGCTTCTGTTCGATGCACCAGGCGACTGCCAAAAGGCCAGTCGCCTGGTACCAGGCGACTGCTATATAGCAGTCGACTGGTACCATTGAAAAGAAATGGTATAGAGCAGCTGGTTAGTACTCTAGTGTTACAACTAAGAGGTCTAGGGGTCAAATCCTGGCAAAGCAAATAAGATGAAAGTTGTTTTGTTTTTTTTGAAAAAAAAAAGAGAAGGAAGAAAAAAAAATTTAGAGCAAGTTAAGGGAAGTTAAGTTGTTGTAACTTAAAGCTTAGTGGGAAAAGGTGGGTCGTCACAGAGTGGTATCAGAGCAAAAGGTTCCACCCTTCCGCCACACTGACATCAAGCATCAATCCTGCCGCCTGCCAAGTAAGAAGTTCATATGTTATAGTTTTGCATGTTTTTCATTTTTTTTGACTGCTAGTATCAGTAAGTGCATGATGAAGAAGTTCATATGTTATAATTTTGTATGCTTTTTATTATTGACTGCTAGTATTAGTAAGTGCATGATGATAAGAAAGTATGTTAGTATTATTGCATGCTAATATATGGATGGAGATAATGAAGTAAGTTAGTAAGAGATAATGAGCCCTTATTTTTGTGTGCTATAGAGTAAGAGGATGCCAAGAGGACGTCCTAGAATTGTCCGGAATGAGGAGCAAGCTCCTAGAGAACAGGAGTCAACAGAGTCAGTACCACCACCAGACCTTCAAGGAGTGGTGGCCCAGCTTCAGAGGCAACTTGCTGAACAGCAACAAGTCATTGCCACCTTGATGGCTAACCAGCAGGCCACTAATCAGCAGGCCACTTCTGCTACCCCTCCAGTGGCGCCAGTGGCGCAAGTAGCAGCACCAGTAGCGACAGAGGTTCCCCCAGTACCTCCGACAAGAGAAGTAAGGCAAGAGGCATATCTGATTCAGTGGCAGAGACTGAAGCCTGAGAATTTTTCTGGCACAGGTGAACCATGGGATGCTCAGGCATGGTTCAAAATAGTGGAGAGTATAATGGAGTTACTGGACTGGCCCGAGGTGGAGAAGATAAAGTGCACATCTTTCTGCCTTACTGGAGATGCTAGGATGTGGTGGGAAAGAGTGAAAGCTAAGAGGAATGTGAATCAGATGACCTGGGCTGACCTTGAAGCAGAATTTCTGGAAGAATACTTTCACATGAAAGTGACAAACAAGCACTATGATGAATTTACTGAGTTCCGTCAAGGAGATCTAACTGTGGATGAAGCAGTGAAGAAGTTCAATCGATTAGCTCGCTTGTGCCCGGAGTTAGTCAGTACTGAAAAGGAAAGGGTCAGGTTAATGCTCAAGATGCTGAGGCCTCAGATAGCTCTGAATGTGGCTGGCGGTGGTAATAGACCGCAAACTTCAGAAGAACTAGTAAGTAGTGCTCTGATCACTGAACACTACTTAAACAGTATAAGGCCACACGTGTGCAACAACAACAGGCATCAGCCCAGAAGTCCCAAGGAAATCCTCAAAACCAACAAAATTGGAAAGGAAATTCAGGCAAGAGGAAGCAGTGGGATCAGAAGTCTTCTGAGGGCAACAAAGGGGGCACGTCAAGCAAGCAGCTCAAGTATCCCCCTTGCCCAAAGTGTGGGAAGGCACATCCTGGAGTATGTCGTCAGGGCATGAGGGATGCCATATTTGCGGAGCAGAAGGGCATATGATGAAGACTTGCCCTAACCGGTCGAGGGTTGGCGGGTGTATATATGTGGAGTAGTAGGGCACCTGGCCAAGGCGTGCCCTAAAGCAAAGCCGCCTCCACCACAGCTTCTTCAGTACGGGGGTGGACCTGCTCAGCTGCACCAGATGCAGCCAGTTATGGAGGGATCTTATTACAGTCAGGCGAGGATGGAAGCCCCAACAGCCGTGACCAACGCCAGGGTTTTCGCCATCACTAGGGAAGAGGTGGCAAATGCTCCTAACATGGTCACAGGTCGAATACTCACCTCATCTCAATATGCTATTGTGTTATTCGATACTGGGGCAACCCATTCTTTTGTATCCATGCTTTTCTCTAAAAAGTTAGGGATCCCACCAGAAAGTTTGGGTCAGAAATTTTTGACAACCTTACCGTCAGGGGAAGTAATGGCCTCTACTCAGAGGCTAAGGGCAGTACCAATCTGGATTTCCAACCGAGAGCTCTACAATGACTTGGTAGTCCTTGAGATGAAGGATTACGATGTCATTCTAGGGATGGACTTCTTGAGCAAGTACAATGCTTCTATAGACTGCCGCAAGAGAAAAGTCAAGTTCACACCAGAAGCAGAACCTTCATTTGAGTTAATTGGAGACCCAAGGAGAAAGACAAAGAGGTTCCTATCTACCTTACAAGCTCAGAGAATGTTAGAGAAGGGGTGCTCTGGTTTTCTAGCTAATATAGTGGATGCAAGTCAAAGAGAAGGATTGAAGAGAGAAGAAGTGAGGGTAGTTTGTGACTATCCTGAGGTGTTTCTTGAAGAGTTACCTGGACTCCCTCCCAATCGGGAAATTGAGTTTGAAATTAAGTTGGCCCCAGGAACCAACCCAATTTCGAAGGCACTTTATCGCATGGCGCCAGCAGAACTGAAAGAATTGCAAGAACAGTTGCAAGAGCTGCTTGACAAGGGTTTCATCCGCCCTAGTCATTCACCTTGGGGAGCTCCTGTGTTGTTCGTCAAGAAGAAAGATGGATCTATGCGAATGTGCATAGATTATCGAGCTTTGAATAAGGTAACCATCAAGAACAGATATCCTTTGCCAAGGATAGATGATTTATTTGATCAGCTGAAGGGAGCCACAGTGTTCTCCAAGATNAGGAAGGTATTATGGTAGACCCAGCCAAGATTGAAGCAGTTAGTAACTGGAGTCGACCAAAGAATGCCAGTGAGATCAGAAGTTTTCTGGGTTTGGCAGGGTACTACAGAAGGTTTGTAGAGGACTTTTCAAAGATAGCTTCTCCACTTACAGCCCTGACCAGAAAGAATAAGAAGTATGAGTGGACTGAGGACTGTGAGCAGAACTTCCTTGAGTTGAAGAAGAGACTGACCAGCGCTCCTATCCTTACAGTACCCGAAGGTGATAAGAGCTTTGATATATACAGTGATGCATCAAAGCTAGGACTTGGAGCAGTCCTTATGCAAGAAGGCAAAGTCATAGCTTATGCTTCCAGGCAACTCAAGGACTATGAAAAGAATTACCCCACTCATGATCTGGAGTTGGCAGCTTAGTCTTTGCTCTAAAGATATGGAGGCATTATTTGTATGGAGTGCAGTGTAAGATTTATACAGATCACCAGAGTCTGAAATATTTCTTCACTCAGAAAGACCTCAATATGAGACAGCGAAGGTGGCTCGAGTTAGTGAAGGACTATGACTGTGAGATTCTTTACCACCCTGGTAAGGCGAATAGAGTAGCAGATGCACTGAGTAGAAAGACTTGTGCCACTTTGATGTCCTTATCATCGTTGGCACCACCATTACAGAAGGAGATAGTAGATTATGGAGTGGAGATTATTGATGGGCAGCTAGCTCTATTGACACTAGAGTCAACTTTGCTTGAAGAAATACAGAAAGAGCAAGTTGTGGATTCTGATATCCAAAGGATCAAGCAAGAGATGCAAGAAGGAGAGAGTAATGAGTTTAGAGTATCTGACAGTGGGATACTCTACTATGGTGACCGTTTATGTGTCCCCAATCATGAAGAGCTCGAAAGAAGATTCTTGAAGAAGCCGATGGAACTCCCTGCTCAATGCACTCTGGTTCCACTAAGATGTACCAGGACTTGAAAAGAAGATTTTGGTGGTCAGGGATGAAGAGAGACATAGCTAAGTATGTCAGCACCTTCCTGACATGTCAGAGAGTTAAAGCAGAACACCAGAGACCAGGAGGTGTCCTACAGCCCATTCAGATTCCAGAGTGGAAATGGGAAGACATAGCCATGGATTTCATAGTTGGTCTACCAAAGACAACTAATGGCTATGACGCTATTTGGGTGATAGTAGACAGATTGACCAAGTCTGCCCACTTCTTGGCAATCAGAGTATCTTACTCGATTGAAAAGTTAGCCCAATTATATGTGCAGGAAGTGATCCGACTACACGGAGTCCCGAAGACCATTATCTCTGATAGGGATGGTCGTTTCACTTCACACTTTTGGGAGTGCGTACAAACAGCGTTAGGCACCAAACTGAAATTCAGCACAGCTTTCCATCCCCAGACTGATGGACAGACAGAGAGAGTGAATCAGGTTCTAGAAGATATGCTCAGAGCTTATGCATTGGACTTCAAATGCAGTTGGTGCAAGTATTTATGTTTAGCTGAGTTTGCCTACAACAACAGTTACCAAGCCACTATTGGTATGACACCCTATGAATCTCTTTATGGTAGGATGTGTAGATCTCCCCTCTGTTGGTATGAAGGTAGTGAGAAGAAGGAAATGAGGTCACAGACTGATCTTATAGATGATACCATAGAAGCTATAAAGAGCATCCGCCAGAGGATAGAGACTGCTCAGAGTAGGCAGAAGAGTTACGCCGATATACGCCGTAGGCCGTTAGAGTTTGAAGTTGGGGATACAGTTTTCCTCAAAGTAGCTCCTATGAAGGGTGTGATGAGATTTGGCAAGTAAGGCAAGCTAAGTCCTCGATACGTAGGACCCTACCTAGTGACGAAAAGAGTTGGCAAAGTAGCTTATGAGTTGGAGCTACCCTCAGAGATGTCAGCAATACATAATGTGTTCCATGTCTCAATGTTAAAGAAGCACATCCCAGATGCCAACCAAGTGATTGAGCCACAGATGGTACAAGTTCAGGAGGATCTCAGTTATGAAAGTCGACCTATTAAGATAATAGATCGAGCAGTTAAGAAGTTGAGGAACAAAAAGGTACCACTAGTGAAAGTCTTATGGCTGAATCATAACCATGAAGAGGCAACTTGGGAATCAGAAGATAGCATGAGGCAAAGGTATCTAGAGCTGATTTAAGTTCGAGGACAAACATTTTACAAGGTGAGGAGGATTGTAATACCCAATAATTTTCTGGTATTATTATGGATTTTTAGGAATTTTTCTAGCATTTTTTGGAATAAAAATGAAAAAAAAATTAAGGGTCGAGCGAGGGATTGATCTCGCGACCACAAGGACAGGCAAATCCTTAAGGGAGCCCAGCTGACCAGAAGGGCAAGGGTATCAAGCACAAAAAAGGATGGAGAGAAATAATGTTATAGGGTAAGTTAGGCCTTTTCATTAAGAGATATATTAACCCCGTTTAAGTCACGTAAGGGGGGATTAGGGCTTGTTGGCGGCTGCGTGCGAGAAGAGGGAGGGAGGGGCTGCGAAAACAGAGGAAGCCAAATAGTTCTTCTTCTTCCTCTCTTTCCCCTTGAGTAGAGAGAATTTAGGGTTTCTCCCTAGGGCCAAAGAGTGGAGGTTTCTCACAAGGAAGAAGAGAGGAGTTCTACGCTAGGTTTATACCTCGATTTAGTGAGTTTTCTTCAAGATAATAGTAAGTAGATCACTCACCTGCAATAGGAGTAGTTTTCGTATGTAAGTTCTTGTTGTAGAACCATGTTTTATGATGCATGCTTTAAGATTAAGGTTATCGTGTGTTTTAAGCTCTTAAAGATGCATGTTTTCTCATGATAGAAATTTAATTGGTTTAGATTTGGTGTATGTAAGCTAAGCATGATAAGATTTAATTTTTGAAAAGTCTCAAAAATGAGGTTGGGATTAATGGCACGCAAGGTGCTCGATGAAAGTCCCAAGTAAGAAAGGTAAAGGGTTTTAAGTGCAAAATTTATGCAAAAGTAAGATAGTTGATAAGTATAAGTACTGTAAGTAAGAAAGTATTTTATTTTCAGAAAGTGACATGTACCGGGCAAATGGAAGGCCCACCGAAAGTTCGAAAGAAGCTCTGATACGGTGTGGTGGCTAGCTACCCCACAACCTATTAGAGAAGCGCGCAATTGGTACATTGATACCATGGTACAATGTCAAGGCCTAAAGAAAGTTGAATATTATTTTCAAGTATATAAGTATTTACAAGTGTTTTAGCTTTGAGTACATGTCTTTATTTCAATAAGTTCACATTGATACTTTGCAAGCATGATAAGGAGTAAGAGTAAGGAGGTTAGTGTTTTAATGTATGAGCATGTTAAGTTTGCAAATGTTTTATGCAAGTAATGTTTTTAACATGATTGAGCATGATAAGAATATGAAAGTTTTCCCATGTGTATGTATTTTGGAAGTAAGCATTCTTTGAACTAAACATGTTTATTGTTGATAGCATGGATTTGTGAGTTTAGGATTTACTTACTAAGCATTTTGCTTATTAGTTGTATTTTCTCCTATTGCAGATAAAGGTAAAGAAAAAGCATAAGTTATGGAGGTGACCAGGACTTGCATCGATGCTCAGTGGCGGTGGAACCGTGGGAGAGATCGTTGGTATAAGCTTAAGAGGTAATTTCTGAAATTTAGAAACCTGGAGTTTGATATCTTGATTGGTAAAATGTGAACATGTTGTGTAAACTACGCATAGAGGTTAAGTTTGGTACAAACTCTAGAGTGTTTTGCTTACGTTTTGATAGTTTTGTTAAATTTCGCAATCATTCTAATTTCAAGTTATTGGATTCATTTTGAGTTGCTAGGATGTTTATAAAACTAGTATAGAGTATAGAAATGAAGTTATTTCTTTATATACATTGAAGGTATGTGAATTGTGGACTTTTAAAACTAATTTTCGGCTCTGAAAATGCAGGTTTTAGGCGTGCCAGTCGACTGGTTCAGAACCAGTCGACTGCGATATTGAACAGAACCTTCTGTTCGATGCACCAGTCGACCGCCATGAGGCCAGTCGACTGGTGCCGGGCACAGAAAGTTTCTGTGGATGATACCAGTCGACTGGCTATCTATCAGTCGACTGGTACCATTGAAAAGAAAGTGTTGTAGGGCAGATGGTTAGTGCTTTAGTTTTACAACTAAGAGGTCTAGGGGTCAAATCCTTGCAAAGAAAATAAAATGAAAGTTTTTTTTTAAAGAAAAAAAATCAGAGCAAGTTAAGGGAAGTCAAGTAGTTGTATCCTAAGGCTAAGAATAAGGTAAAGTTAAGGTTAAGTAAATGTGGCGCCCGCCTTAAGGAAGAGAGAGAGAAGTTAAGGAGGCGGGCCGTCACAATTAAATCTTAATTAATTCAAACTTAAATTCATTCAATCAAACCCTAATTAATTCGAACTTAAATTAATTCAATTAAATCTTGATTAACTCAAACTTAAATTCATTCAATTAAATCTTAATTAATTCAAACTTAAATTCATTCAATTAAATCATAATTAATTCAATTAAATCTTAATTAATTCAAACTTAAATTAATTCAATTAAATCTTAATTAATTCAAAAATAAATTAATTCAATTAAATCTTAATTAATTCAAACTAAAATTAATTCAATTAAATCTTAATTAATTCATACTCAAATTAGTTAAATTAAATCTTAATTAAATCAAATTCAAATTATTTCAAATTAATTAAATTAAATCGAAATTAAATCAAATTCAAATTAATTCAGATTAATTCATTTAAATCTCAATTAAATCTAATTCTAATTAATTTAAATTAATTCAACTAATTCCTAATTAATTCAACTTCAATTAATTAACTTGAATCCGACCAAATCTTAATTAAATTAAACTCGAACTAAAATAAAATCTTACCCAAACCGCAACAATCAACTTTATAAAATTAAATATCTCAAAGTGGGATGACATGTTCGTGGGTTCACACGATATGTATCAAATCGGGAATTTGATACATTTTTAGAAACTATAAATAAAATGATTTAAATTGTCTGACTCATGCATAAATGTCATGCCATGCATATGCAATTTTCAAAAAATATCTGTCATGTCATTCATGTTTAATTTTTTGCATAATTTAGAATGGTTATAGGAAAAAGATTATTTGAAACTTGAACAACCTAGTATTAGGTGGAGGTGAGATGATAGTACGTTTGGGAAGCCTTTTTGGTGGAACTAGCCGAAGCTATCGATCCAAAACCTAAACTAGTTAGACCAAAATCTTTCAAGAAGTAACTTGAAGATGAATTTTATATAAAAGGCTTTGTCAAGGAAAGGGTTGATGATCCAATAAGGCTACGACCAAAAAAGGCCTAGTGCCTCGCCAAGACCTGGAAGCCAATTACTGAAAATCAAATTCACTTTCCTATTGCTAGATTTGAATCTAACACATGTTTCAATTAATTCTTAGTTTTAATACTAAATTAAAGAAAATGATTCAAGCATCTCACAATACACCCATAAGGCAACCATGCTTGCTGTACTGAGACATCTAGAATGGGTGAGATGTTAAGGACTAATTAATTGAAAAATAATTTTCAAAATTGTTTTTCAAAATTGTTAGAATATTTTTCTAAAAATATATTTTCAAAATAGTGCTTCAACATAATAATATTTTCATGGAATTCATGCTTGTCTGATTGATTATATATGATATGTTTTCAAAAATTAAAGCCTTTTAAAAATTGTTTAACTCACACAATTAGACACAAGCCTCTTAAGACAACACTAAAGTTCCTTAAGGCACCTAGATAGAGTCAAACAGGGTTGGGTACAGAGGGAGTGTTTTCACTCTTTTAATTTCTTTTGAAAAGACTTTTCGAAAACTGCGCCTTAATTTCTATCACATGTGTTTTCAAAAAGGCTTATACTTTAAAAAATTATCTTCTTTCCAAATTGTGGTTTCAAAATCTATCTTCCTGAAAAGTGGTGTTCATTTGATTTTGATAAACCCTAAAGACACGAAGGAAGGTCCACTTCATGATCTAAAAGGATTCCTAGGATGTGTCAGATTTAGGGGGAGTCTGAGTCAAACATCTAACAAGTTTTAAATTATTTATTTTGAAAATTATTAGATAATTCCTTTGATCTGAACTAAACCCTAAATGACTTAAACGAAAAGTACTTGTGGTCAACAAGCTTCCCAGGACTGAGTCAAGATTAGGGGGAGGTCAAATTAAAAAAATTATTTAATAACATGTCTTCATATCTTCAAAATATTGCTGAAAATATAAGTTTTTCAAAATACTATTATTCTATTTTTCAGAATTTTTGTGGCTTATGAAATTATTTTTGAAATAATATTTACTTGCGCTGGAGAATTTTCAGGACACTTAGGAAAATATCCTTGTAGTCAACAAAGTTTCCTAGGATTGTGTCAGACTGCAAGATAAACCAAGTCAAGTAAAATATTGTGTCTTCAAAAGTTCACATATTTTTCAAAATGTACTAGCATATATTTTTAAAAGTACTATCATTTTTTTGATTATCAAAATTCTGTTTAAAAATAATATTTACTTGAGTTTGAAGAATTTCCAGGACACTTAGAAAAATATCCTTGTAGTTAACAAGGTTTCCTAGGATTGTGTCAGACTGGAAAAAAACCTAGTCAAGTAAAATATTATGTTTTCAAAATGCATAATACTTTTCAAAAAAAAAAATATACTTATATTTTTCAAAGTCTAATCTTTTTCAAAAGTACTTAATTTTTCGAAAAGTACTTGCAAAATATGTATAATATTTTTCAGAAATACTTATATTTTCCAAAATTGCAAATGCATCATATCTTTCATAGTTACTTATATTTTTCAAAACTTACATAATCTTTCAAAAGTACTTGTATTTTTCAAATGATCATAATATTTTTTCAAAGTACTTGTACTTTTCAATGCTCATAGTATTTTTTCAAAGTTATACATTTTCCAAATGTACTAGTTTTTCTCAAAAAATGCAATATATCTTTCAAAATACAAAGCTATCTCAAAATGCACTAGTGAAAATCTTTTTATAATTACTTAGTTTTATACTATGCCTTCAAAAATTAGAAATTTTTTCTTTTCTCTTCCCAAAGGATCAAAAAATCAAAATGTTTTCAAAAGGGGGGAGAGTGAAAGTTAGAATTTTTTTCCCCCTATTTTTCCCTAGAGGATAAAAAATGGATTTTCAAAACTTAGATAAGTTTTTTCTTTTGATCCCAAGAGTTAAAGTTTATCCCTTTAAACCAATCTAACTTAAGTTATTGTCAAACATCAAAAAGGGGGAGATTGTTGGTGCAAGTTGCATCAATGATGTTCTCCTCTAAGTGTTTTAATGTTTAACAATTTACTTAAGTCAGTGATACATTGAACAGACAAAGGGGAGTTATGAGAGAAGTAACAAAGTGGACCAAAGCCCTAGTGAATCTAGGCAATAAGTCCTGGTTCGGAGAATTGGGCACTAAGTCCTGGCAAAGGGCTGGGCACTGAAGACCTGCTCGGAAGGTGGGCACGAAGTCCTGGTCGAGGACTGGGCAAGAAGACCTAGCCGAGGGTTGGGCACCGAAGTCCTGGTCGAGGACTGGGCAAGAAGACTTGGCCGAGGATTGGGCACCGAAGTCTTGGACTTAGGGTTTGGGCATGAAGTCTTGGTCCGAGGGACTGAGCAACTTAGTTGAGTGATGACTAAGGACATAAGTAGAGACGGGTCAGGGTTCGGACGTCTTGAGATCCGGAAGTATCGGAAGCTAAGCAAAAGTCCACCCGAAGGACTGGGTGGCAACCATCTCCTGAATGGAGTAGGTGAAAGGCGCGTTCTCGGGGGTGGGAACATGCGTCTGTTCGACCTAGGGTTTCGTGGAAATCCGAAGTCCTAACCAAGTCCTTAAGGCTAATATTGTATGTATATTTGCTTTGTGTTTGTGTATCTTGCAGGTACCAAGAACTAGAGATAAAGCAGACAAAAGGCTGGAAATCAGCCAACCTAGGCGCCCCTAGTGATTGGGGCGCCCAGATCAAAGCACAAAACCTAGTCTTGGGTTGAAAGCCTTGAAGCCAGGCACCCAGTATGATGGCGGCGCCCAAGCCAATGAGTAAATGGTGCAGTTTCGTGAAGTAAGCAGAATAGGCTTCCATTCAGGCGCCCGGGATGATACGGGCGCCCAAATTGAATGCTATATTTGCTGTTTCGAGTTCGAAACAATGATAAGCCTTCACTCAGGCACCTAGGAGGTTCGGGGCACAATGGTCAGAGTTTTTATCAGACACGGCGAGGTCAGCGTCGGGATAAGGTTTGACCGAGTCTGTAGGGGCGCCCCCAACTTATCAAGCCCCCGTATGAAGCCTATATAAGGGGCCTCAACCCCTCTACTTCAAAGACAACTTCTGAGAGTGATTCTGAGCATTCTGACCGATGACAACGCGCTATGAGGCTCTACGACCGAGTGGCTCCAGGAGGAAGTGCGCGACACCTCGGAGGTCCATATCGGTCGAGTTTCAAACCCTAGTTGTTCGGTTTGCATTAATTATTCTGTACTTACTTTGCTAAACTTTTGATTGTACTTCTACACTGTAAGATGGGTTTTTCCACCTTCGGAAATTCCGGAAAGGAGACCAATAGTGGACTCACGCCAAGTACATAGGCCTTGGACGTACTGACCCTGGGGGGTTGGGAACCAAGTAAATAAATCCCGCTATGTCCTTGTATTCATTCTATATTATTTTCCGCTGCACTAACACTCTGAGTCCAGTACGAACAAAAGTCTTACGTGTTGATTGACAACCCAATTTAAGTTTAGGTTGTTGATGCAGTCTGACCCTGATTGTTGTTTTGGTGTTGACACCGATTTAAGTTTGATTTAAGTCTGGTTGAATTCGGATTAAGTCCAGGTGGATCGAGAGATCGCATGCTGGCAGTGGAAAAGTCTTAGCTTGGAGGGCTAGGTGTGAAAAGTCCAAACTTGGAGGGTTAGGTGTGATAAGTCCTAGCTTGGAGGGCTAGGTGTGAAAAGTCCAAACTTGGAGGGTTAGATGTGAAAAATCTTAGCTTGGAGGGATAGGTGTGAAAAAGTCCTAGCTTGGAGGGCTAGGTGTGAAAAAGTTCTAACTTGGAGGGTTAGGTGTGAAAAAGTCCTAGCTTGGAGGGCTAGGTGTGAAAAGTCCTAGCTTGGGGGGCTAGGTGTGAAAAGTCCTAACTTAGAGGGTTAGGTGTGAAAATGTCCTAGCTTGGAGGGCTAGGTGTGAAAAATCCTAGCTTGGAGGGCTAGGTGTGAAAAGTCCTAACTTGGAGGGTTAGGTGGGAAAAAGTCCTAGGTTGGAGGGCTAGGTGTGAAAAGTCCAGGCTTGGAGGGTCATGTCCTAGCTTGGAGGGCCATGTCCTAGGTTGGAGGGCTAGGTTGGATGAAACCCTGGCTTGGAGGGCCAGGTCCTAGCTTGGAGGGCTAGGTTGAAGTCTCGGTGAGTGAAACTGGGCACGGAGTCTTGGTCCGAGGGACCAAGAACGAGTCAGAGTAGAGCTGGAAGCTTGTTCTTGTGACTTAGAGGAGATTTGACTTTGCCTGGATCGGTCTGGTGACCGATCAGGGAAGTTGGCATAAAGTTCCCTCGTGGATCGGTCTGGTGACCGATCCAGCTATATCTGATCGGTCAGGTGACCGATCAGGGAGCATACAGTGAGATTGGGAACCTTACTGATCGACTCCAGATTGGTTTGGTGACCGATCAGGGATACTATTCAGATCATTCTGGTGAACGATCAAATATCGGGAGCTCCTCTCTATGTTCGATCTGGTTGGATCCTGATTGGTCAGGAAGTGCCCTGATCGGTCTGGTGATCGATTAGGCCACATCCTGATCGGTCTGGGGACCGATTAGGAGTGTACAGCAGACTGCTGGATAGGTCTGGGGACCTATCAGGAGTGTGCAGCTGACTACTGGATAGGTCTGGTGACCAATCAGGCCACATCTTGATCGGTCTGGGGACCGATCAGGAGCTTAACATTAATTCAGATTCACTGTCAGACTCTCTGATTGCGTTTGTTTTCTTTGCCGATTCTCTGATACATTGCTGATTATGTTTGATATGATTTGCTAAGCTTCTGTTGAAGTATGCAGGCTTACAAGGATGGATTCAAACACTCAAGGAGGGTCAATGGGAGACTTTCGATCGAGCTGGTTTGGATGCTTTCATTTCTCAGGTCTCAACGGACGCTGGCGCTGCTGGAAGCTAACCTGGGGCTCGACTGGGGCTCAGCTGAGGAGAGGTCAGGGAGTCCAGGAGAGGTCAGGTAGCTGGGCTGTGCAGATGAGTAGCTGGGAGCTACAAAGTAGCGTCTGGCGACAGCAGCAGCAGGTTAAGTGGCTGGCGATGAAGAGAAGAGAAGAAGGCTCTGCGTGCGGATCTTCTTACTTTTGCTACAACTGAGAAGTTTGGTTGCTACTACACATATTTTGATCCTTGAAGCAACCTCTTGAGATATTGCATACTTGAGTGCATGGAAGAAGAAACAAGGAGCTTGGCGAGTCCATCAGCAAAAAGACACGAAGAGGGAGTTCTTGCGTGAGATCTATGCTGAGAGGAGCTCGGTGAGGAGTTCGCTTGTGTTCTTTCTGTCCTAAGTGCTCTGTAAGCTTCCTTTGTGTTTCATTGTGCATAGTTTTATATACACTGATTGAAATGCTGTGGAGAGGTTACTCCAACGAGAAGGAGGTTGCATTCTATCTGGATTTTCGAGGCTTGATCTACCGACGATCAAGGTATCGCCCACCTCACGAGCACGCCAAGGAGTAGGGGCAAGTTATCCCCGAACCTTGTAAATCCTCCTTGTTTGCGTTTTTGGTTTGCTTTTCATTTCTACATCTATACTCTATTTTGTTGTTTGCTTCCGCTGTCTAACCTTCGAAGTGCAGAAAACCTAATAGCAGTAAGAATTAGTGTCTGGCTATATTCACCCCCCCTCTCTAGGCATCCAAGTTCCAACAAGTGGTATCAGAGCTTGGGGCTCTGTTCAAGCGGCTTAACATCCGAGGGCTAACGACGATGGCTTTGAGAGAAGGGTTTAGCACCAGCCGACCTCCACTCTTCGACGACACTGATTTTCCATATTGGAGGTCGAAGATGGAGTTTTACCTCAAAACCAACCTCAGCATGTGGTTTGCTGTCAAGGAAGGTTTTTCCACTCCTAAAGATGCTGAGGGAAAAGAGATGGACTTCTCAAGTTGGTCGGCAGATCAAATCCGGAAACGTGAAGCCGATGCGAAAGCGGTTGTAACTTTGCAATGCGGGTTGACCAAGGACCAACTAATCAAGGTTGGTCCCTTCACAAGTGCTAAAGACCCATGGAGCAAGATCATTGAGCTCCATGAAGGCACTCATGAAACCCGAACAGCCAAAAAGGTCCTCCTTCTCAGCCAACTTCAAAACCTTTTCATGGAAGAAAATGAAAAGGTAAGTGAACTCCATGGAAGATTCAAAGAGATCCTCAACGGCTTGCACTCCATCAATGAAAAGGTGGAAAACCGAGATCTTGTAAGGTATATTCTCAAAGCCATTCCGAGGAACACTTTGTGGTCATCCATGGTGGATACCTACAAGGTCTCCAAGGATCTTTCAATTACCAAGTTAGAAGATCTATTTTGTGAAATGGAACTACATGAGATCTCTAACCAAAGCCCCAAGGAGAAGGGGATTGCTTTTGTGGCAGGTGACCGAAGGAAGAAGAAGGAGAAGGAATAGGAGGAAAGTTACTGGCACATGACCTTCATGGCATTAGAAAAGTCAACCATGGAGAGTGATAACGAATCGAGTAACTCCTCAACCGCGCCTTCATCATCTTCGGATGATGAAGAGATAATCTCTTCGGAATTAGATAAGTGCTATAGAACAATAGCTTGCTTGACAAACATGCTTAAGAAATCTAAAGCCAAAGTTAAATTTTAAAAATTAGAAGTAGAAAAATTGAAAACCTCTAAGGATGAGGTAATTAATGATTGGCATGATGAATCCCTTGAAAATGAAAACAAGACCCTAAGGAGCGAAATTGAAAATCTCAAGAATATTCTTGAGAAGTTTTCAATTGGCTCAAAAACCTTAGATATGATCCTTAACTCCCAAAGGGCGGTTTACAACAAGGTTGGTTTGGGTTACCAACCTAAAGAATCAAGTTTCGCATCATTAATGTCAAGAACCAAAGTTAGAGCGCAGAATGATTCTAGGGTTCAAAAAGTTAGGAAGAAAATGACTAAGGCATGGGTGCCAAAGTCTTACATTGTAGATTCTTTAGGTCCCAAAATTTGGGTACCTAAAACCTCTATCTTTAGAATTGTATAGCTTGGATTGAGGGGGAGCATCTATCAACATGGGTTGTTGATAATGGGTGCTTCAAATCCATGGTTAGGGAAAATTGTTATACACATGATTAGCTATGGAAAATTCAAATTAGATAATTTGATCCCCATTGTTTTTGTTCTTATTACAATGTAATCCCTTGGCTAGTAATTTTTATGGAATTCTTGTGTCAAAGAACTTAATCATGCTTAAGTATGATCTACTTTAGTATTAAAATTCTTCCATGATCAAGTTTGCTTCCAAAACAAAGAAGGAACTGTCTAGTTCATCTTTACCAAATAGAATTATACATTCATCATGTGTGCTATCCATGTCTATGAATTTTCTATTCAAATGATTGCATGCATACCTGCTTTGGAAGCCTAATTCAAACTTGATTTCAAATCGGTTGGAACCATGACTGTAATACACACTTGGAAGTATGACTTTTCAATCCAATCCATGAGGTTTAGCTTCAATATGCCATGATTTGGATTGAACTCCATAGTTCACTGTAAATCTAGAAGTTACCCAAAATATTTGTAATAACTTATGATATATCTTAGGCTTAAGTTTTTTTGTTATTTTTGAGATGAACCTAGCTGAGTGTGCCATGATTTTATTTTATGAATGCATGCTAAAGAACAAGGATTAACACATAGTTTGTACTAATAAGACATCACCAAACAAAGAACATGAGCTTTAACATTCACTACTTAAGTTCTTTGACTTAGTGCCCTCTTTGTATCAAACAAAATTAAGGTTCTAGGACTTAGGATATACATACACATGTATCCCCAACATCTAGCTCATCACATTCAAACTTACCATGGTTTTCGAAATCACACTTTAGAACTTAGTATGTATGGGCTTTACTCTCAAGTTATATTGCCATTGGAAATGTGTTATTGATGAGTATTAATTTTCTGCTCAAATAGTTTTATGCAAATCTGTTTTGGGGATTATAGACTTGACATATATTTTGAACTCACTTAAATCATGTTGATGCAAATGTGTACGTGCCTGTTTTTAAGAAGTTCAACCCCCTAGGAAATGAATGTCTTTGATGGTTTTTCCCTTTAATATGAAAATATACATTTTGGTTAAGGGACCCCATGTTTAGAACCAAAGTAATTAAATCTAATTGAGTTAGGGTTTGGGAATGGCTAAGAATTGAAACAAACCTGATTTCAGAGTTTCTGAAATCAGTTTCTGAAATCTAGAACATAGAAAACATTCTGTGCCGAACCTGATTGGTCCACCGACCGATCAGGGATCCCTCTGATTGGTTCGGTGACCGATCAGATCAACACTGATTAGTAAGTTCCATGATTGGGCCAAAACTCCTCAGTCCGATCTCCTCTCGTCGAATTGTATCAGTTTAATGATCATACTACTAACAAACATGTTACAATCCGATTACAATTGAAACACACTTGATCCTCCATTGGTACAAACCTGGTACTATGTGAGTACAAGTTTGTTCAAGTGTTCAAAGAAGGGTAGGAATTTTTAAGACCCTTGATTCTCAGAAATTTTTCTGAAACATCAAGTATTAAAATGTTGATTTAATACAAACCTATGTTGGAATGTTCAAATTCATAAGAAAGGGTTTGTTGAGTCGTGACTCTTGTTCTTAATGTCGTGTTTCAGAAATGTTTCTGGAATGTCGAATATCAATGGAGTCTACACCCTTGTTTTGGAATGCAAATTGTTAATACAGTCTGATCTGGAACGTATCAGGGTTTCAGAAATTTTTCTGAAATCTGATCGCTCCCCCGACTAATAAAAAATATTTCTGTATTAAATAATCAACGAACCTGATCGGTCCGGAGACCAATCAGGATTATATGTTAGATACAGATGCATTCCTTACTTGACATATGAAACATATACATGTTTGACCATGATATAATTCGTATATGTTTTCATGTGAAATTCAAAATTTACCTTTGATTATTTTGGGTTTGGGGAGAGACCCTTGGTTTGAGGGGGAGGTATGTCCGAACTTAATAACCATACCCTTTTCGATGTTTGACAAATGGGGAGAAAATGGTTGATTAAGTTTAGGGTTATTGTAGGGGGAGGATCTTGATTCCCTTACGATAATTGAACTACCTTCAATTGATCATTAATGCCTAAACTTAAATCGGGTTGTCAAACAACAAAATAGGGGAGATTGTTGATGCAGTCTGACCCTGATTGTTGTTTTGGTGTTGACACCGATTTAGGTTTGATTTAAGTCTGGTTAAATTCAGATTAAGTCCAGGTGGATTGGGAGATCGCATGCTGACAGTGGAAAAGTCCTAGCTTGGAGGGCTAGGTGTGAAAAATCATAACTTTGAGGGTTAGGTGTGAAAAGTCTTAGCTTGGAGGGATAGGTGTGAAATGTCCTAACTTGGAGGGTTAGGTGTGAAAAGTCCTAGCTTGGAGGGCTAGGTGTGAAAAAGTCCTAGCTTGGAGGGCTAGGTGTGAAAAAGTCTTAACTTGGAGGGTTAGGTGTGAAAAAGTCCTAGCTTGGATGGCTAGTTGTGAAAAGTCCTAGCTTGGAGGGCTAGGTATGAAAAGTCATAACTTAGTGGGTTAGGTGTGAAAATGTCCTAGCTTGGAGGGCTAGGTGTGAAAAATCCTAGCTTGGAGGGCTAGGTGTGAAAAGTCCTAACATGGAGGGTTAGGTGGGAAAAAGTCCTAGCTTGGAGGGCTAGGTTGGATGAAATCCTGGCTTGGAGGGCCAGGTCCTAGCTTGGAGTGCTAGGTTGAAGCCCCGGTGAGTGAAACTAGGCACGAAGTCTTGGTCCGGGGGACTAAGAACGAGTCTGAGAAAGGATGAAAGCTTGTTCTCGTGACTTAGAGGAGATTTGACCTTGCCTGGATCGGTCTGGTGACCGATCAAGGAAGTTGGCACGAAGTTCCCTCGTGGATCGGTCTGGTGACCGATCTAGCTATGTCTGATCGGTCTGGTGACCGATCAGGGAGCATACAGAAAGTTTGGGAACCTTACTGATCGACTCCTGATCAGTCTGGTGACCGATCAGGGATACTATTCAGATCGATCTGGTGAACGATCAAATATCGAGAGCGCCTCTCTATGTTCGATCAGGTTGGATCCTGATTGGTCAGGAAGTGCCCTGATCGGTCCCCAGACTACCGGATATGTCTGGGGACCTATCAAGAGTGTGCAGCAGACTGCTGGATAGGTCTGGTGACCGATCAGGCCACATCCTGATCGGTCTGGGGACCAATCAGGAGCTGAAATTTAATTCAAATTCACTGTCAGACGCTCTGATCGCGTCTGTTTTCTCTGCCGATTCACTGATACATTGCTGATTATGTTTGATATGATTTGCTAAGCTTTTTTTGAAGTGTGCAGGCCTTATAGGGATGGATTCAAACACTCAAGGAGGGTCAAAGGGAGACTTTCCATTTAGCAGGTTTGGATGCTTTCGTTTCTCAGGTCTCAACGGATGCTGGTGCTGTTGGAAGCTAACCTGGGGCTCGACTGGGGCTCAGCTGAGGAGAGGTCAGGGAGTCCAGGAGAGGTCAGGTAGCTGGGCTGTGCAGATGAGCAGCTGGGAGCTGTAGAGGAGCGTCTGGCGACAGCAGCAGAAGGTTAAGTGGCTGGCGATGAAGAGAAGAGAAGAAGGTTTTGCATGCGAGATCTTCTTACTTTTGCTACAACTGAGAAGTTTGGTTGCTACTACACATATTCTGATCATTGAAGCAACCTGTTGAGATATTGCATACTTGAGCGCTTGGAAGAAGAAACAAGGAGCTTAGCGAGTCCATCAGCAAGAAGACATGAAGAGGGAGTTCATGCGTGAGATCTGTGCTGAGTGGAGCTCGGTGAGGAGTTCGCTTGTGTTCTTTCTGTCCTAAGTGCTCTGTAAGCTTCCTTTGTGTTTCATTGTGCTTAGTTTCATATACACTGATTGAAACGCTGTGGAGAGGTTACTCCACCGAGAAGGAGGTTGCATTCTATCCGAATTTCCGGGGCTTGATATGCCGACGATCAAGGGATCGTCCACCTCACGGGCACGCCAAGGAGTAGGGGCAAGTTATCCCCGAACCTTGTAAATCCTCCTTGTTTACTTTTTTGGTTTGCTTTTCATTTCTGCATCTATACTCTGTTTTGTTGTTTGCTTCCGCTGTCTAGCCTTTGAAGTGCAGAAAACCTAATAGCAGTAAGAATTAGTGTCTGGCTATGTTCACCCTCCCCTCCTTAGACCATGTTCCAACATTACGAAGTTTCCGAAAAAGTTTTAATGGTCGATATTCACCCCCCGTCTATCGACGGCACCGGTCCTACAGTAGGGAGTAAATATTGATTAGTTATAGTAGATGATTTTTCTAGGTTTACATGGGTTTTCTTATGAAACATAAGGGCGATACCCTTGAAATCTTTATAGGATTTAGTAATAGGGTAGAGAACGAAAAACACCTCAAAATTAACCGAATTAGGAGTGACCACGGTGGGGAGTTCCAAAATTCAAGTTTCACATAATTTTGTGTAGAAAATGGATGCAAGCATGAATTTTCATGGCCAAGGACTCCTCAACAAAATGAGGTAGTTGAGAGGAGAAATCGAGCCTTACAAGAAGCTGCTAGGACTATGCTTAATGTATATTCTCTTCCTAGCTATTTTTGGGCCGAAGCGGTTAACACCGCTTGCTATTTCAAAACCGGGTGTTGGTACATAGGTTCCTAGGAAAAACACCCTTTGAATTATGAAATTGGATAGTACCACAAGTCCACTACTTTATGGTCTTTGGATGTCAAGTTTATATTTTAAATACCAAAGATGACCTAAGAAAGTTTGAATCAAAAGCCGATGAAGGAATTTTAGTTGGGTACTCATCAAATTGTAGGGGTTATAGAGTTTACAACAAGAGGACAAAAGTGATTGAGGAGTCTTCAAATGTTAAGTTTGATGAATCAACAAATACCTACCCTAGAAATGCTTCAATTGATAAGGATATAGAAGAGGTCCAACCCCTTGCCCAACGAATTCAAGACCTACATTTGGAGGGCAATGATCTAGGGGGAGTAAGAAGTAAACTAGAGGACGAGGAAGAAGTAGTGAATGAACCCACAACCTCTAGGCCCCTGAGACATCACCAAGATCACCCGATTGACCAAATAGTGGGTGATGTAACTCAAGGAGTAAGGACTAGGTCCTATTTTAGGGACCAAACTAGTCAAATAGCCTTAATCTCTCAATTAGAACCCAAGTATATTAATGAAGCATTGGGAGATGTAGATTGGGTCTTAGCCATGCAAGAAGAGCTAAATCAATTTGAGAGAAGTGAGGTTTGGGAGTTGGTTCGTAGGCCCAATGATTGCATCATTGTAACCACAAGATGGGTCTTTAGGAACAAACTAGATGACCAAGGCAAAATCACTAGGAACAAGGCTAGATTGGTAGCTAGGGGGTTTAACCAAGTGGAGGGATTAGACTATGATGAGACTTATGCCCCCGTAGCTAGATAAGAATCTACTAGAATTCTACTAGCCTATGCCGCTCACATGAGTTTCACACTTCACCAAATGGATGTGAAGTCGACATTCCTTAATAGGATCATTAAAGAAGAGGCCTATGTAGAACAACCCCTCGGGGTTGAGGACCCTAATTATCCAAGACACGTTTACAAATTGAGAAAAGCCTTATATGGATTGAAACAAGCTCCCCGGGCTTGGTATGAAAGGCTTTCTTCATTTCTAGTGTCTAAGGGGTTTAGGAGAGTAACAATTGACCCTACTTTGTTCCTAAAATTTAAGGATAAGGACATATTTGTTGCCCAAGTGTATGTTGATGATATCATTTTTGGCTCAACAAACAATGACTTCCTACAAGAATTCATCAGATGTATGGAAGATGAATTTGAGATAAGTCTTGTAGGAGAGCTAACCTTCTTTTTAGGACTTCACGTCAAGCAAACTAATAAAAGAACACATGTTTTTCAAACTAAATATGCTAAGGAAATGTTAAAGAAATTTGGCTTAGAAATTGCTAAAGTAGCATCTACCCCCATAGGAACCAATGTGAAAATGGATAGTGACCTTGAAGGGAAAATGGTAGACTCTAAGCAATATAGGAGCATGATTGGTAGCTTACTATACCTAACTGCTAGTAGACCCGATATACTTTTTACGGTAGGTATATGTGCAAGATACCAATCTTGTGCCAAAGAGTCCCATTTAGTTGTAGTCAAGAGGATCCTAAGGTATGTCAAAGGTACCCTCAATGTCGGACTTTGGTATCCTAGAACTCCTAGTATTGATCTTATTGGATACATCGACTCAGACTATGCGGGTTGTAAGCTAGATAGGAAGAGTACTAATGGAGGGTGTCAATTTCTTGGTTCTTCCTTAGTTAGTTGGAGTAGTAGGAAACTACCATACGTTGCCCTATCAACAACGGAGGCGGAATATGTGGCAATGGGTGGGTGTGTTTCCCAACTCCTTTGGATCATGCACACTTTAGAAGATTATGAGTTACATTATACCAAGGTCAAAGTCTTGTGTGATAATGTAAGTACAATCAATTTGACCAAAAATCCGGTTCACCATTCTAGGACAAAACACATTGAAGTGAAACATCACTTCATTAGAGACCATGTCGCAAGAGGAGATATAGAACTACACTATGTTGAATCAAAGTCAAACCTAGCCGATATTTTTACCAAGCCTCTTCCTGAATCGGAGTTTACATCCTTAAGAAGAGGCCTTGAAATGTGTTTTGTAGAAGTATAGGATGAACTTTGGGATATTAGATTTGAAAAAGTGTGCTTGATTCACTAGGGTGATACATTTGGTTCACTTATGCTTGTGGCATATTATTGAATCATTAAAAGTATCAAAATATGAAAACTAGACCAACTATGGGGAAGGCAAGTGGTTAATCAATGGACATTTTGCCCAAAGATCATAGTTGGACATTTTAAACCTTTGAAAACCATTTTATGTTTTATATGCTTTGTCATGCTTTTAAAAGCTATTTAATTGCAAAATTAGATTGTAATTTTGATGCAAAACTTAGTGGTTTTCAAGGATTTTGGATTTTTATCAAAAGTCATGCATGTTTGAAATTTTATATGGACTAATATTTTTCTTTGATAGAGTATATCATTTCAAACATGTCTGCAAGTTTTTAGAATTTTTGAAATTTTCTGGATTTTTCTAGAGGTTTCTGAATTTCGGCACAGAACCTGGAATTTGTCACTGACAGAGTATCAACTGGCACGCTTGTTTTCAGATTCTGTAAACTTTTTCAGAAATCCAACATTCTCTCATTTGATGCACCAGGGTTTGGTTGCTTGAGGCAATCATTTTGATGGTGTCAAAGGGGGAGAATGGGTGGTTTAAGTTAGAATTTTGACTTAAAATGGATGGTTTAAGGTATTTTGTCTAACTTAGACCTTGGATGATTAAAAATAGGAGAAAACATGGATTAAGGAGGAGGTTACCTCTTAGATTTTGATATGTCTTACATTTTTAATGATGTTTAGTGTTAAGTGGAAACTTAACTTGGATTATGAGTAGAATTAAAAATAGGAGAAGACATGGATTAAGGGGGAGGTTACCTCTTAGGTTTGCTATGTCTTATATTTTTTCAATTGCTATCTATTGTTACTGTTATTGTTGGTTGTTATTTATCTCTAAACTTAAACGTATTGCCATACATCAAAAAGGGGGAGATTGTTGATGCAATCGGCCCTAAAATGATTGGAAGATCATGGTTTTGATGTGTGTGTGTGAATATGTTTAAGGTTAGTGTGTTATGTTGTATTTGATGTGTGTGATTAAGTTTGCAGGACTTGGAGAATCACACATGGTGAACATATCTGAGGGACGAGAGCCGAGGGAGGAGGACTCCAAGGGCAAGCCGGGAAGTGGACTTCAAGGGCACACGTGAAGAGTGGCATGGAGGCAAGCCAAGGGAGGCTTGTGTGCGCATCCGAGAGATAAGAGCCAAAGGAAGATGACTTCAAGGGGCGAGCCAAGGAGTGAACCTGAAGGCACACGTGAAGGAGTATGTGAAGATTGGCTAGGAGTGAGTGGGCAGTCGACTGGCCAGAGGGCAGTCGACTGCCAAAACTCACAGAAGATTTTCAGCCTTCTACCAGTCGACTGGCCCAGAGGCAGTCGACTGGTATACCCCGAAAACTAGCCGTTGGCTAGCCGTTGGCTAGCCGTTGGCTAGAAATTAATGATAGGCCAGTCGACTGCCCCAGGGGTAGTCAACTGGTGCGGGGCTGGACAGACTGCGAGTTTGTCCTGTTCTCCTATAAAAGGAGGACCTTTTTGCACGTGAGTGGTATGGTTCTGTACTATAACGAAGTGCTGGTCATGTGAAAAGCTTTCTCAACTTCCTCTCTCTTCATTCACTACATTCTGTAAAGAGGAAGATAATACCACTGTAAAGGTTTCTCCACCTGAAGGAGATTTTTCATAGTGGAAGTGGTGTACGTGCGTCGATCCTTGGATTTGTCATCCATTTGGGTGGATACCAAGTAAAGTTTTGTTGTTAGCATTGTTCTTATTGTCTTTTGCATATTATTGTTTTCGCTGTGCTAACAACCTTGTAGAGAAGTGAATAAAAAAGTGTTATTCAGCCCCCCTCTAGCACGCCAGTTGATCTATCAAGGAGAACAATAAAGGTATATCTTTTTCATTAGTTGTTGAAACATGTTTAGAAGTGTTATCTACCAGCACCTGGTGTGTAGATATCGGACCCACTGATCATGTCTGCAATTCATTGCAGGGGTTCCAGGAAACCAAACGATTATCTGAGGGCGAGATTACCATCTACATGGGCAATGCTATGAAGGTGGTAGCTATTGCAGTGGGAGATGTTCATTTATCTTTTGCTAAGAATAAATCTTTGGTTTTGAGAAATTATCTTTACGTACCTTATTTTAGAAAGAATTTAATTTCAGTTTCTAAATTATTCATGGATGAATATTCTATTTCTTTTAATGACAAAGTTGTTATAAAAAAGAATAGGATGATTATCTATTCTAGTGTGTTGGTTGGCAATTTGTATACTCTTAATCCAATTACTCCCATGATGCAATTAGAAATTAATAACACATCTTCTAATTCTAATAAGAGAAAAGAACCTTTGAAAATGAACCAAATATATCTTTGACATCTAAGGTTGGGTCATATTAACTTGAGTAGAATTCAAAGGTTGATAGCCGATGGACCTTTGGGTTCATTGGTGGTGAAAATTTTCGCAACCTGCGAATCTTGCTTGGAAGGAAAAATGACCAAGAGGCCTTTTAAAGCCAAGGGGTATAGAGCCAAAGAAGTGTTGGAATTAGTTCATTCTGATTTGTGCGGTCCTATGTCTATCCAGGCAAGAGGTGGCTTTGAATATTTTGTCTCGTTTATAGATGACTATTCAAGAGATGGATACATTTACTTGATGCGTCGCAAGTCTGAGTGCTTTGACAAGTTCAAAGAGTACAAGGCTGATGTGGAGAAACGTCATGATAAAAGTACCAAGACACTACGGTCTGATCATGGTGGCGAGTACCTCTTGGGAGAGTTTAGGAGTTACTTATTAGAGGTTGGGATTCAATCCTAATTGTCCGCACCTGGTATACCCCAACAGAACGGTGTGGTGGAACGAAGGAATAAGACTCTTATGGAAATGGTTAGATCGATGATGAGTTATTCTGAATTACCAAATTTATTCCGTGGGTATGCTCTGGAAATGACAGTGTATATTCTGAACTTGGTACCGTCTAAATTAGTACCCTTTACTCCCACAGAATTGTGGAATGAGCGTAAGCCTAGTCTAAGACATATCCGGATTTGGGGTAGTCCAGCACATGTGCTGAAGGGAGACACTGATCAATTGGAATCTCGTATAGAAGTTCGCTTGTTCGTAGGCTATCCTAGAGGAACGAAAGGTGGTTTATTTTATAGTCCTAAAGATCATAAGGTCATCGTTGGCACAAATGCCCGATTTTTAGAAGAGGACTATGTAATGAACAACAAACCCATGAGTAAGATTGTACTAGAGGAAATAAGAGGGGAAGTTCCTACTTCAGTACCAACGGTACTGGAGGATATACCACAAGTGACTGCTCCGCGTGTCACAGATGATACACAGGTAGTACCTCATCGTAGTGGGAGGGTTGTTAGACAACCTGAAAGATTCATATTTTTGGGAGAGTCTTTGAACTTGGCCCATGGTGAACATGAACCTGATCCTTGGACCTATGACGAAGCACTCCAAAATAATGATGTGGTATCTTGGCAAAAAGCGATGAATTCTGAGATAGAATCTATGGATTCTAATCAAGTCTGGGAGCTTGTAGAACCATCGGATGGTGTAAAAGCCATTGGATGTAAATGGGTCTACAATAGAAATAGAGGGTCAGACAGAAAGGTGGAAACCTTTAAAGCAAGGCTAGTTGCGAAGGGGTATACTAAAAAAAAGGGGATCGATTATGAGGAAACCTTTTCGTTGGTAGCCATGCTTAAGTCTATTCGGATTCTCTTATCTATTGTTGCTCATATGGATTATGAGGTTTGGCAAATGGATGTCAAGACATCTTTCCTTAACGGAGGTCTTGAAGAAAATATCTATATGAAGCAACTAGAGGGATTCATTGCAAAGGACAAAGAACATCTTGTGTGCAAGCTTAATCGATCCATTTATGGATTGAAACAAGCTTTAAGATCTTGGAATATCCGGTTGATGAGGTAATCCAGTTTTATGGATTCATACAAAGTCCGAATGAGTCTTGTGTATACAAGAGAAGTGACAGAAACGTAGTGGTATTTCTTGTTCTATATGTAGATGACATTTTGCACATTGGCAACAATGTCAAAGTGTTGTCAGACGTAAGGGTATGGTTGTCCAAACAGTTTGATATGATGGACTTGGGAGAAGATGGATATATCCTTGGGATCCAAGTTATAAGGGATCGCAAGAAAAAGATGTTGTGCTTATCTCAAGTTTCGTATATTGATACTATCCTAGCTCGTTTTAGCATGCAAAACTCCAAGAAAGGTTTTCTACCATTTTGGCATGGAGTATGTACCTTTATCTCAGGAGATGTGTCCTAAAATATCAAAGGAGATAGAGGAGATGAAGGCGGTTCCTTATGCTTCGGCTGTAGGAAGCCTAATGTATGCTATGATATGTACGAGACCGGATATCTGCTTTTCCATGGGCATGGTTAGTAGATATCAATGTAATCCAGGACAAGGACATTGGACTGCGGTAAAGCATATATTAAAGTACCTGAAAAGGACTAAGAATTATATGCTAGTTTACCAGGCAAATCATTTGCTCCTTATGGGTTACACGGATTCTGATTTCTAATCAGATAGGGATAACGGTAAGTCTACGTCGGGTTATGTGTTTACTTTGGGAGGTGGAGCCATAGTAAGGAGGAGTATTAAGCAGAAATATGTTGCGGACTCCACCATGGAAGCTGAGTATGTGGCAGCCTCTGAGGCAGCCAAAGAAGCTGTATGGCTCAGGAACTTCTTGATGGACTTAGAGGTGATTCCTGATTTGCCCAAAGTTATCACAATTTATTGTGATAACAGTGGAGAAGTAGCAAACTTGAAGGAACTACGAGCCCATAAGGCAAGTAATCACATTGAGCGCAAGTACCACCTGATACGAGACATCGTACAGATAGGAGAAGTTATTATTGCCAAAATTGCATCAGCAGATAACCTGGCAGATCCTTTCACTAAGGCCCTTCCAGCGAAAGCTTATGATAGGCATGTTGAGGGGATGGGAATCAGATGTATGACAATTTGATGGCAGCATAGTCTTTTAGTATAAGTGGGAGATTGTTTGGATGTATACTATAAGCCTAGCTTTTCAATGAACATCTATTTTGGAATAAGAATCACAGTGGTCATGTGTTTGCATTTTATATTTATTATATATGTGTGCAATTGTCTATTACTTTGTAACGCCCGTCCTTTTCCACACCTTACGGTGTGGCTGTTGGGACCGGGTGCATGTTGACATGGATACGGGTTCGTAATTTTAAAATTTAATTACGTGCAGCGGAAGGTTTAACATAAATAATTTCTCAAATTATTTTAACCACGTATCTAGCATGCAACCTTATGTTGTGGAGACATGATCATATATTTAAAATTTTGCAGAAAGTAAACTAATTTACTTAATACCTCGCGTAACTCGTAGAAAGGGACGAGATCCAACCGTAGCGTCCCTTGGAAGCACCGCCTCTATTCCCGTCCACGTCGAGTTTTCTTCGGGATGACTTCGCAAAGCCACGAATTTCGTGCCGACAAGAACTACTAGATTCTCCAAAGGTACGACAAGAATACAAAGAGAGAGATGAAAAACTAACCACCAAACAAAGAATGGAATCAAGATTCCGGGAGGAAGGAAGGAGTCGCGCCCGCTTCTTCTTCTTCTTCGACTTTTTCTTGGTGGTGGAAGCTCACGGCAAAGGGGGAGGGCTCTAGGGCCGACGGCACTAGAAGAGGGAGAGGGAGAGAAGGAGAGGGAGAGAGGCTAGGCAAGAATCCTTGATCACTTGGATTGATTTCCAAGCCTAGCCTTGGTACCTTTATATAGTAGCTTCTTAATCTCCAAGTCTCCTTTTAACGGAATAAATTTTCATAAGAAATTTATCTTATAAATTTTTCAATGAATTATTCTGTTATACCAAGTTTTTATTATAACTTAATTTATAATAAAAACAACCATGTCTCCCCTTTTATTATGGAAAGAAATTTCTTTATATAAATTTCTTTATCATGGTAAATCAGTCCGTTATAGATTTTATAAAATAAAATAAACCAATCCAAGGTTTATTTGAATTTCCATGAAAAATAAATCTCTTTATATAAATTTCTTTATATAAATTTATTTATATAAATTTATTTATAAAAATTTCTTTATCCATAATTTTATAAAACAAACCACATGCGGTTTATTTTATAATTTGAACCAAAAAATTCGGTTCTCCCCTTTTTAATTTGGCCGGCCAAACAAAGAGGGTGGACCCTCTTTGGCCGGCCAAACCCAAGCCCCGACTTCATGAATTAAACTCATTTAATTCGTTCAATAAGTCTTCAAAAGACTTAGTCATTTTATACTTCCGATGCGTCTCAGAAAAATTCAGATTCGACTTATCTCTCTTGATTGGAAAATCTAATTTTCAACTCGTTTTAAATCCCTCGGATTACTCGTAGTGCGTGTGACTAAATAGGCTTTCGATTTATGTTGGCCGTCTATAATTAACCAATTATAGAACGATCATGAGTGGCACCTAGTAGTACATCATGATCCCCAATTAATCGAAAGATCAACGGTTGACCTCAGAAATTATTCTGGAACCCTTCAGCAGCTCTAATGAATCGTGCCTCATTCCCTTCACCATCTTATACCCACTTGGTTCACGACACGGTCTATGTGTGTCAGTCCCCACTAGGCTGACTACGTCACACCTAGCCCAAGTAATGTCTTTCTCGTCCAACGGATTCTAATTACTCTCATGTTTCTGAGAGATTCATACTCGGAACATGTGATGCTCTGGCCAGAGGCTTTGAGTAACAATCCGACGATAGGCCTTGGGTATACATCTCCTCGCAAGGTGTGGTGAATCCTTTGTAGGCTGTTCAAACATCTTCGGGCACTTCAGCTTATACCCAATCATCCTGGGTCCACACCTCCTTGGAGATGCTTGCTTAAGATATCAAAGTATAAGTCTTCATGACCAAGATGACTTGAACACCGCAAGTCAAAGGAATATCGCACTTAAGCTGCAGTAAGAACTTCATTGACATGTCTATATGTAGACTACCATATGAAGTTTTACAGCCTGTCACTCCAATGAACTAGTTCCCTTAACTAGCATTCATGTTTATCTCCGGACATCCCAATGTCACCAGCCAGTGAGAATCAGCTGATTAGAGAATAACCCATGCTAGTCTCAACAGAATTGATAGTGTTCGTATTTATCAATTCATCGACTAGGGACAATTTCAATACTTCGCAATTGCACATGTAGAGATAATCACTAGTTGTGAATTCATCACAAATTCTCTCATGCTTTGAATAGTATTGTTGACATTCAGTAAATGAGTTTAAGATCTCAATCAAATATACGAACATGTATACTCAAATAGTGAATATTCATTTATTTAAGTAAATGATTACAATCATAAGGCGATTGCCTTAGGACACTTCTCTCATATTACTAACAAACTCCCACTTGGCCTAATGTCAATCGCTACGGTATCCAATACCACAGGCTCTAACATGACCCTCAAACTTGCTTTGAGGCAAGGCCTTAGTTAAAGGATCCGCTAAATTCCTTTCAGTGGGAATTTTCTCAATTTGTATATCATTCCTACTAATAATCTCTCTGATTAGATGATTGCGGCGAAGCACATGTTTGGATCACTGATGAGACCTTGGTTCCTTTGCTTGTGCAATAGCTCCATTGTTGTCGCAGTAAACCGGTATTGCTTCATCAATGGTTGGAACCACACCAAGTTCTGAGACAAACTTCTTGATCCAGACTGCTTCTTTTGCTGCTTCCGAAGCCGTAATATATTCCGCTTCCGTGGTAGAATCCGCTACAGTGTTTTGTTTGGAACTCTTCCAACTTATTACGCCTCCATTTAAAATAAATACGTATCCGGACTGAGATTTGGAGTCATCCTTATCTGTCTGGAAACTGGCATCTGTATACCCACGTATTATCATATCGGAACACATCCTTAGTTCTTCTTAAGTACTTAAGGATTGTCTTAACAGCCGCCCAATGATCCATTCCTAGATCAGACTGGTATCTGCTTGTGACGCTCAGAGCATACGATACATCGGGCCTAGTACATAACATAGCATATATGATAGATCCTATCGTCGATGCATAAAGAATCTTATTCATGCAAATCCTCTCGTCTTCTGTGCGCGGACACATAGACTTTGAAAGGTTAATCCCATGCCTGATGGGAAGGTAACCTTTCTTGGATTCTGACATGCTAAACCTTTTTAGCACTCGGTCTATATATGTAGACTGCGAAAGACCAAGCAACCGTTTTGATCTATCTCTATAGATTCTAATCCCAAGGATATAGGTTGCTTCTCCCAGGTCTTTCATGGATAACGTTTTGGACAACCAAATTTTAACCGACTGTAAGACTGATATATCGTTTCCTATAAGTAATATGTCATCGACATATAATACTAGGAATACGACTGCACTCCCACTAACCTTCTTGTACACACAAGGTTCATCAGGATTTTGTGAGAAATCAAACTCTTTAATTGTCTCATCAAAACGGATGTTCCAGCTCCTGGATGCTTGCTTCAGTCCATATATGGATCGTCGAAGCTTACATATTTTGGTTTTATCAACCGATGTGAAACCTTCAGGTTGTATCATGTATACATCCTCAAGCAGGTTTCCATTAAGGAATGCTGTTTTCACATCCATTTGCCATATCTCATAATCATAATAAGCTGCTATGGCCAGGAGCATCCGAATGGATTTAAGCATAGCTACTAGCGAATAGGTTTCGTCATAATCAATTCCTTGTTTCTGACGATATCCTTTTGCCACTAATCTAGCCTTAAAGGTAACAACATTACCTTCCATGTCGGTTTTCTTCTTGAAAACCCACTTGCACCCTATGGGCTTAATACCTTCAGGTGGGTTAACCAAGTCCCATACTTGATTTTCGTACATGGAATCCATTTCCGACTTCATGGCTTCAAGCCATTTGTCCCTTTCTGAACTTTTCAGAACATCTTCATAACTGATAGGTTCGTCATCGCTTATGAGTAACACGTCGTTCGATTCACTTATGAGAAATTCGTATCTCTCTGGAATATTGCGTGTCCTATCAGACCTACGAAGAGGTGGTGTTGTTTTAGGTTCAACTGATAGCTCATCTTTATGAGTTGGTTGTGGGTCTAGACTAGGTGTCTCTGTAATGTCTATTGGAGTTTCTTGAACTTCATCAAGTTCAATGCCACTCCCACTATTTTCTTGTAAAAGAAATTCTTTTTCCAGAAACCCAGCATGCCTTGAAACAAACACCTTTTGTTCCAAGGAATGATAGAATTGGTAACCCTTCGTTTCCTTAGGGTATCCAATAAATAGACATTTATCAGACTTAGCATCCAATTTGTCTGATACAGTCCGCTTCACATAAGCAGGACAACCCCATATTTTAAGGTGAGTTAAATGAGGTTTCTTACTATTCCACGTCTAATATGGAGTAGTAGAGACTACCTTGGTCGGGACTCTGTTTAGCAAGTAAACAGCTGTCTTAAGTGCATAGCCCCAAAAGGATTTTGGAAGAGTTGCATGGTTCATCATAGATCTAACCATGTCCATCAAGGTTCGGTTACGCCTCTCAGATACACCATTATGTTGTGGTGTATATAGCGGAGTCCATTGAGACAATATCCCATTGTCCCTAAGATAATCTTGAAACTCTTGACTTAAGTATTCACCACCCCGATCGGATCGAAGTATCTTAATACTTTTGCCAAGCTATTTCTCTACTTCATTTCTGAACTCTTTGAATTTCTCAAAAGCTTCAGATTTGTGTTTCATCAAGAACACATACCCGAATCGTGAGTGATCATCGATAAAGGTAATGAAGTAGCTATAACCTCCTTGTGCAAGAGTTGACATTGGTCCACATACATCAGTATGTATTATACCAAGCAATTCTCCCACTGGATTACCTTTTCCGGAAAAGGGTAATTTGACCATCTTTCCTTTTAAGCATGATTCACATGTATCAAATGAACCGGGTTCAAATGATTCCAGAATTCCATATCGGTGTAATTTGGTCATGCGTTTCTTACTTACATGGCCAAGACGACAATGCCACGTATAGGAGCCTATTTGATTATCTATTCGAGCACGTTTGTTGCTAACTTCGATATTGAAAACGTCACCGAATAAATCTAACATGTAGATACCATTGCATAAAGTTCCAGTCCCATAAAGAACACCATTTAAAGTTATGTAACAACAATTGTTACTAAAAGTTAAATGGTAACCCTTTTCATTCAAGCATGAAATAGATACAATGTTCTTTATTAACGAAGGAACAAAATAACAATTATCCAATTCTAAGACAAGTCCAGTAGGGAGCTTTAGCAAATATGTTCCGATGGCAATAGCAGCAATCTTTGCTCCATTTCCAACTCGCAAATTCGCTTCTCCTTTGACGAGTCTTCTTCTATTCCTTAGCCCCTGTATGTCATTACATATATGTGAGCTACACCCAGTATCAAGTACTCAAGTGTACGAGGAAATAGAGTGACATTCAATAACGAAGATGTCTGAAGAGGATGGGGCATCGGATGCCTTCTTCTTCAAGGACTCAAGATAAACCTTGCAGTTTCTTCGCCAGTGTCCCTCCTTGCCACAGTGATGGCAAGTGCCTTTTGGTGCCTTTTCAGTCTTTTTGGTCTTAGTTAGCTTATTGGTGTCCAAAATGGAATGCAAATTCAGAGAAGACATGATCAAGTGATTATCCTAGAAATACAAATTGAGCTTATGTGAGAAGAATGATAAAGAATGCATCAACATACATTGTGTAACGCCCCAAAATTCCTATTTTTAGTTCTTAAAGTCCTTAGAATTATTTAAAAATGGTTTAGAAATATTCTAGATATTTTTAGGGATTTTAAGAATATTTTTATGGAATTTTCCGAGTCCGTTTAGTATATAAAAAAAAAGAAAAACATTTAAGGGCAGCCGGGGGTTCGAACCCACGACCACCAAGAGACCAGGAGCGTGCGCGACCGGCTGGGCTAGGGTATCAAGCACAACAAAGGATGGAGAGAAATATATTTAAGGTGTAGTTAGGTTAATCCGCCCCATAAGTATAAATAGGTAATTAAAGAGAGAAGTTTTATTTCTCTCCTCTCCAAACCCTCACGCCGACCTCTCCTCTCTTGGGCGAAACAACACCAAGCTCCAGGGGGCCGGCCAAGGCTCTCCTCCAAGAGATATTCCTATATTCGGGATCCCCGCGACGAGAGGAACGCGTAGGCGCGAAGAATTCTCCGAGATCTCAAGTTTCTCCCGAGCCCTAGACGTCAATCTTGGTTGTAAGTCCAAGATATCAATGTAAGTACTGCTCACCTGTGGTAAGAGGCGGTTTTCCGCGAGTTTTTCCTGTTAGAAAGTTAAAAATGCAATTTTTACCTTAGTTTATAATTTTGCATGTGAGATTAGTTGTTGTATGCTTATGTATAAGTTTAATTAAATACCCTATATGAGTTTAGGTTCTAAGAAAGTTATGAGAAAAGAAAAGAGAAGATAAAGATAAGAAAAGAAAAGGCCAAGGCCTTAAGAAATCCCCAAAAGTCAAGACTTAGGGATTTTAGCACGCAAGGTGCTCGAGAAAATGCCAAGGCATTTACAGATGAGAAAGAAAAGAAAGAAAAGCTATTTTATTTTCTAAGGCCAGTACCCGGTGTCCAAGGGCGTCGTTAAAGAAATCCAGGTGTCCAATTCCAAGGTCTTGGCCCTGGTAGACCAAGGTCTGCTCTATTAGGATTGGTGGCTCGCTACCCCAACCTTTTAGGGAACGCGCATGAGATGGTACTTACGTCTTCAGTGGATCCAAGTGATTATTATTTTCAAGTATATGCTTTAGCAAAGTTTCTAAAGTTTAAAGAATTTTCAAAAAGTTAAAGAATAGCTAAAGTTTCAAGTTGAGCCAAGAAAAGTAAATTGAGATTTATTATTGCTTGAGTATGCATGTTTTGAGTTATACATGTTCTTAGTTTTCTTTCAAGCATATAAGTATCTCATATGATTTTCATATTGATCAAGAAGCATGTTTGCACATTTCGAGATTTTGTGAGCTAGATAGTACTTACTAAGCTTTTTGCTTACTAGTTGCATTTCCTTTTACTGCAGATAAAGGTAAAGGCAAGCAATTCTGAAGGAAGGCGACGAGGCGGTGCTGAGTAAAGTGTGTGTGGTGGCTGATTTTGGAGAGATCTTTGAGACGAGACAATCTAGTTATTTGAATTACAATGTTATAGTTTATTTAAATTTCAAGTTCTTGCTTTATGGAGTTTAGCGAACATTTAAGCTTTGGATAGTTTTACATGCTCAATTTCTTAGAGTAAAGATTTCATGTCATTTCATTTAGCATACATATCCTTATGATTTCATTGGATGAGTAGAAGTGTGAGTAGTTGGAAATATTGATACTTTGTTAGAAAATTAGATGCATGTGCCAAGATAGTATTAATTTCTCTTTGAATCAAGTTTTTATTGCTTAAATATGTTTAGAAAAGTTGCATTCACATTTCATAATGCCTTAGCAAGGTTATAGAACATGTATTTGGTGTTATGAATGCATAGGAGTCAAGATTGGTACAAACTCTAATGTTAAAGTTCATATAACCTTGAATAGCTTATTTTCTTCCGCAAAAGTCCTAATTTCAAGTCTATGGATTCATTTTGATTGGCTAAATTGTTTAGAAAACTGGCATAGAGTATAGAAATGGTATCATGATTCTATATGGCTCGAAAGTATAGGTTTGGTGGAGTTTTGAAGCAAGTGCCGAAACCTGAAAATTCAGATTTCAGGCTTATCAGTCGACTGATACAGTATCAGTCGACTGATACCCGAAAACTGAGTTGGGCAAGGCAGGTTTCAATAAGTTTCATCTTACAAGTTTTTGAGAAAGAAAGTGTGACATGGTATCATGCATGACTACTTAAGTTAGAATATCATTCTTAGATGAATTTAAAAGAAGAAAAAAAAGATTTTCCGCATTTTTAGTCGTGCGTTAGAGTCGAGAAGTAGACAAAAGTAACGATCCGTCCAAGGCAGGAGAAGGCGGGTCGCTACACATTGATTAAATCCTATTTATTTTTCGAATTGAAATAACTCTTTTTATCAATTCGGGAGATCATAGGAACATCTCCAAATAGGTTGATATCCAACCATAGATAAGAACAACCATGGCTGTGACCATCAAGTTATTCTTAGCTATGAAGGTAGGTAATTATACCGATTACATATCACATATATGTAACTATCACTTTATGCTATCAACTAATTGAATGTTTGCATAAATCATTGGGTTGTTAACTCATTAACAAGTATACAACAATATACATAGCACCCAACTCCACCTCTCTTTACATCGACCTTGGCTGTGGCACAACAAATCGATGTTCCAAGCTTAAGGCTGACCCATTAATCAAGAAATAGTTTTAATATGGTTGGAGCTCATTCAACCGTTTAGTCAGGCTTGGATGTGTCCAACAACCAAAACTAAGGATTGACCTCTAACTCCAACTATATTAATCATAAACTAATTCCATGGTTTGAACATGTTGAGGTTCAAGCCGGGCATGGATGTGTCCATCAACCTAAACGAGAAACAAAACTCCGGTTCTAACCATATTAATGGAAGGTGTTGGCCTTAATATTTTGTAAGGAGTTTTGGGTCTCATCCTTTTCTTTCTAAGCATATTCATGACATATAATTATGTCATGTACTAACGATTTCCTTAATAAAGTATGTATGTGACTTAATTTATCAAGTCTCATTAATTGAATTAGGAACCAGATTTCCTGATTCTAATTTCATACTTTATTCAAGGAATTGTTTTGGGAAACAATTTCCTAAATTGTCATAATCAATTTCAGAAATAATATGTTTAAGACTTTGATTTCTCTAAATCAAATCTTATTAAATTAAGAGACAGATTCTCTTAATTCAACCACATATTATTTTTAAGAAAATCTTATTTAAGAAAACTCTATAGGAAACCATTTTCCTAATTAATTTTGGAGACAACAATATGTAAGAGCATCACCTCTTAAATCAAATAAGGAAATTATCGTTTGAGAATCACCTCAAAATTTCCAAGATTTGATTACATATTTTATTTATTGATTTATTAATTACAACAAAATATTTTCTTTGGGTGTCTCCCCGAGGCTCAGATACCTAAAAAAAAGGAATTTGTTGTAAATCTAATTTGGTCAGCTCCCGAGGCGTAACCAAATTAAACATGACAGTTTTATTCAAAAATAGGAAATTAAATTACAACAACTAACTTTAAATTGGACGGCTCCCCGAGGCTCAATCCAAAATAAAGAATTTTGTTGATAATTTAAAACCAATTCGAATTTAATTGTCAATTAATGATCCATAAATTTGTCTAGACATTCTTTGAAAGAAAGTGCCCAAATTTGCGAGATTTCATAATAGGTTTTCAGAATAATTGTAAGTTTCTAGTACAAAGAAAACTTACATATTTTCAAAATTGGAAAATTTCCAAAATAGGAAATTTCCAAAATTGAAAAGTTTTCAAAAATGGGAAGTTTTCACAATTATCATAAAATTTCAGAAACTAGGATATTTCAAAAGTTTGCGAAATTTCATGAGGATTTCCAAACTTTGAAATTCCTAAATCTAAAATTTATCATAATTGGAAAGTTTCCATAATTGGAAAATTTTCCAAAATTGAGATCATGACAAAGATTTCCGCAAAATAATTATATGATTATGTCGAACACTAACCGGCTCTGATACCACTGTTGGGACCGGGTGCATGTTGACATGGATACGGGTTCATAATTTTAAAATTTAATTACGTGCAGCGGAAGGTTTAGCATAAATAATTTCTCAAATTATTTTAACCACGTATCTAGCATGCAACCTTATGTTGTGGAGACATGATCATACATTTAAAATTTTGCAGAATGTAAACTAATTTACTTAATACCTCGCGTAACTCGTAGAAAGGGACGAGATCCAACCGTAGCGTCCCTTGGAAGCTCCGCCTCTATTCGCGTCCACGCCGAGTTTTCTTCGGGATGACTTCGCAAAGCCACGAGTTTCGTGCCGACAAGAACTACTAGATTCTCCAAAGACACGACAAGAATACCAAGAGAGAGATGAAAAACTAACCACCAAACGAAGAATGAAATCAAGATTCCGGGAGGAAGGAAGGAGTCGCGCCTACTTCTTCTTCTTCTTCGACATTTTCTTGGTGGTGGAAGCTCACGGCAAAGGGGGAGGGCTCTAGGGCCGACGGCACTAGAAGAGGGAGAGGGAGAGAAAGAGAGGGGAGAGAGGCTAGGCAAGAATCCTTGATCTCTTGAATTGATTTCCAAGCCTTGACTTGGTCCCTTTATATAGTAGCCTCTTAATCGCCAAGTCTCCTTTTAACGGAATAAGTTTTCATAAGAAATTTATCCTATAAATTTTTCTATGAATTATTCCGTTATGCCAAGTTTTTATTATAACTTAAGTTATAATAAAAACAACCATGTCTCCCCTTTTATTATGGAAAGAAATTTCTTTATATAAATTTCTTTATCATGGTAAATCAATCCATTATTGATTTTATAAAATAAAATAAACCAATCCAAGGTTTATTTTAATTTCCATGAAAAATAAATCTCTTTATATAAATTTCTTTATATAAATTTATTTATATAATTTCTTTATATAAATTTCTTTATATAAATTTCTTTATCCATAATTTTATAAAACAAACCACGTGCGGTTTATTTTATAATTTGAACCAAAAAATTCGGTTCTCCCCTTTTTAATTTGGCCGGCCAAACAAAGAGGGTGGGGACCCTCTTTGGCCGACCAAACCCAAGCCCCGACTTCACGAATTAAACTCATTTAATTCGTTCAATAAGTCTTCAAAAGACTTAGCCATTTTATGCTTCCGATGCATCTCTGAAAAATTCAGATTCGACTTATCTCTCTTGATCGGAAAATCCAATTTTTAACTCGTTTTAAATCCCTCAGATTACTCGTAGTGCGTGTGACTAAATAGGCTTTCGATTTATGTTGGCCGTCTATAATTAACCAATTATAGAACGATCATGAGTGACACCTAGTAGTACATCATGATCCCCAATTAATCGAAAGATCAACGGTTGACCTCAGAAATTATTCTGAAACCCTTCAGCAGCTCTAATGAATCGTGTCTCATTCCCTTCACCATCTTATACCCACTTGGTTCACAACACGGTCTATGTGTGTCAGTCCCCACTAGGCTGACTACGTCACACCTAGCCCAAGTAATGTCTTTCTCGTCCAACGGATTCTAATTACTCTCATGTTTCTGAGAGATTCATACTCGGAACATGTGATGCTTTGGCCAGAGGCTTTGAGTAACAATCCGACAATAGGCCTTGGGTATACATCTCCTCGCAAGGAGTGGTGAATCCTTTGTAGGTTGTTCAAACATCTTCGGGCACTTCGGCTTATACCCAATCATCTTGGGTCAACACCTCCTTGGAGATACTTGCTTAAGATGTCAAAGTATAAGTCTTCATGACCAAGATGACTTGAACACCGCAAGTCAAAGGAACATCGCACTTAAGCTGCAGTAAGAACTTCATTGACATGTCTATATGTAGACTACCATATGAAGTTTTACAGCCAGTCACTCCAATGAACTAGTTCCCTTAACTAGCATTCATGTTTATCTCCAGACATCCCAATGTCTCCAGCCAGTGAGAATTAGCTGATTAGAGAATAACCCATGCTAGTCTCAACAGAATTGATAGTGTCCGTATTTATCAATTCATCGACTAGGGACAATTTTAATACTTCGCAATTGCACATGTAGAGATAATCACTAGTTGTGAATTCATCACAAATTTTCTCATGCTGTGAATTGTATTGCGGACATTCAGTAAATGAGTTTAAGATCTCAATCAAATACATGAACATGTATACTCAAATAGTGAATATTCATTTATTAAAGTAAATGATTACAATCATAAGGCGATTGCCTTAGGACACTTCTCTCATATTACTAACAGTGGCGAGAGACGGCATTACGCTAACATACATATACGCATATGAATATCTTAATGCAGCGGAATAATTTAAAACATTATGCATATGCGTTTAACCATGCAACTAATACTTGAACCATGTATATATGCCTTAACTATCATTCATGAACATGGTGACGTTGTAACTTAGCATATTAACATCATACGTAGCATCATGATATAAACATTGCATAACTCATCCATAAGGATCATAAGTAGTAAGTTATTCATTTGGCATAACTATCATAAGTATAGCATAGAACCTAAGAAGGCGTTTCAAATCACAAGGCATGCAACAAGTATAAATATGAGAATCCTTTTTCTCTTTCCTTGGCCATGTCACTGCCACACACACTCTCTTGCCCCTCCTGCTGCTTCCCTTAATAACCTCTTGCTTGATCTGCGGTATAAGGAAATAAGACTATAAGCACATAGGCTTAGTAAAACGCTTTCCTACTCACTAAAAACCATACGTCATATAAAACATAAGCATATGAAACATTTAACTTGGCATGATCTTTAACATAAAACATAAGCATATTCTTAACATAAAACATAAGCATATGATCATTTAACATGGCATGATCTTTAACATAAAACATAAGCATATTCTTAACATAAAACATAAGCATATAAACATTTAACATGGCATGATGCATAACATGAATGGATGCATGAGTCAAATGCATATACATTGTAGCGACCCGCCTTCTCTGCCTTAGACGGATCGTTACTTTCTTTACTTCTTGACTCTAATGCACGACTAAGAATGCGGAAATCTTTTTTTTTTCTTCTCAATTTAAATCTATCTATGATATACTAACTCTACTAGTCATGCATGATACAATGGCATACTTCCTTTCTCAAAAACTCGTAAGAAATTACTTATTGAAACTCATCACACAAAATTCTATAACATCACTAAGGCATTATGAAATGAGCAAGCAACTTTTCTAAGCATAATTGAGCAATAAAACTTAATTCAAAAGAGAAGCTAGCACTATCTTGGCACATGCATCAATAACTCCAACAAAGTATCAATATTCTAAACTACTCACACTTCTACTCATCCAATGCAATCATAAGGATATGTATGCTAAATGAAATGACATGAAATCTTTACTCTAAGAAATTGAGCATGTAAAACTATCCAAAGCTTAATGTTCGCTAGACTCCATAAAACAAGAACTTAAAATTTGAATAAACTAAAACATTGTAATTCAAATAACTAAATTGTCTCGTCTCAAGGATCTCTCCAAAATCAGCCACCACACACACTTTACTCAGCACCGCCTCGTCGCCTTCCTTCAGAATTGCTTGCTTTTACCTTTATCTGCAGTAAGAGGAAATGCAACTAGTAAGCAAAAAGCTTAGTAAGTACTATCTAGCTCACAAAATCTCGAAATGTGCAAACATGCTTCTTGAACAATATGAAATCACATGAGATACTTATATGCTTGAAAGAAAACTAAGAACATGTATAACTCAAAACATGCATACTCAAGCATTAATAAATCTCAATTTACTTTTCTTGGCTCAACTTGAAACTTTAGCTATTCTTTAACTTTTGAAAACTTTCTTAAACTTTCGAAACTTTGCTAAAGCATATACTTAAAAATAATAATCACTCGGATCCACTGAAGACGTAAGTACCATCTGATGCGCGTTCCCTAAAAGGTTGGGGTAGCGAGCCACCAATCCTAATAGAGCAGACCTTGGTCTACCAGGGCCAAGACCTTGGAATTGGACACCTGGATTTCTTTAACGACGCCCTTGGACGCCGGGTACTGGCCTTAGAAAATAAAATAGCTTATCTTTCTTTTCTTTCTTATCTGTAAATGCCTTGGCATTTTCTGGAGCACCTTGCGTGCTAAAATCCCTAAGTCTTGACTTTTGGGGATTTCTTAAGGCCTTGGCCTTTTCTTTTCTTATCTTTATCTTTTCTCATAACTTTCTTATCCCTAAACACATATAGGGTGTTTATCAATATATACAAGCATATAAAGAACTAAGATTACATGCAAAAACTAAAGCAAAAAGGAAATATCTCTTTTTAAAACTTTTAAAGGAAATTCTCGCGGAAAAACTGCCTCTTACTGCAGGTGAGCAGTACTTACCTTAATATCTTGGACTTACAACCAAGATTAACGTATAGGACTCGGAAAAAACTTGAGATCTCGGAGAATTCTTTACGCCTACGCGTTCCTCTCGTCGCGGGGATCCCGAATATAGGATTATCCCTTGGAGAAGGGTCTCGGCCGGCCCTCCTTGGCCTTGATGTTGGTCGGCGTCGCCCAAGAGAGGAGAGGGAGTCGGCGTGAGGGTTTGGAGAGGAGAGAAATAAAACTTCTCTCTTTAATTGACTATTTATACTTAAGGGTCGGATCAACCTAACTATCGCTTAAATACCCTTCTCTCCATCCGTTTCTGTGCTTGATACCCCTAGCCCAGCCGGTTGGGCGCTTGTGCTGTTCTCGCGGTGGTCGCGGGTTCGAACCACCGGCTGCCCTTAAGTGGTTTTTTCCCCTTTTTCTTTTATTTTTCTTTTTCTAAAAATACTAAACGGACTCGGAAAATTTCGTAAAAATATTCTAAAAATTCCTAAAAATATCTAGAATATTTCTAGACCATTTCTAACTACTTTCAAGGACTTTATGAACTAAAAATGGAAATTTTGGGGCGTTACAATCCCCCATACCTTATGAAAAGTTCGTCCTCGAACTTAGAATAGTTCTGGATATCTCTCTCTCATGCTGTCCTCACGTTCCCAAGTAGCCTCTTCATGCTTTTGATTCTGCCAAATGACCTTCACTAGTGGCACTTCTTTGTTTCTTAATCTTTTAACTGCTTTGTCCACTATCTGTGTCGGTCTGCTCTCATAACTAAGATCTTCTTGGATCTGTACTGACTAAGGCTGAATCACTTGGCTAGGGTCGTGAATACACTTCTTTAGCATAGAGACATGAAAGGTACTGTGGATAGCTGACATATCCTCTGGTAGGTCCAGCTCATATGCTACTTTCCCAACTCTCTTTATAATCTTGTAGGGTCCTATGTAGCGAGGACTCAGCTTGCCCTTCTTGCAAAATCTCACCACTCCCTTCATGGGAGCGACCTTGAGAAATACTGAATCTCCAACTTGGAATTCAAGTGGCCTACGGCGTGTGTCAGCATAACTTTTCTGTCTACTCTGGGCAGTCTCAATCCTCTGGCGGATCGTCTGGATAGCCCGAGCGGTCTCATCTATAAGCTCAGTCTGGCTGCCTAGTCCTGACTCCATCTCTTTCTTCTCACCAGCTTCTTGCCAACATATGGGTGATCTACATTTCCTGCCATATAATGCCTCATAAGGTGCCATCCTGATGGTGGCCTGATAGCTATTGTTGTAGGCAAACTCAGCTAAACACAGAAATTTGCACCAACTACCTTTAAAGTCCAATGCACAAGCCCTGAGCATGTCTTCTAAAATCTGATTTACTCTCTCTGTTTGTCCATCTGTCTGGGGATGGAAAGCTGTGCTGAACTGAAGTCTGGTGCCTAGAGCGCCCTGAACACACTTCCAAAAATGGGAGGTGAATCGCCCATCTCTGTCAGACACGATCGACCTCGGAACTCCGTGAAGCCTGATCACTTCTTTCACGTACAGCTGTGCTAATTGCTCTACCGAATGCGATAACTTGATGGCTAGGAAGTGGGCAGACTTGGTCAATCTGTCCACTATCACCCAAATTGCATCATGTCCATGGGTGGTTCTTGGAAGACCTGTGATGAAGTCCATGGATATTTCTTCCCACTTCCACTCTGGAATGGGAAGTGGCTGTAGAACTCCTCCTGGTCTCTGGTGTTCTGCTTTGACTCTCTGGCAGGTCAAGCAGGTACTGATATATCTGGCCACGTCTCGCTTGAGTCCAGACCACCAGAACCTTTGTCTTAAATCTTGGTACATCTTGGTAGAACCAGGATGCATAGAGTACGGGGTACTGTGGGCTTCTTCTAAAATATTCCTTCTTAGTTCTTCATCATTGGGGACGCAAAGGCGGTCTCCAAAATAGAGTATGCCACTGTCTGATACTCGAAACTCTGAATTTTCTGCCTCTTGGATCCCCTGCTTGATCTTCTGGATCTCTGGGTCTTGACTTTGCTTTTCTTGTATATCTATAAGCAGGGTTGACTCTAGGGTCAATGCAGAAAATTGCCCAATTATTACTTCGACTCCAAAATCTTTTATTTCTTTCTGAAGTGGTAGAGACAGTGATGATAGGGATATCAATGCTGCACAGGATTTTCTGCTCAGTGCACTGCCACTTTATTAGCTTTACCTGGGTGGTAGAGGATTTCACAGTCATAATCTTTGACTAACTCTAGCCACCTGCGCTGCCTTATATTCAGGTCCTCCTGAGTGAAGAAGTACTTCAAACTCTGATGGTCTGTGAAGATCCTGCACTGCACTCCATACAGGTAGTGTCTCCAAAGCTTCAGTGCAAAAACCACAGCTGCTAGCTCAAGGTCGTGGGTAGGGTAATTCTTCTCATAGTCCTTGAGCTGTCTGGAGGCATATGCTATTACTTTACCATCTTGCATGAGGACAGCTCCAAGGCCCATCTTGGATGCATCACTGTAGATGTCAAAGGCCTTGTCACTCTCCGGAACAGTCAGGATGGGAGCACTGGTCAGTCTCTTCTTCAGCTCTAGAAAACTGTGCTCGCATTTATCTGACCACTCAAACTTCTGATTCTTTCTGGTCAGGGCTGTGAGAGGAGAGGCTATCCTGGAAAAGTTCTCCACAAATTTTCTGTAATATCCTGCCAGGCCTAAGAAACTTCTGATCTCACTGGCATTCTTGGGTCTACACCAGTTACTGACTGCTTCTATCTTGGCTGGATCAACTTGAATGCCTTCTTTGGACACAATGTGACCTAGGAAGGTCACCTGTTCTAGCCAAAACTCACACTTTGAGAATTTTGCATAGAGCTTCTCCTGCTGAAGGATCTGCAGCACTATCCTCAAGTGTGTAGCATGGTCCTCTGGAGTCTGTGAGTATATGAGAATATCATCAATAAATACAATGACGAATTTATCGAGATACTCCCTGAAGATGTGGTTCATCAGCTCCATGAAGACTGCTGGAGCATTGGTTACTCCAAAAGGCATTACTACAAATTCGTAGTGTCCATATCTTGTCCTGAAGGCCGTCCTGGGGATGTCACTTTCTTTAACCTTTAGCTGATGATACCCAGAACGCAGGTCTATCTTCGAGAACACTGTAGCCCCTTTGAGTTGATCAAATAAATCATCTATTCTAGGAAGGGGGTACTTATTCTTGATGGTCACCTTATTCAGAGCTCTGTAGTCTATGCACAGACGCATAGATTCATCCTTCTTCTTGACGAATAGTACAGGAGCTCCCCAGGGTGAATGACTCGGGCGAATGAAGCCCTTGTCAAGTAGCTCCTGAAGTTGCTCTTGTAATTCCTTCAGCTCTGCTGGAGACATACGATATGGGGCCTTCGAGACCGGACCGGTACCGGGCACTAGCTCGATCTCGAATTCCACTTCTCTGTTGGGAGGTAGTCCAGGTAATTCTTCTGGGAACACTTCTGGATATTCGCAGACTACCCATACATCCTCATGCTTGAGTTCTTTCTTTGCTTCTGAGTCCACTATGTGTGCAAGAAAACCAGCACACCCTTGCTCTAGCATCTGGTGGGCTGCCAAGGCTGAGAGAAATTTCTGAGTCTTCCTCCTTGGGGCTCCTTGAAACTCGAATGGTGGTTCCCCTTCTGGGCTGAAAACCACCTTCCTTCTACGGCAGTCCACTGAAGCGCTGTACTTACTGAGGAAATCCATGCCCAATATGATGTCGAAGTCCTGCATCGCAAGGACTATCAGATCGACATGTAGCTCTCGGTCTGAAATCTTGATTGGCACAGCCCGGAGCCGCTGGGTGGATTCCATGATTTCCCCTGAAGGGAGAGTTGTCAGGAATCTAGACTCCCAACTCTCTGTAGGCACCTGTAACTTACTAGCAAAAGGTACTGATACGAAAGAATGGGTCGCCCCAGTGTCAAACAGTGTAGTAGCTAAATGCTGTAAAATAACTATTTGACCTGTTACGACCGTGGAGGCGCTGGCAGCTTCTTCCTTCGTGAGGGCAAAGACTCTGGCATTGGTTGGAACTGGTGCTGCTTCCAACCCTCCTTGACTGATCTGAGGTCCCTCCAGTATAGTAGGCATGTAATGTAACTGAGGCTGGCCTCCATACTGTACGGACTGCTGAGGAAGTACCTTGAACTTGTTTGGGCAGTCTTTGGATCTGTGTCCCTCTTGTCCACATGAATAGCATCCAGTTACACCCAAAAGGCATGCTCCTGGATGGTTCCTCCCACACTTAGGACAAGGTGGATACCTAGCTTGCTTATTCTCTGGTTTTCCTTTCTGGCTGCCAGGCCACTGCTTCCTTTTGTGGTTCTTGTTCTTCCAGTTCTGGCTATTTGGCTGAGGCTTCTGGCCTCCTATTGTCTTGTTCTCAATCAGGACTGGCTTCTGCTGTGCTTGCTGTGCCTTGATGCTATTCAGGTAGTGCTCTGAGATTAGGGCACTACTGACCAACTCCTCGCTGGTCTGGGGTCGGTGCATCCCGCTGTTCACGTTGAGTGCTATCTCAGGGTTCAGCATGCGAAGCATCAGTCTGACTCGCTCCTTCTCTGTGCTGACTAGCTCTGGGCAGAGGCGAGCTAGTCTGTTGAACTTTGCAACTGCTTCTCCCACTGGTAGGCTACCCTGTCTGAACTCCATGAAGTCCTCGAAGTGCTTGTTGGTAACCTTCCTATGGAAGAATTCCTCATAGAACTCGTGCTCAAAATCTGCCCAGCTCATCTGGTTGACTATCTTCTTACTCTTGACTCGCTCCCACCACATACGAGCATCTCCAGTTAGGCAGAAGGAGGCACATTTGACCTTCTCGACCTCTGGCCAGTCAAGAAGCTCCATCGTGCTCTCTAAAGTCTTAAACCAAGCCTGGGCATCCCAGGGCTCAGTCGTGCCTGAGAAGCTTTCGGGTTTCAGCCTCTGCCACTGGACGAGGTATGCTTCTTGTCTTCGGTTCACAGCAGGGGTCTCCTGTGGGACTGGTGGAACTTCAGCCACTACTGGAGTCTCCACTCCTGCTGGAGGTGGTGTAGGGGGCACTGGGTGCTGATTTGCCATCAGTGTGGCGATGATCTTCTGTTGTTCTGTCATCTGAGCTTGCATTTGAGCAATGACTGCCATCAGGTTTGGCTGTTCTGTGCCGGGCTCATTGTTATCTTGAACTGGAGTTCTGTTATTAGCATTAGGAGCTCGGCCTCTTCTTGCCATCTAATAATGCATAAGGAAACAAGAAATCACTACTACATCTCTAGGTATAAACTTATCTTCTTACTTAGTATCCTAATGTCCATTCTAGGGATTAAACATGATTCCGTGATACTAAGGGATTAAACATGCTTCCTTGTTCTATGCACATGTGAGTAGTACTTAAGCATTTCTCTATACTGTAATTTAGTAAAGGAGCAATAGAAAAACTGAAACTTAAAACTTTCTTACTTGAAGACGGCAAGGTTGATGCTGATGTGTGTGTGATGCTGGAGAATGGGAACTGCTCTGATACCACCTGTAGCGACCCGCCTTCTCTGCCTTAGACGGATCGTTACTTTCTTTACTTCTTGACTCTAATGCACGACTAAGAATGCGGAAATCTTTTTTTTTTCTTCTCAATTTAAATCTATCTATGATATACTAACTCTAATAGTCACA